>BLKM01000195.1:657180-906191 GCA_013340265.1 Coptotermes formosanus
ACACACACACACACATACACACATACACACACACATACACACACACACATACACACACACACACACACACACATACACACACACACACACACACACACATACACACACACATACACAAACACACACATACACAAACACACACAAACACACACATACACACACATACACAAACACATACACAAACACACACATACACACACATACACAAACACATACACAAACACACACATACACACACATACACAAACACAGCCACACACATACACAAACACAGGCACACACATACACAAACACAGGCACACACATACACAAACACAGCCACACACATACACACACATACACACACATACACAGCCACACACATACACAAACACAGCCACACACAAATATGAACAATAACAAATACATACAAAGTATCATGCAACCATATATTTCATGAGACAGGCAAAACGTCTGGTTTCCATTAAGACACTTGCACATTCACGCGTAGTATAGTATCAACAAAAAATTAACGCCTACGTATTAGGGTCAGCTAATATTTTATGGGACCGAATAATACGTATAAGTGTACGTACTTGGAAAAATTGTTAAAGTGTATAGCAGCCACCGTGCCGTCTAATTTTTTTACACCCGAAAGGACCCGCTATTGCTCTGAGCAGAAAATTTTTACACGACCTGACGACTATGCGGCACTGTAAAAGTTTTTTTATAATATGCATAGTAAGAATATTTAAACGCAGATTGAAAAATTCCAGCTGCGCGGCAACAAATCAGTGTGCGCGGGAGCATTTCAGTCACTACGCGGCCGCGCAGCCGCGCGGCTTAGAGGGAACATTGATAGCAGCTATACTCAAAACATAGAAACAAGTCCCATGGATCGATGCTTCCACGTCTTCCTCGAGAGAGCGCATTGTCCCGTTTCCCCTTTAAATACAATCATTCTCTTAACACGAGCGTTTGTAATGATAATCACGTGATAACATTCGCCAGCCACATAGTCCTTCGATTGGTCTGCTTCTGTCACAGGGGATTGGAGGCAAGTATATCAGCAGTCAGAGAGAGGGAAGCCCCAGCACTGTCACCCCCACCATCCATTAGACTTCTTTCCGTGGGTTCGTTATAACATTCAGTTAATAAGTCAAACAGACCTTTATGTGTACGAGCAGCTCATACGCGAATCTTTCTGTTTCTGCCACACACAGTACGGTGGGTTTACCTGCCTACAAACCCTGTGTCCAACAGAACATTCCGTGACATTTGCCATGTTCTGGATAGCGATGAAAGAAACACGCTGTATCTCATGATTTTAATTCTTTAAAGTTTATCTGAAACTGATTCTGGGTTTTCTTTCACAGTGACAAAGATAAGAACCGCTGGTTCGTTTCATGGTACCCTTCACATACCACAAGAGAAAAACATATCCATTAATTTTTGAATGCGTAATGCAGATATAAAGTTCGGTCTAGTCTGCACATGAAAAGAGTAGTAAGCGTGTATCTTACTCTATTTCAAATGCAGAGTCTGTTAGCCAAACTTACATGAAATAAACTAGATTGATAATTTACACAGAACCACTGAATTAAAAATTAGACCAACGTAGCCCTATTTGAAATGTACCACAAATGTTTTGTTCAGTAAGGCAGTTACGATAGCTGCCTGGAGTCGAAAGGTGACTAGGAATCAGCATTGAATCCGTAAACATTAAAGGACGACCAGGTCTCAAATGTACTAGCACATAGGCACAGTTTGTCTTTCGGCTCCAGAGAACGTACACTGACTGACACAATGGAGCGAAAAGGAGAAATGCAGGTGTCTGGAGCGAATATCGTCAGGGGGCAGCTAGGAACTCTTAGTTTGTACTTCGGATTCCGCGAGATCAAATTTCGGCCCAGACT
Organism: Coptotermes formosanus; assembly: GCA_013340265.1. NCBI lineage: Eukaryota > Metazoa > Arthropoda > Insecta > Blattodea > Rhinotermitidae > Coptotermes > Coptotermes formosanus. The sequence goes on from BLKM01000195.1 coordinate 659,076, forward strand.
CTGATTATGTTAACTGATACAGTACTTTTCTTCGTTTTTTCAGCACATACAAAAAAGACGTCCGGGCAGTATGATAAATGTGCCACATGTGATGTATATGTTCTGGGATATAACGCTGCGTCAGTGTGTATTGGTGCCCGAAGTCTCCAGGCAGCGTAGTGGTTACGTCAAGGGGGCGTCAGGTCCGAGGCGGAACTGCTACGCGGCCTCGAAAGGTCCGGAACTAAATGCCCAGTGACGCAGCGCCATATCCCAACAGCACAGACCCATAAATAAACAAACCGAGTCTTCTTGACCACCCTCCTTTTGTGTTGACTGTGTTTAGCGATCTGAATGTCACGAGACCCTGAGCTCATCACGGAAACTTAGAACAAAGCAAGTGAATCAGAGGTAATTTCCCCTTCGTACACGGTAAATACCAGATCGATCACACCAAGACATGGGCTGCTCAGACGATGCGCCTCTGGACTTTCCTCGTGGCTTGTTTTTAGGCTTGCTTCGCGCAATGCTAGCAAGAGTGGCTGGGCGCAGTCTAATTTTAAGTATGCACATTTTCGAAGTCCCTTCTTTCCTGTTTTGTGTCACTTACAACCAATGTCCATTTCCTGCATCTAGCTTAAAATTGTTATTGACACGGGTAACTGACAGCTACTGACACTACGAGGATAATGGTATAGCCTTCTTCAGATATCGCTCATTAGAGAGCTTTCGGTTTTTCCCGCGTCTGAATTAGTTTCACAACAGTGGCACTTCAAAAATTTGGCAGGACGGTTTGACGGTGGGTCCACATAGTCTTTACCGGGGTCTAAAACTCAAATAATATGCCGGCCATAGGTAAAATAAGTAGCAAAGAATGTATTTTCATTAGAATTAAGAAGAGCCCTCTGATCCCAGCGGCCGCGCCGTCAGCGTGGGCCTGCGGCCGCTAGCTTGCTGGGAATGTGGGGTCGAATGCCGCCGGGGGCGTGGAAGTCTTTCTTGTGAGCGTTGTATTTGTCGGGTAAAAATCTCTGCGTCGGGTTGATCACGCGTCCAGAGGAGTCCTACTGAGTGTGATGTGTCCGAGTGCGATCGTAAAACCTTGACAATGAGGAGGCCAAGGCCTACTACGGGCTGTGAAGCCATGACGGGAAAATTAAGAAGAGTCTACCCTTTTACAACAAAGTAAAAATATACAATAGTTATTGAATTTAACATTACTGCATTGCGAAACCTTTGCTGACGTGTCTTGTACGTTATTAGCCAGGGTTAGCAAACCCTTTGGAGCCTTAAGGCTAGTGATGGAGAAGACTGCAACTAAAGAAACTTCTAAGGCACTGAGCCGGGCCAAAGCCTGTAATTTAATCACATAAGCAAGAAGCCTGTAACAAGTAACCTGTGTGCTCAGTGTCTCAGACTTCTGCCCCAGACTACAAAGCAAGTATCACAAGTAAAATCACCAACGAAATGCACTGTATGTGATAAAATCATTTTTATTCACATTATTCTGTCTTACCCCTTGACATGTTTCGGCGCAGCAGGACGCCATCTTCAGGGGGATCGTGCAGATTTAATAGATAAGACAGAATAATGTGAATAAAAGCGATTTTATCACATACAGTGCATTTCGTTGGTGATTTTACTTGTGATACAAAAAAAATACACGGTGAAACCAAAGTGAAAATACAAAGCAAGTAACTCAGACTGTAGTCCCAGCTTTTGACTCAGAAGAGGTAAAGCAAAGATAAGTCAAGAAAATGTAATGATAAGGCTCATCCCTTTGGAGTCTGCATGCATACAATTTTGGACGGAAATCTCAAAAGAAGACCAAGGCGTAGAAGTGAATATTGAAATTACAACGGATCTTAAAAGAACTTGGATGTAAGTTTGTGTACTGGATTCAATTGACCCTGAATAGAATGCAGCGGCTAGATCTTGTGAACAGGACAATGAAGTCTGGGTCCATAAGAACGACGAATTTCGTAATCACCGAATCTTAGATTCTCAAGAAATGTCCACGTCTTTGATGTTTCAGAAACAGCGCTGTTGCCAATTACAACAGCTCCGAATCTGAGGCACAGGACCGAACCATTACAGGCGATGGGACCGCACGACGCGGGGAAACACCGCGACCTTCAGTGCAGCCAGTGCTCTGCCTAGCCCAGCTAGCCCGAGTTCCGTGTTCTAACGACAATCGATTAGGTTATGAAATGACTGTGCTTCACCTTCAGGTTATGTATAGCGCCGAATAATATCCGAAGATAACCATGAATTGTAAGCAAGTAGAGATTTGGGAGGAGATTAATACAGTTATTTATTTGCTGTAAATGGCCCCGCCATATGACGGGGTCAACATAACTTTCACGCTCTAACCCACGGGGTATCTAGCTATGATTTCCTCAGAGAACCTACAGGATTGTTATGAAGTTACAGTTTCACTGAGTAAATTTCTTCAGAGACAGTTTCACAGATTTTATCGGCAAAGGAAGACGCTGCGATGCCGACCGCAGAACAAATATCTCTTTGACTGCTTCACAATGACCGACTGTTGTCGGGAGTTTCGTCAAAAATAAGAATAACCCAAGCTCTGGTGCCATACGGAAACCCGATAACCGGTAAGGTACACGAGTATCTTCGAGGACGTCAGTAGCTCAGACTACATAGTGTCGGATGGAGGATAACATTCATTCTTTAGTCTGTCTTACGACATGTCCGTATCTTCTTCCAAAGCGAGCTCTCCACAGAGCGCGGTCCAGAGCTTCCTCTATCAATTTCCCGTGTCCTGTCTCTTCCTTAAGATCATCCAGCAGCTGCTTACTCCTTCTTCCTCGTCTTCCCGACACGCCTATCCATCCTTCCATCTTGCCTTCAGTGACGTGTTTTAGAAGGCAGTTCCTACGCAAGATGTTACCAATCCAGTTAGCGTTACTCTTTTTTATTGCATGTAGGCTACTCCTCTCCTCCTTGACTATGTAGTACTTCTTCATTTTTCTCACGATCGGTCCAACTGACCTTCTCCATCCTTTTCCAGCACCATATTTCAAAACTTTCCAGGTATTTATGGTACAGTAATCAGTGGTTAATGATTTGGAAACAGTCATACCCTAATTTCAGGTAATATCCCTGGAATATGCCTGGATGAAATGAAGAAAATTACAAAAAGAACGTCTGTCAGAATAGCCGGTTCTGGGACAGAAATTCGAAGCCGGCACCTTCCTAATAGGAAACGACAGTGCTACCTACTTGACCGTGACGTGCGATTGGAAGGTAGTAATCTTGGTACATTTATTGCCACATCCCGGCATTCGCCTGGGAAAAGCCAAGAGAAATCAGAGTCAGGATAACTGCTGACCTGAACAAGATTTGTCCGGGTTGACTACTTCCGGAATACATATCCTGAAAATTTACCGCTTGACCAACGTGACCCTCAGAAGAAACAAAATAAGAAACAAGAGTAAACACACGTAACGGAAATAGAGTTGTCATTCATGCCTTTGGAATGTCTTTTGCGATCAAGTTAGCTGAGCGGCAATGCCTTAGCCTCGCATAAGGGCATAACGAAACCTGCTATCTAGCGGCTGCTAGATGTAACTTTTCAAAATACGGAACATATATTGCACAATCGCGGAACTAACAAGGAGAAGAAATAGAGGATTAAACGTCACTAACACGTCAGCCCGCCGCTGTATAGTGCACCTTCCAGCAACTTACTTCTCTAATATCCAGTTTAATGTTATCCTCACGTGTCATTCCCACTACAATGACTACTCTTACTTTCCACTTCTGCAAGCTTATGTATTTCCTATTTTTCTCATCCTAAATACATTTCCAGTACATGTCTAACAATAGGCTATTGGGTGAACTGTGTAATGCCTCATTCAGCATTATCGTAATCGCTCTTTGGCACGAAAATAAAAAGGAAAATATGTTAAAAAGGAAACCTCTGGGTTTACTTACAGTCAATAACGTTTCATTGTTCCCCATGTCAGAGTATGAGGTGAGTCACATCCCCTACGGGACAATTATGTGACCCAGGAGACCTTCCTGGAACAACTGGACGAGGCACTGAAATAACGGGCGTCTAGCCACCCTACCTGACTAAGATATATACTTCATGGTTTCCCTGAGTCGCTTCAGTGAAATTTATTTTGCAGCTAGCAAGTAGGTGAATTTACCTACCAATAAACAAGACTTAAAAGTAATTCAACTGACAGACCTCTAGATGTGATACAGGAGGTCAAAGCAATGCACTTGAGGATAGGAACCTATATCCGGAAATGCTTGCTTGGTACTCTCTCTAACAACACGACCCCAATAAAAACGGCAGAGGAACTGATTCCAAGAACCGCAGGTGCATTTCAAGTTGTGCAGACAACGCCAGGATTGTTGGAGAGAATCCTTGTGTAGATGTCGTTTGTGCAATGATCTTGGTGGGGGGCATTTCGAACACCTTTTGCAAAAACCTGTTTCTTGCAATAGGTTTATGACATTGTTTTATTGGATGTAGTAAACATTTCTGTATCCAGTTTCATTTTTTATTTTAATTTCACGCGTAAAGTTGATTCTTCTTAATCAATACATATTTATTTCACAGAATTCCTCGTCCAGAACTATAAAATCAAGTAGATGCCTATTAAGTTCCAAAGCTACATGCATTTCATCCTTCCAGACGGAACGTGTTCATGGTTCTGCGTTTAGCGACCAAACAAAGCATTTCCGCCTATTGGTTCCTATCCTAAAATGCATTGTTTTGATCACCTCTTTGAACCCCACAAATCTGTCTCCTGAACTACCTTACATTCTGCATATTCATCATAAGACACACCCTGAAAAAGAAGAAACCTTTCTGTACCAAAAGAATTAGTGTGACCCAAAAATCACAGTTTGTGAAAATTTCTTTCTGCAGCAAACAAGAAAATGCGTCAGTTGAGAACTTTTGTTGTATCCTTCAGTAACGCAGACAGCCAGTTGGTCAACAGAGCCAACTCGTCTAGGATGGTTTGTTGTGTTGACTGGTAAGTGTTCAAGTAGTCCAACGAGACTTGCCTGGACTGCTTGAACCTGAAATGAAAGTACGACGCCTCTCCGAAATATCGGTAAATATTTACCAGCCCACACAGCGTAACGTCCGAGAATAATTACATTTGGATCAACACCACTGTAACAGCCTCAAGTTTCGTTGTCGAATATATTTCACTTGCGTAACTTCAGCCTTCCAATCAAGGCTACTAATAGATCTTCGCTCGCATGGTCAAACTTCTTGGGAATATATTTCCCTGTAAATTCCATGTGTCAAATAACTTAGACGCAGGGTCTCTTAAGACATTTCCTTAATTAATGAGGCAGTGATTACAAACTCTGCTACAATAACAAAGGTCTTATTTTGTAAATAAGCACGAGCTACATTGTTCTTTATTATAACAAACCCCCACAAACATAGGACAATTTCTTGCATTTGTATTTCTAGTGTAAGGAAATGATTTCTCTGGAAGTAGATATGAAAAGGCACCATCTGTATCAGTATTTCAAATACTCCGTTTATTTGAGTGGGACTTCATTAGTTAATAATAAGTCTGCAGCGACAATTTTTCCACGCAGCATTTGTAACAGTCTATATTCGGACAGTCGGGTGACAAATTTAATCTTCTAGGAAATAAGTTATGATTCCCGTTATATCGTGTTCAGGAAATCGATAGGTTCACGTACTGCGCGTGTTGTAAATCCTACATGCAATTAGAAGTATTGTAGAAGGAAAAAGGAAAGCACTTGTTATGGTTCTTATTCTTTTTGGGCCAAAGCTGTTGTGGACCGCTCAAGGTACCGTTCCAGCACCTGTCCGAAGGCGCTGAGGAAAATCATTAAAAGCCCCAGTCACTATAGTGGATGATCCGGCTGAGAGTCGAACTGAATATCTCGGGAATAAAAATAATATAATGAATTACCACTTCAGCCAACTTGCGCGGTCAAAATGTGAGAAGAGTTTTACGTACAACACAATGAAAAGTGTGGGAGTAAATAGGCTATGACCTGCATTACAAGCTTTCACGCGGCATTCATTAGGGACTGAGGAAAAAACCCGAAAAACTTTCAATCAGTATATTCGATGTCAATTTAATGGTTTGTGTTATATTTCCAGTATTTATAAATATATAGATTTCCCGTCCAACACAATTATTCATATATATTAATACAGCTACATGTTTCGGCCATGCACCTATAAGTGGGCCAAAACGTATAGCTGTGTTACAACTAATGAACAGTTGTGCTGGACGGAAAGCATATATATTTGTAAATACTGATATTCGATGTCACTATTCGAACTGTATTCTATCAAATGCATGTCATATATTTAATCGCTAAAGCCAGCCGAAGCAACTTGAAAGGCGACGCAATGCTCAGGGCACTAACAGACTAACACTGGCTATAGTGATGGGTGTTTTTCATGGTTATTTTCAGGCCCCCATGGAAAACCCAACAAAGTATTTTAAATTAGGCCACGATCAATTCCTTCCAGATCCTATTCCTTCTACTTATCCAATCATCTGGCTCTATTAAATCAGAGTCACTGAGAGCGTCATAGAATAAGCTACAAATAAAAAGACAACCTAATAATGTACAAAGGTCTTATATGGACTCTAGGGGCCGAAAAGCCCAGTGTGCAGTGTTCTGAATGTCTACTCAGAGCTTAAGCAAAAGTAGGTACAAACAAGTGAGAATATAATTTATGGCAGCAGGCCTGCGCCCAACTACAATGGTTTAACAGACTGCGACATCACTTGTCACAAAGTATAAACTAGCAAAGGGAAGTTCTCGTGTGTACCAAGTTGCACAGATTTTGTTTTCCCGATATGGAGCATTTCTACAGTGACAAAGCAGAACGTAACATTCTGCCAGACTACAGAAGCCTGTTCTTGCACTGTACACACACACCGTATCTTCACATTAAAGTCCGTCCCTCCAGTTTGTGTAATACGCTTTCATATCACTGTTTATTTAAAATGCTCTGTTAGCTAAACAGAACAAATGCACCAAATTTAACGTGGAAATTTAGTGGTTGGCAATACCGCTCTCTATTCGTGAATTCCTGGGTTTAGATTCTTGGTCAGAAGATCAGCTACCTCAACTCTGGTCTCTCATGATTTCTGGCAGAACCTCCAATCAAATGTTGCGATGGTACGTCGAACAGACAATGACAGCAACATTTCACATCCTTCCCAGTCTAGTACAAATTATACCAACAAATGCACTGTTATTAGTTAATATGTTCTTATGCTACAGTATTGTGCTCCAACATGTTTCGACCCCTGTTGGGGTCATCTGCAAGGACGCATTTAAAAGTTAAAATCACAAACAGAGTGACAATACTTCGTTATAAAATGTGTAAAAAAACAGTTTGTGCAGTTCACTTGTGGGTCCTTGTTTTGTACTCTGCTTCAGGAGTTCCATGTTTTTGTGCTGCCGGTAGGCACATTAGTTCCCATTCGGTCTTTACACATCCCTTTCGACGCCCTATAATTCTTCAGTTAAGAAAGTGCCCTTAAATAAGTACGAAACACCATCAAGTCGGCTGGTGTTGCTGCAACGTCCTTGACCCTATTGTGGATGTTCGCGGTTCAATCTCGTTTGAATTACTTTGACCAAGCCATTTCTTCAGTTCCTTGAAACGGACAAAGCTGACCCCTTTCGAAAGGATTACAAACTCTTCATTCAAGATTCTCTTCACATGCATCTCATTAGATATCACATAACGTCAGCAGTTGTTGGATGACACACGAATCAATGAAAATGAGTGTGATATTGACAACAAGTTTAATTATCTGGTAGGAAGGTGTTGGCAACGTATTACGTTTCCGGCCAGAGGGCTCGGAGCGAGTCGCCTGTACAATGCTAGCAATAGAAATGTGCACAGTAGGCTCGTCTGCCAGCTTCACTAAGTTTTCACTAGCCAACAACTAACAAATGACCTATAATGTGACTTGTTTAAAGTCAGTTCTCCTCGGCTGTTTTACGATGCTACATTAGCCGCCAAGTTTACGCAGCATCGAGCGAGAGGTTGTTGAATGACTGTCAGATTAAAGGGTCCAGTAGCCTGCATTTGAAGCTACTATCGCGGCAACTTAACTTACAGAGCTCTCCCCTCTGATCGCAAAGCCTGCTGTGTTCTGAAGAGTCTAGAGTCAATAGCTGCGTCATATGACGGCCATCAGGGCAAATATCAGTCAGAGTAACCGACGTGTGAACCGAAATTCCCGACCGCAGCATTCCGAATGGTACTAGAAGTGATACTGTACCATAACATAGTATTAATTGGTTTAGTTATTATTGTTTGGTTTGGTTTTATTTGACTTGGATCGTAGTTTAATTTATAAGTTACTTTAGTCTCTATTTGCTGTAGTTTAATTTCGTCGAACACGGTGTAGTCTTTTACAGTTTAATTCAATTCGCAATTTAGTTTAGTTTGTGTATCATCTTCATTTAGTTTAAAATTTAGTTTAGTTTTTAATTTATAATTTAATTTATAATTTCGTTTAGTTTGGTGGTCACATTGGTTTAACCTACAGTTTTCCTTATTTTATTTATTTCCTTTTTTTTTCTTTATACTGTAGTTTAACTTATGAGTCAGCTTGTTTTAATTTATAATTTAATTATTGTATTAATCAGCTTGTTTTGGTTTGCAGTTCATTTAATTCAGCATTCTGTAGTTAATTTAGTTCAGCTTAAGTTTCGGCAGCTTGGGAGTCGCCACTAGGGGAGAGGAAAACCACGGAGGCTTTGGCCAGGAAAGTTAAAACACCGGCTGAGATTTGATTCCCTTCTTTGCCGTGTGCACGTAACGTTCAGTAGGCCTACAGCTCTGATCAGGTTAAGATTAAAGCCTTCGTCGGCCCTTAAATTAACCGTTAATTAGTAATTCATAATCCCATCCGAAGTGAAGAACACCGAGTACGGTGAAGCCACTACTGCGTTGTGCGGACAGCTAGTTTAGACCGCCAGCGTGTATGGTCAGCCCATCGCAGTGACTAACCTAACAACCGGTAGACATTTCCGGCCCTCCTGTTAAAAAACGGCGGCTTTGTTTCCGGTTGACTCAGACAGCCACCTCCGCCCTCCACTCATCCTGAATATCCTTATACATTTTTATCATTCACCCTAAAAGCAGGCTTGAGTCATATTCAGGTTATGAAGTCACTACTGTTTCATAAAAAGCCTTTTTACAAGGCAATGCTAACGGAAACTAAGCCGAAGTAATGTACTGGTATGAACTTTTGACGTCAATTCTTTGGCTGAAAGAGCTGAGCAGAATCATAACCAGCGTTAATAGGACGGAGAGGAAAGACAATTAATCGTAAAGATGGTTAATTAGGAGAAAAAATCAACATATAACAAGACTGTAAAGTTCTGCAGCGTAAAATTAACAGGTGCGACAGGTAGAAAAAATTATGAATGCCATGCTAACATCCATGTTCTTCAAATTACCTACGATAAAACGATATATAGACGATGCAAGTGAGAGACAAGTGAAATACTGTAACAGAAATAAAACTTGCTCGGCGGAAATAAATTTCTTCATCAAACTGAATAAATGTAACACTGCAACGAACTGTATTCTTGCAGTGCACAAACACACTCACATGCTACTATTCACTGATACTTGGGGTTATTCAGTTGTTTGGAAGCCAAAACTCTACTCCGAAGAAATAAGAAATTAGTAATAAGCATGATATTTTCATTGTTATTTAACCAATTACAGAAAAATAAACCCTTATCCTCGTAACTTTTTAATACAGACCTATGCTTCAAAGTCTGACTGCAGGCAAATAAAGCTCTGCAATAACAGGATAAAATAAATCTGATTGAAAAGCACTCTGAACGCGGTCAGGATTTCCTTATGTTTTTCAAGTAGGAAGAGAACACTTTCGGAAGAACAGCGTCGATCACTGAACAGCTATGTAAGTTCAAAAATACAACCGCAGCGTCACTTTTGTTGGCTTCGAAAAGCCCAAGACTTATGGACGAAGCATTTATTACATATAATGTGTTTCTTTTCTCTCCACAGATTCTGTTAGATACTATTCACTTTAATGAACATGCAGTGAGTCGCACTTGACATGCACATGAAAATCCTACGTCTTCATGGTCGTCGTCGAAGGTGTCCGAACTAACACGTATTTACACGACTTTACACTTTTTTCTTAAAATTATACATTATCAAATTTCATAAAATTTCTTCAGAAGTTGTAGATTTCAGGCATGCTTATAGACAGACAGACGGACGAAGCGATTTGACACACGTTCCACACATTTGCCAGCGTGTCTGATAGGTAATAACAGCACAGAAAAAAGTAAAAGAAATCACCACTTTCATTTACTATGTATAAAATGATTTATCATTATTAGTAATCTGTAAGGGTATCTACGCAATAATGCAACTTAAGCTATTAAATTCATTTTTAAAGTCATTATTTTTGCTTAGTTTTTGTTTAGAGTCAAGGTAGTTAAACAGGAGAACCGGTTAAGACAGCGTTGATTTAAGGTCGAGTCCACAGCATGATGCAGAACAGCGTTGATAAAATTTACACTTACCACAGCAAGCAAGACCGCACATGACCTACGCTACAGTATATTCCGTTAACACTTTCCGTGCTACTATTTATTCTTCTGTTAGCAGATTTTCCTTAGGAAAACATCCTTCATATTGTTGAACAGTCACGAATGGGTGGCTAGTACAGAGCGTCAGTAAGACACGTTTTCTTCATGTCTGTCCTCGTACAATCATGAAATCCAGACCAGAACTCCCAGCGCTTCTAAGCGTAGCATGGAAAGGGTTAATGTCTCCAGACTCTACTTGTTCATGATCTCGTTACTGTACTCACCAACAGCAGAAAATCCCACCGGACGTTCTAATGGTGGAGTCTAATGAGTTTTCAATGGACATCGCTGGCAAATGTCGAGGACAGGTTGACATCTAATGGCGAGTAGAGACAAATCAGAATTGCCTATAGTGAGGAGTGTCAGATGTTTGCAAAATCGTCCTAGAAACAATTCACAATAAAGTGTGGGTATCTGTATAAGTCAAACAAGTTAGACAGTGTAATCATACCACAAGCACAACGCGCTGTCTCTACTGTACATCCTAGTAACAGCGACAAAATGAATGCGCAGACGCTGCACTCCTGCTAAGATATGAAGAATAAATACAGAACTGGGTTCCTTTCTGCGGCACAAATACTTTTAATGATAAACACCCTAATTTTAGTTACCTAACTTGTGTGTCGTTTCCGAAAGTAAGAGAAACTGCTTACGTTTGGAGTAGTGATACCAACGTTCGGATCATGTGTGGGAGTGCGAACAGTCATGTATACAGAAACAAAGGTACGCATTAGTGCGAAGCAGGCCTAACCTTCAAAACTGTCTGATCTAAACTAGATTTTAAATGTGTCGACACACTGTCGTAAAATTCCCCAGCAAGTTATCGAGTTTCATTAAGATATTATAATATACGATATTAAGATAAGATTTCTTCATATTTACTGATATAAATATAAGCTGGAACATATTTGTGCAACACATTAATTTCATTCAATACATAATAACACAAGTATGAAATAAAGAGATAAAGGTCATCAGATATTATATTATATTCAGTTACGACACAAAATAACTATTTTATATTATTTCTTACTATTTTATATTTATTTATATTTACTGTTATAAATAAATAGCCTACTGGGAATTTTAAACAACACTTTTAAGTCAATTTTCGTCCAGAAATCTTCAAGAATAAAAGTATAAAGTGCACTGGCTCTCACCATTCTTCCATATCTATGGCAGCGAAATTTGGACCCTCAGAAAAAAGGACAAAAAGGATTGACATCAATATAGATGAAAGTTTTCAGAAGAACAGCGGGATACCCACTTTTTCTCCACAAAAGAAATAAATAAATTTTAGAAGAGTTGAAAGTAGAACCATCTGATGTGGAACTAAGACGATACAAATCAAATTGTCTACAACAAGTAACAAGAATGAATAACAACATGATGCCAAAAATAATACTAAATTGTAGAGTAAATAGAGGAAAACGACTTGGAAGTTCCGTAAACGACTACTAGACGACGCCGAAACAAGTCTATGAAGGCCTAACTTGTTACGGATGATGACGATGATGATAATGTTATAAGTATATTTGTTGATATTAAACATTTCTTGTCTCCAAACCACTAACATCTGAAGGTTAGTTCGACGTTATGTATAATGCTATGTTCCCTCAAATTTGTGAAGCCATTTTAACATATTTCATTTTCAAAAAGTGCACTGATGTTCAACTTGATGAAAGCTTCTCATATCATAGTACACTATATTTTTGTACGTCCTATTTATTGGCATTATATTTTCATCCTACACGTTGCCTTTATCAAGATTATCTTCAAGAAGGTGATTCACTAACACCAAATATGGAATCACCGGGGAATATGATACAACAACAAAAAACAATTTCTACGACCTTAGAGAAAGATATTGAACCATTGTTTGCAATTTATATAGTATTCTTCTCTAACTTATTGTAGATTATATTTATTTTCCGTGTAGCAGTTAAACTTTATTCTGGAGCCGGTAAAAGTGCTTAGTATAATTTACTTCTGTTGCTGAAACAACCACCAGTTCGCATAAATTTAAAATAATTTTATCTCTGTTATTGCGTATGTGACGTAACAATAATATTCGTATTTGTTAACGTCGTTTGACCACCTACGACTTATTTTTTCCTTGTTGAGTCGTTACGTGCTTTTCGCAAACTGATATTAAATCTTTCTTGTAACACTGTACGGTCGGTTATGACTGTGCTGCTACCTATGACTGTAATTGCCGATACAGGATATTGAACATCGGATTGTGATCATCTGCATATACTTTGTTGATATGTTTACGTTTCTATAGTGTGCAGTTATATACTCTGCCTTTCTAGATTATGTAGGTGTGTCCCATCTTTAGCCATCTGTAGGTTTCCATTTTACCGCTCATGTTTTCATATTTGTGTCCGCTGGTCAGAGTAAATTGAGCATAGCTCGCTATATCATTTACCCGAATTGCTTGCAAATATTCTTTGCGTCTGTTTCGTAAAGAAGGGCCTGTTTATCTTGTACAATGTAAGGAACAATCTAAACACTGCAATTTGTATAACAGGATATGCTGCTAATGTCATGTATGTACAATATACTGGGTGTATTGATTTGTTCCATGTGTTTACGGAACGCGTTGGTAGTTCGGTAGGTTAGTATTATATCGATATATATGGGGAGTTTTCCTATACAGCATAGTTCACTTCTTTGCTAGCTGAAGGTGGGGGCATTTTTAGTCGGCTTGTTCCTTTGTTTCCATTCAGTACACTTCATTTTTGTGTTTTTTTTTTGTTTGAGTATCAGCTGTATGAAATACTCAGGAGACAGTTATTTGCGTAAGCCCTGCATGCTGCTGTTCTGGTTGGTGTTTAACAAAACTGAACCTTCTACAGAAGTTATTTACCGTCGAACACGGCATGATAGAACATGGTGGAGTAAAAATTACAGAGAAAGGGGTCAGCGCTTGTATTATAATACAATTTTGTCATTTGTCGGAAAGACTGGGAAACTTAATGACAATCCTCGATCCGATTAACTAGTCCCCAGATTCGAGCATTTTATCCCAACAATCAAAATTGCGCCCCTAACTTCTAGGCTTTAGCAATGGGTACAAAAATGTATGTATCTTTATATGCATAAAGAAGAGGTACAAATTTTGCACTTCTGTAGCAGTGGTGTTACTTTCGCATCACGTTGCACTATACCAGTTTCCTACTTGAAGAAATGCAGTTTAGCCAGCGTGACGCGACATAGACTTAGAAGCACTGAATCGTGGTTTTGGACTCTTTAATTTATTCTTGATTACTCAACATCATTAATTATTAAGATAATAATGGGTCGAATGGTAGTATGATTAATAAAGAATGAAATGGAAAGGACGTGGAGGGAAGTAGTGATGGCCAGTGGTGTTCTTAGGCTTTCTGGCACCTGGGGTGAGTAGTGAAAAATGGCTGCACCTAACATAAATTATTGAACTTTAAAAGTCTCTATTATTTATTGAATTTGCTTGTATTCTACTCAGTAAAACAAATTTCGTTGAGCGCAAAAAAAACCGATTTTTTTAAAAATTCAAAATATTCATTTTGTTGCCACGCCATTCGGCTCCTCCCCCTCCCTCCGTCGCTAGCTACGTTATTAGTGATCCCTCATTGATGGTACCCAATTATCGTAGTATTTGCCAGGCGCAAATGAGGTAACCTATAAAACGCCTCAGTAAAGGTGGCACGTCATTAAACCGAGACTTGATCCCTTGGCCTCCCAAATACGAAGCTCAGCATTCGCCGCAACATGCGGTGGCGTGATTTAAGTACTAAATTTTGTTTCAGGCGACGTACCATTATTCCGCCTAACCGACCCGAGAAACCGAGATATGTCGGTGGCCTGCCGTGAACAGCGTTATACGGAAGTCACATGGCGCGCGTGTATTCCTGCAGCAACAGTACACACAATGCCACCTAGCGGTCCCTCCTGTACTAGCTGCATACCTGTAATCCGTCAATTACGAGACATGCAGTAATAATACTAGCGGGACACCGCGTCTGCTCATCCACGTTTTATCGCCTCAATTATTGGATGGATTTTTAATCAATTTCGTGCTGGACTTTAAAGAAAAATATAATAATTTACCATGTTGGTCTGCATCAATCAAATACATTAAGTTCCAACCGAATTTACGAGAGTTCTTTAAAAATTAATTCTTTATATGAAACGTCTGCTCGCGACAAAATACGGTAAGTTAGGGTGTATGGGTCCCATAAAGGAAAATCAACTGATACTCCATATTTCGTGGCTGGAAATTTCTCCCGATACCATTGATGGCAAGACTGGTCCTTCGTCAATAACATGTTTTCTGTTCTGATTTGTGTGCAACCTGAAATGCTGGGTCGACTTACGTAAAGGCTTTTGCTTGCGGCTGACTAGGACCACTAGTTAGAGCGAATGACACCATCAGAAGTGTAACTTAATATGAAAAACTGAATTTTGATTATATGTATCTATATTTATAGTGTATACACACACACACAATCTACACCTCATCCATTCCTTACATGCACTTTCCCGAAATTAATTTTTTAGCAGTCTCTAGCACCCAAGCACTTGTCATGATACCAAACAGTGAACTTCATACAGTGTATGCACTGTCGAAATTACGATGAATTCCGACAGTTGCATGGTTTATTGCAAAACCCGCAAGACGTATCTTCCTCGGAGGCTCCAGTGCCATATTTCTCAATATCATCTAGTGCTGACGAATCGAAAGTTGATATCCTGCGCCTAGGGATATCTTTCTTCTTTTGAGCATCATCCGTTTTCCTTCTCCGACATCTTCGCGGACCTCATCAGTGCGTATAACTCAAGTCAGCACTGCAGCCTTTACGTTTCTGATAGCTGAACACATTTCACTGGTGCAGGCAGTAAACCGTAATACGGCAGGTTGAACAGGGGTTAATTCTATTGATATAAACTAGATTAACTACAGAGACTTTATCCTTTTGAGGGCCCGGATCATAAAGGCAACTTTTCCGCCATGGATATGCTTGTGGCATTGGAGGGTTAAAAATCCAAGTTGTACAAAACATACGGATTCCGGGGAAATATTAATGTTTATGAAAATCTATACTCTGCAATGTTGATGGCTGCTGCTGTTGACCATGCTTTCTGGAACAATCGTCCTAAATTCAAACTTGTGGTCTTTCTGTCACTTTAAAATTGTGTCATGAAAGTATTGCGCTCTTCACCATAATAAGCCTTCTGGAGTTTGTTCTGTCCAGTCGCTGTAACGTGTGTGTCGTTTGAGTTGGCAAAGGTTATGTTCTTCTCGTCACGAAACTCGAACACAAGAAGTGCTTTTCTGTGACGAAAGATCTCCTAGAAGGACATACAAGGTCCTGTAACTCTATTTGGTAAGCGCTTCAACTATTCTGCACGATCGTGTTACTTTGAACAGATCTGCTGCATGCCTAATGCTTCTTCCTTCGCTACTGCTTTTAGAGCTTTGTTCATGTTATGTTTTCCATGACTGCTCTCTTTTTCGTTTATATTCACCCATCTTAAAACGCAGATAATAAAAAAGTACGTAAATGCTTTAAAGTCTTAACTTCATAAAAACGTTATCATGAGTGTATGTAAGATTAAACTTTTCACCATTTCCTACGACAGGTCTATTTCCCCAAATTTATTCAGTGGTATATGACAACGTTTGGTATCACTGGCAGTCTCAGAATACATGTGTACTATTTAACCCCGCTAAAGATTGCAAGAAACCACAATTCAGCACGGCATGTCTGGCGAACCCTAATGTTAATACAAATCTTTACAAAGTTAACTGCTTTTAGCTCACCTTAGAACACCATCTGCAAAACAAAAACTTAGCAAAACACCTGCTCCTGCCGACACACTGCTTTTCCCTCGCCACACTCTTTAAGCGCCACAAACACACTGCAGGTGGCAGCAGTGATTACAACGACA
Source organism: Coptotermes formosanus (assembly GCA_013340265.1). Lineage (NCBI taxonomy): Eukaryota > Metazoa > Arthropoda > Insecta > Blattodea > Rhinotermitidae > Coptotermes > Coptotermes formosanus. The sequence goes on from BLKM01000195.1 coordinate 675,642, forward strand.
CCTACAAAGCTGTGATGGAGTTTATCGTAAAAATGACGACGTACGTCCGCTAATCTCGTACAGCGGAACTTGCTATATTTTTCATTTAGTTCTACTTTGACACATTCTGTAACGCAGTGATTAACTAGCGTCATGAAGCAGGGTCATTATTAGGACGCCGATAGTCGCCATGCTACTCAAGAAACTCTCGAACTCAGACCCCCCCCCCCTCCATCCCAGAGCAAAATTAATCCATTTCACACCCTCACACCCTGTTTAAGGTGAATTTTAATACTGTGCTACTACATCCATATTTGCAAATTAGTCTACTTGCTTCAGGGTGAAATTACCCTTTACGCAGTGTGCTCCAGCCTCCTGTTGCAGTCTTGGGTCCCAAAATATTTTCCTCTGCACTGTTTTCTCAAATACCCTCAGTGTATGTTCTTACCTTAACTTGGAAGTCCATGGCCCATAACCATACAAAACTACAGGTCAGGGTACAGTTTTGTGTTTTTCATTTTTTTATCTAGGGAGTTCAGAAATAACTGGTGACAAGCATTCCTCAAATTTCATCCACTTTAATCTCATAAATAATTTTGGTTTCCTACTGTCTTTCTCACACAGGCAACAGTAAATAGCTAGATATATAATTCACAATGTCTGTATAACACTCTGTGCAAAATCGTTAATATTGTTGTTACATACACGGGTTTTAGTTCAAGTTAATTTTATTCCCAGTTGTTCCATGCTATTCTCAAGGACAACTTGACTTCATGTTTTCGTCCCATATCAGTAAAGTGTTTTGTTATTATTGTGGATTGACAGCATGACTGAACACTGATGGACTAGGTATAAACACAAAATGTACACTTTTATAATAGGTGTTTTTATGTATATGTCATTTTCTGGGTCACCAATACATATTTCAAGAGATATGCCTGCTAACACCAAGTTTTCCACAATACACACAGTACAATGTAAATTGATTATCACAAATTGTCTACTCCATAAGTATTAATTTGGTTCAGATCTCTAGGGTTGTGGCTGCTGACTTCAGGTTTCTGCAGTTCTGAAATATGATTTTAATATGTGCTAATTTTTACAAATGTGGAAGACCATGGAAAAGACAGACTGATTAGTTTGAAGAGGATTTCAAGATAATGGGACTAAGGAATGGACATATGGTGACCACAGACCAGAGAGAATGGAGGAGGACTGTACTGGAAGCCAAGGTCCACAATGGACAGTAGTGCTTGAGAAGGAGGAAAATGTTTACATCTGTACTGAGCATCTACTTAAAGCAAAAAATACAAAGTGTAAGTTAAAGGTGAGATTTTTTCAGTTGTGCCATCTGTCTCCTGTCTGGACGTCTAAAAGCATTTACACCCTACCAAACAGCAGCTACATGTACCCTAACTCCATACAGTAGAGTCCTTCTTTGGACCCTAACAGGTCCCCAGCTAGTCGAGAAATTCCATACATTTTGAGGAACCTGAAGATCCACATGTGTACTGAGTTCTGTAAATTAATTTACATCATAACCTGTCAAAGAATTCAAACAGATACATGCAAATGTTAAATGATGCTGTTACTTAATATTGATTATAAAAAGTAGCTCATAACATAAGAATATATTTCCAACTAATTGCTCATCTGTCAGTTAACATGTATCTTATTACTTCCCTGACATGTTCTGGCTAATAATTATAGCCATCCTCTGGCAGACTGTTGATGCAAAGGAGCACTGGTGCTAACATATAACATCAATTGTACTTGGCAAATGGTACTTTATAAAATTAAGAATTAAAATGTTCGATATTAAATGATTGCTAAAAATAGGTTAAAATTGTACAATACTTGTATGAGTACAATTGACGACAGTATGGTTTAGTATCAAATGCTTCTTTGCGTCAGCAGGCTCCCTGAGGATGGCTGTATTATAATTATCCGAAACATGCCAGGGAAGTAATAATGTACATGTCAACCAACAGATGTGTAATTGGTTGGAAATAAACATATTCTTATATATATATATATATATATATATGTATATATATCTATTGCACAGAGGACATATAATATCAAATACCACATAATTTACAGACCAAAATAGCATTCTATTAAAATCAGTCATAGGCTCAAATTTCAATGTACATATAGGCCCCTTAAAGTAAAGTGGCCCTTAACATTTATGCAAAGTAAAACAACTGGACAAAACTTGTGATTTCTTAATGTTTCTCATGTCTGTACAATCTTCTTTCTAGCATCACAAAAATTCAAGATGAAACACCAGACATGAAGCTGGGTAGGCATGCTTATAAGTGGATATTCTGGATGGGCTGTCAGTTCTTGTTTATTCAATAGTGCTACATCAACTACACTGTTTGCAGTCCCCAGGCCATGAGAAAAGAGCTGAGCTGCAGGAACCTGAAAGCACTGGCACCATTACTGTCATTACTTCATAAGCAGATGCAAGCCTCATATGTTATGAGCATTGTTGGAATTTGCTGTAACATTTTGCCTTAAACAAAAGCTTTTTAAGAGTCATGTCAAGTTGCACATTCTATATTGCAAATAAAAGCACATTTAAACTGAATTTTTAGGTCTACTGTGATGTAATCCATTTTGTGTGGCAAATTTAATTCTAATTGTAGGAAGTTAATATTCTTTTTAAGAGCAAACACGACATCAAGTATCAAAGCAAATGGTTTTTTCATCCCATGTTTCATAAAACAAAAATTTATTTTCTAATAACCATATACTGCAAATAAATGCGTGGAAATTTAGGTCTAATATGTCTTTGAATTTATGTAAAACACACAAATACATGTACACTGTAAAGTATAAGACACACAGAAAAGGATGCAAGAAAAATAATTCAACTTTCTGAAATTACAGTACACACAAATGAGTGTTCACCATGGTGCTTTGCAAAACTTTAAACAGAATAATGCGTAAACATACTGAAAAGAAAAACACATAAAAATATCATGTTATTGATCTGAGTAAGTTACAATTAATGCAGATTTGCTTTAAAGTCACTTCCATTTGAGTAGGCATGCATGTGGATGGAATAATAGAGCTGTGGAAATTTTGAAAATATCTGATGGCTGATGTAGATACACATTTGGATACCTACATGAAGTATTTAAGGCATTTCCAACGAAATTCTTCTATATGCCACAATAACTAGATGTACAAGCCAAGTAGATTTGAAACTTCAATACCAAGCACCAGATATGTGTCAGTTTTGTATCTGAAATACAGAATACATAACAATATTAAATACAGAGTCGTGTATTTTAAAATTCAGAAATGGCAGATTTCTATAACTTATGGTGAGCTATATATAATTATGTTGAATAACACAGATCAAGTGGCTTTCAATCATGTGTTCCTGTCTTAAAAATGATCAATAATCTCAACAGTAACATTCACAACTGTGACAGTCAGAATAGAATGAAAAACTGAATCATTTTTAAAAATGAGTACTTTAAAAACTCCTTGTGCCACCCACTGGAATGTGTTCAGCCAAAGAAGTCAACTGTCACAAAAAAATATATTTTTCTGGTGACACCTGAATAAAAATGAAGTTGATTAGTAAATTAAAACTCTTCTGCATAACTCAGGATTTCTGCAAATTAATTTCAGCAACATAGTGATGAAATTAGTGGTTTATGGATTTTCCATTTCCTTGAGATAAGGTGATGTCAACCTGAAACAATTCAATCAGAACATTAGAATACCACGTAGTTCATTGTTAACAGTGGTGTGGACATTTTTCCAAATGAATATTATGAGGCAGGAGACGACTACTTCTCCAGTGCAGTTAATAATTTCGTAGTCCTCATTTTCTAATGCAGGCTGCAACTGATCCAGATCTTCCTAACAAATGGCCTGCTTCCCCCCACCCATGCAGTCCTACAAATTTAGAAGAAAATACATAAAATTAAGGTGGAAGAGTTGCAGATTGCCAGTGCCAAATCAATATATTTAACAAAATGCTGCAGCGAGAGGTGAACCTCTCAGATTTGCCACTTTGCTGATTAAGGTGAAGATAAACCTGAAACAATTCAATCACAACATTAGAATACCATGTAGTTCATTGTTAACAGCGGTGTGGACATTTTTCTGAATTAATATTATGTTGCAGGAGACAATTACTTCTCCAGTGCAATTAATAATTTCGTAGTCCTCATTTTCTAATGCAGGCTGCAACTGATCGTGATCTTCCTAACAAATGGCCTGGTTCCCCCCACCATGCGGTCCCATAAATTTAGAAGCAAATACATAAAATTAAGGTGGAAGAGTTGCAGCTTGCCAGTGCCAAATCAATATATTTACATAAATTGCTGCAGTGAGAGGTGAACCTCTCAGATTTGCCACTTTGCTGATTAAGGTGAAGACAACCTGAAACAATTCAATCAGAACATTAGAATACCACATATTTCATTGTTAACAGTGGTGAGGAAATTTTTCCAAGGTAATATTACATTGCAGGAGACAATTACTTCTCCAGTGTAATTAATAATTTCGTGGTCCTCATTTTCTAATGCAGGCTGCAACTGATCCAGGTTTTCCTAACAAATGGCCTGGTTCCCCCCAACCACACCCTCCTATAGATTTAGAAGAAAATACATCGAATTAATTTGGAAGAGCTGCAGCTTGACCATACCAAAGTATTGGGACAATGGAAATCACTGTGAATGCTCACTTTACTGAAATATATAATTTGTTAAAAATCTGTAATATTTCAGAAAAATCCCTTACAGTGCCTGGAAAGGAAATTTGAGGACTTCAAACAATAACATTCCTCAAAATCTGTGCCGTATGTTTCAGTCCTTTTATTCAAATTCAATCTGTAGCTGATTCTGAACATCTTAACAAGTTCTATGCACATGGCTGATACTAGAGCCAGTGTGAATTTGGCATTGTTGGCTCATGTAGCATCCCGTAACATGAGAGCAGTTTCTGACATGTTCAGAGGACATCATGTTTCCCCCCACCTGTCACGCACACCTAACATGAACAAGTACAGAAGCCACAACAACATGTCAGGTTCACTCCGTCTGCTGCCTCCGGCTGCCAATTGAAACTGGGTGAGCTCCGCATCCCAGGGTAGTGTGTTCGTGTTGCTATGTCAACCTACTCTAGCACTTTCCTGATGTATTATGTATTGTAGGTGTGAATGTGGAGAGTGGGTTGCTTCACTCTAGGAGCTAAGGGAGGAACTGAGTGCACACACCATTTTTGGTGTAGATGCGTCACCATTTCTTGTGTAGAAATCATAAAACTGCATTAAATGTAAGGAAATTGTAACATAGTGATAAACTTTTAAATTGAGTTTAAACATTTATCATATAACAACTGAATTTATGTCATGTTTCTTCCTATAATTTTGTGTTGGTAAGGCATTGACCTTAAATTAAAAGAAAGTAGGTAGGTTAAGACGTTTATGTTACTTCATCACTTGAACAACAAACAACAAACTCAAACACATAAACTCTTACTCCTTGGTGCATGCTAACCAATTCTATGCAGAAGAGGCCACTACTTACACATGACACTAACCTCAAAACTAATGAGGTTTTTTAATGAAATAAATTTGTGATGAAACAAATGTTACGGATTTTGAAGAAGCCTTTGTTTCAGTTCCTACTTTTTACTGAGTGATATGCACACTTTGAAATAAAAAGTATTTAACATGAATATTTACAGCCAGTTTCATTTGAAGAAAGTAACCAATCACATATTGGCCAAGACATTAAAAGTAGCCTGTAGAAAAAATCTGGCTAACTTTTGTAGATTCAAGGACTGTATTACTGGGGTGTTTCATGATTAATTTGATGTGTCTCTCTGCGACCTCTTCAAGGGCTGCTTCTCTCCACCATTGGCTGAACCACAGGGGTGTCTAAGTTTTCTGCAGCCTGCCAACACACTACACTACCAGTGTGGCCCAGCACACTGGCACATTGCTATGCCTAAAACAACTGCCTACCTAACGTTATGAAAACCTAACCATACGAAAACCTAACATCACGACCTAACAGCAGTGTTGGAGGGGGGGGGGGGGCATTCACAGCAACACACAAAAACAGTAAACACTTCCTTAAATATGCAGTGATGGCTCTGAAATACAGGCTGCGAACTTGACACTTACATACTATAAAACCCTAAGACTCAAAAACACACCAAACCCTGACAAACACAGAGTGGCTTTTGCAGTTCTAAATGACTCAGCCAATGGCCCTTATTGAGCAAGAAGCAACAGGGGGATAAAAAAATGAGCACCTACTTTAACTGCAGCTGCTGACATTGTAAAGTGGGTGATGAAGGCTTTGTAGTTACTGAAGTCTGCCGTGGTGGTTACATTTCATTTTGAGGTCATCACGTTGATGCAGATGAATGTGTTGATGTTGAAATTTGGTCAGGTTTTAGTGGAGCAAGATTTTAAACATAATTTCTTTTCACAATTAGCACTAATAATCACAACACTATACAGGCCATTTGAAGATCTATTTCACTTCGCTTTTTTTTAAATTTCTGCACAAAATTGCGCATAACACTTCCGCAGCTTCAAAATTTCACACTGGAAACAAACCACTTTTCCTCATATATTGATTATTTTTAAGATGAAGGGAGCAGATCTGGTTTTGAACACTATGCACTTGGACACTAGCTAGCTTTTGTGCCACTGCAGAGACACCACAATGACTGTACTTCCACTTTGAACACTTAGTGAACGAAAATTAATTTTTCATCTCAACTCCTGTTATTGTATAATTGTGTTTTAAACTCAATATGAAAACCTTATCAGATTCACAAAAGTCATATGCAAAGTTAAAAAAAAAACACAAAGTGAAATGTTACATGTTGTACTCAAATTTTTTAAGCATCTCCTTATATGAATGTCTTTTAGAGCTTTTACATAGACGTGACTTCATGAAGTAATGCGTGTTCCTTTTTATTAAAGTGCCTACTTTTCTTATAAAGTCTTGGCATTTCAAAGCACCCAAAGAACATTTAATGCTAAGAAAATGTGGACGTTATTAAGAACAGTGCATATGCGTTGCTTTCTGGATGTCAAAAGGGGGCTTAGGAAGTAACCTCAGCTTGAAAGTTTATGAATAGATAATTAATCCGAATCCTGCAAATGTCGTGGTGTTCATAACACATTTTACATTGAAACTGCTTGTGAATCTATCATCCACATATTTGTGAAGTACTGATTTACAAAAAAGACTATCCAGAACAGAGGTAAGGGTTCTGATCCCAATTTTTTTGCACTGTTAGCTTGTTTTCTTTCGACTGACAAACAAAAGAATATTGCTTTGTAATGCAGCTGAAACAAACTGAGGAGCCTATTTTGGTTGGGCTTAATTATGATGAATTTAGGGCTGCAAATTCTGGAATAATTTTGTCTTGCTACAGAAGCTTCAATTGCAACGATTAAATCCATGAAACAATTTCTCATGATAATAAGTTGATAATTTCTTAGATTATCAAGGAGCTCAAATTTCACAAAAGCTAAATGTCAATCACAGTATTCACAAAAGCCTACAGCTGGACTATGTAGCACATAATACTAAGAAATTTAAGCATGAGTTAAAAAAGTTTCTTATAGAAAACTCGTTTTACTCTGTTGAAGAGCATATTAATAGGGATACTAAATCTGATCTTGGTGCTTCCCAATGAATAAATTCATTACATATTTTAAATATAGTTGGTTATTTTATGTACATTTCAACAAAATGACTGTTGTTGACATGTGCAAAATTATATATAAAACCTTGTATTTAAATTTTGTATTTTAGTATACGTTTATCAATTCTTTTATATATACTTTAGTCTATGTCAAGGCAAATTCTATGTAATATGTTATTGTAATCTATTGACAAGTTCGATATCCAAAGGTCATGTACCATTGTGGATTTATGAATGCAAATGAATGAATGAATGAATGAATGAATGAATTTAAATATTATCCTTGCACCCACGACATGGAATACGAAGAGAGGTAATTCCTTCACGCAGTCGACAGCAACATTTCGTGTAGGCTTTTCGCAGTTAATACTGCATGTTCCACCTATTTTATTTATATTGATCGCCCTAATGTTATTTGCTTATAGGTCGAAATCACAAAATTAGCGTAAATGTTAATGGCGTCTTCGAAATGGGAATAACTGAAATTTATGCCTGTTCTTCGAAGTGGTACGTGGGGCCATTGGCTGTGCTGACATGAATCACTGGTTACGTGACAACTGCACACGCAAGCCGTATCTACCTTGCTGGGCTTGTAGCCACGTGTTCTAAAACAAATGTCAGATATAGAGACATGTTCGGAAATGTTTGAACTCATCTGCACAGAGCGGCGAATTAAGTTTCAGTTTCGTGGCTGTAGAACTAAAAGCAACTCACTTAGAAGTATTTGTACAAAATATGCATCACAAATATCTCCGATTACAAGGCTTAACAGCACGTAAACTGAAAATGCTTTTGGATGAACAGACAAGGTCTAATTACGTTTTACTTTAGTTGTAGGCTAATTGAAATAGATTATCGTTCCGAGCAAGGCTAGACACGGTCAATTTCATATTATCGTATCTATTACAGTCTTAGTTTATTTCTTTCAATTTCGTAATTTTTAACAAACTGCCTTCCCATAAGTCCACGTGTCCAATTCCTGACAACTTCTGAAAGGCAAAGGATAAGATATACATGTTATTATCTCTCTCTTGTATCCGTTGCACACGTATCACGATTCTTTTGGAGGCATTTGACGAAATGTGTCACTTCTGGTCACAAAATTAAGTTTACTAGTGTATGAGCGGTGTAAAGAATTATTATGTATATTAATAAAGAGGGGCTCAGAAATTTTATTCTGTGTGGTAATCCCTGTCTGAGAGTTATAGGGGAAACTCCTCTTACTGAAGATGTGTTGTCCTAATGGGACGTGTTATGATAGTGTTTATGAAAGAACTTACAAAAGACTATATAATTAAAGGCTCTGAAAATTGTAGAATTAAAATGTGGGAAAGAACTGCTCTACGCCAAGCCTAAAAACGTCAAGTGTAGATCATGAATTGGTTCCATATTGAGCTTAATTAGTTTTCTCATATCCGGGAAGATATTCTGCATTATACAGTCAAATCTATTTCACGCAGAATACTACGTTTTCAAGTTTATGTTAATATAAATTTAGAATCCAACTGCCGTAAATAAAATTAGTCTACTTATTAAGCCAAAATAGAATTTATATTTCTGAACGCTTATACAGCCCCTACTCGGCGTAGAACGTATTCAGATTTGGTACTTTCATTTAAATATATTAAAATAAATTGTTAACTCGTTCTTGTTTGTAACACAAAAACAGATAAATTAATACTGAAACTGTCTTTTCAATGCAATCAGTTCATGGAAAGGCCTTCCAGTAACGCTGTGTCACTTGAAGGCCACTTACACTGTTGGTCTCCACTGCACTCAAGCGCACACACAAACAACAAACACACAAACACACCTGACTGGTACTGCAAAACTTGCGGGAGTTTCGATGTTCTATTGTCTTTATCGCGTCATCCCCTATTGGACATTTCATGAACTACTATTATATAAAAAAGACATAAGCCTACATTTAAAAAGTCCTTCTTTATATTAAAACAGTTTCTCTCATAAACTATTTTAAAATTATATATTATAATTCGTAAAGCTACTTCTGTTTCTTTTTGAGACTGTAATAAACTCAATATATTACGCTTTAAAACTAGAAAATAAACGCCGGAAGGAAATGGAATCAACATCCAAGTCGGTGCTGCTTCACACGTAGACGAAAAGAAATTTTTCAAGTTACCCATAAGGAGCAATATTTGGGGCCAAGATTCTTCCGGGTTTGTTTATGTACTTCCCCATTTAAAAGCGCACATTTTCACAGAAGACCCTATGAAATGATAATACTGAATGTTGTCTTAGAAACAGGTTGTTATGGTGTCAACTCAGTTCATATAGAAGAATGGGGCAGTGAACTTTCGTGTTTTATAAAAGTTGAGACTTTCTTCACCATCTAAGTGACTACTGTCTGCCGTCTTCTCTAGGACTTTGCTCCATCTAGGCCTACTTATTTACAACTTTAAGGCGTAGCTCCTTTCGTTGTTCTTGTGTCTGTAGTTTAGCTCAAAAAACCCTTATAAAGGTACAGCTTTCAATTAGAAGTAGCTCAGTCATAGTTCCAAAGAATTTAGCTGGGAATTTTGGAAGAATGAATTAATTATAAAATAACAGTTTTAACAATTCATCTTATTGCCGTCCTAATGAATTTTCTGTAAGGGAGTTAGACATAAAATGCAATTATATATTTTAACTACTTTGCAGCAGCATCATTTTTAAGGAACGACATTCCTTGAACGCGATGACACTGCATACATATTTCTGATTTGTAGCATTATTGATGTATTGCCTGAAATCGGTTCACACTAAACGTGGCATAACTTGAAGACGTAAATTGCTTCCGGTTGATAGACAAATGCAGTAAATTCGGATCCATGAATAACAGATTAACTGACCTGTTTACCTTTGCACTGTCAATTAAATCAAATTTAGAATTTATTGCCATTACTCGTTCACTGAAATATGGACGCTGAAAATAAGTTTTTTTTACTTTACCCATGGATGACAGAGGAAATATCATGTGTAAGAAGCAACGTCATATTAATAACATAAATTCGCCTGATGCAAAATAAAGTTGAAAACGTATGTATGCAAAGCATGAAGATTTTTCAGTGTTCAGTCTTTTTTACCTAATTACCGATGTGAAATTTCATGAAAATCCTGTAATTGATTCTGGAGGTTTTGCGCAAACAGACTGACGGACGGACAGATTTTACTCTTCACTCCGCAGGGATATGAGCACACCTCAGAAGGACTAATTCTTTACTTGTATTATTTATGTAATATTTCTGGGCCAGTTTATAATCACCACTGAGGAAAAATTCATTATCTGGAATGAATTAATGAGATACGCAAATGGGGCTCAATTTACAATCGCCCCTGAAGCCTTGAAAGATGGAGATGCCATTAATTACCCCTCTCTGCCTGTGGACAGATTACACACGTCTATGCCGCTGAAGACGTGCTCACATTGCCTCGTATGCTTGTATCCCCATACTTTGCTCCCAAACATGGCGGTACAACAACTGTTCACACCAGCAGCATGAAATTTTCGCCTTCATTTGCGCATCGTAGAATACGAAAGCCACCCGAGCTTTTCACGTATGAAAAGAAATACAGCTACGACAATTTAATTCAAACGATTCGAGCGAATCTGCGCAACCGGAAAGGTTTGTAATTCGCATTCAAGTGGTACCTGATTCGAATTTCAGTCGGATACAAACTACCCTGACTCACTCTCATGTTGTTACTCAGTCTTTTCCGGCAAACGGTGGGATATCTTCCTTTAAGCCACATCCTTTCCAATTTATTATCTGATCGCCCAACGCTGTACACTCTCCAGTTATCCACAGGGTCATAAAATAAATTACAAATAAGTGCAATCATCCTCCGTAGTTACGTCGCAGGCGGTTCCGTGACTGAAGACGTTAGTCGCGACGACTTAAGTCGAGACAGATTTTCCCATAAGCGTAGTATTAAAATAGGGCGGGTTGTTGTAGGAAAGCTGTTTTGACCATGAAAACAAATATATTTATACTTACGAAAAATTAACAAAAAATACGAAATACGCGAAACCAACAGTTCACGGAGGAGGCCCTTCCTCTTGAAATTCAGTTTCCACCGGTACAAGTGGCGATGCACGAGTCCCCGATGATGACTTAAAGAAATCGAGCATTGACGTCTGGCGAGACCCAGAATCCCTCCTCTCCTACAGAATCTCCTCATAGCAAGCATGCATCTTCACGATTCCCTGTCTAGTTGTTGCCGCTCGCTGCTCGTTCGGATCCGTGTCCTAAACACTTCGATGTCAGCTTCAACGAGTCCATGTCCCTCAGTCAACTTCGACATCGTCATGGTTCTGTTCTCACGTCCCTCAGCTTCTGAAAGGGCACTTTGCTTCCGAATTTCGTCAAGATCGTCGAGCGTTACTGTACGATCATGGGATTTCAGTAACTCGAAGGCATCATCAACATCTCAGTTATTAATATGCACGCTTCACTTAATATATTGGCTCTCTGGTGAAACGTCGTAAGTTGGGGGTTGACTGTATAGGAATTGGAAATGTGTAAAATGGCATGAGCGATTACAATAAAACTTACGTTATTTTATGCGCCCCATGCCTTTATCAGTAAACTACACCCCATTAACGGGAACCCGGGTGCCGTATTTGGCATAGCGACTAGACTGCGGGCTGGACGATCAGGGGTTCGAGTCCCGGTACGGCTAGAGATTTTTCTCTCTTCCAATTGTTCACACTGCTCTGTTGCCCATCCAGCTGGGTAGCAGAGCTATGTTTGGGGGGCGGGGGAGGGGGGCTTGAAGTTAGCCACTCACCTCCATCTAGTGCCAAGGTTAAGAATAAGTGAAGCTATACATCTACGCCCCCTACATGCCTTCATGGCATGGAAAGGGACAACTTTACCTCTTCACATTTTGTCAGGCTGTGAACATTATATTAACGTGAACCTAACCGTGCTGTATTTTAGTCCCCAATAATTTCTGTCCAACTAAGGAATCGTCAAAATCACTGTTAACTCTGGAGTACTGCTTACAACAGTTATCACGAATCGACATCTTTCACTTGCCAAACATTAATTTGGAAACAGCGACTTAGTACAGCCCAACAGCATGGGCATGATGCACCTTCAGACAATGTAGATGCAAAATGACCTCAGATTGTTGTGAGACAAATTCACTGTCATTTTCATCAGATGACTAATTTCAGATGGTTGACAATCTATGGTGGCAAATCTTAATTTTGGCAAGAATTCTTAGGGATGAGGGAGACAGATGTTTCTTACTGGCCGTCCTATCAAACATTGGGTCCCACACCTCATGTTTGCTAGGCAGCTGGTTTTCCTTAGCAAAAGCAAAAACTTTTGAAGCAGGAAGAGAATCAGATTGATCCACTTACATAATACACGGGCACTTCAAGTTGTTAAATGTCAATTCACAAGTTTTGTCCGGCACGATTGGTTATCTACCACAAATCACTTCAGTACTGTACAAGAATTACTTCTGAATGATCTAGCCTACATTACAAGTCTGCTTGCATCATAATAAAGGAAATTCATTTAAAAAAACTCTTGTAAGAATAGACATTATATTTACATGACCATTCTAATTAAAATTCATATACTGTATACAAAATTTGAGCAGTCTAACATGAAAATCAACAGCAAGGCTGTCCAGTGTAAGGCAGTACACTTCCCATCACTGAGTTCGCACCAAAATCTCTTTTCTAGCTCTCTTAATAATCTTCTTGTATTTATCACTTCCTCTGATCATAGCTTTAGACTTCAGTTTATGTATCAATTCATTTAAAACTTTGTGCAGCATATGCCACTGCAGTTTATCCAGTTCACTTGTAAGCGATTCTCTGCTTCCTTCCTCACGCAGCTTGTGTTCTTTGTACAGAAACTTCATCAGATCATGCGCTGTTTTAATATGCTTTATCTGCTGAATACACACAGATTCAGAACGGCTGAAAGTACTTTTCTCTTTCTTCTTCGGTTTCTCTAGTTTCTGATTAGTGACTGGTGCAGTGGATAACAAATTAGGGCCCAAAATGAATGAAGACACCGGTTCTGCAAACAAAATTGAGATTTATGAAAGCCACTTTGTTTAAATGCATCCATAATTTTGGCAACCATTACAGCTGACATCCTCAGAGTGTCTGGAATCATCTGCTGATCAGAATACACATGGTTCTCGCTACTTGATTATTTAAGTCACTGGCCTCAACCAACAGTAAACTGCTGGCTTCAACTCTCTTTCCTAATAAGAAGAAAAAATTAAAGGCCTTTTCATGAGTAGTGTTCTACTACAAAGCAGAAAATTTGGATTTTGAACTTCGTGAAAACAAAACAAATAATGTTTGTGGACTTGTATAATACTTCTCTCAGTGTGTGCAACAGTCAGATAGTAAAACAGAGCAGCATATCATTATTATAAATTTAATACTTATATCTGGAATACTTTGAAAACTATGTTCCACAACAAATAAATTTAAAATTAACAGCAAGTAATTCCACAGCTGGCAACTTGTTTTGCTTCTTTCCTGACGACATCTCCTCAGACAATACCTTGTAACTGATGTTAACCAACCCAACACTCCTTCATTTTGAAGGCAAAAGAGTTCTTTTTTTGTAACTGTTAAATTTGTTTTAGTGTACTTTAGGCAGTGTGTCCAAATTATGGAAAAACTCCTTAGCCAGAGAATCTTGATAAAAGATCTCATATCTGTGCTGGGTTAATACTCAGTAGAAACTACTTTCTAACAAACAATTTGTCTGCTTCCTGAATGGCCTTGAGGCACCACTCAAACAGTTGGAAAGGGCCAGCCATGGTACTACCACAATACCAGGGAACATCAATGTCAGGGGTGATACAAGAAATTAGCAAAAGCAATATACCATTTTTACCTAAATATAAGACGGATGGATGTATAGATGGATGGATGGAGGGATGGATGGTGGGATGGATGGATGGATGGATGGATGGATGGTGGGATGGATGGATGGATGGATGGATGGATGGATGGATGGATGGATGGATGGATGTACATATGTACATACGTACGTACGTATGATAATCTTTTCCTAATTCATCACTTGAACCTTGGGTGCTTCCCTCACAATTATGCACAAAGTTGAACATGTTCTGTATAGGTATTTTCCTTAAAACTGAGAATAGAGAATGGGGGTCATCTTGTATGCAGGATCAACTTATACTCAGGTAAATCTGATATACTTAGCTATTTTATCCATGCTTATTCATGGCAAGACATTCCAAACAGGACAGGAATGAAACCCAACTATTTAATCCACACTCAGACACTTTACTAGCTAAAGTATCATAGCTCATCCCATATATCCTTAAAACAGACAATTCTAGACATCTGCTATGAATTATAGCAGCTACAATGTTCACTGCACTGGATGCTTTTAAATACGAGACACATCAAGACTATGCATTAGACACTGGCCACAAGAAGCTCCATAGTAACACATTCAAAATATTTCTCGTCCAAAAATAAGTTCTCATTCAAATTCACTGCATTTTAGGTGTACATAAAGTGGCAGTGGGGTTGGTTTTTGACTGAAGGCCTTATCTTTCTTCTGTCAAACATTAATCCCCAGTGTCTTTGTTCATTTGTTCATTTAGTAAGACTTTATTAAATCTGTTACCAATATAAGGTAACCAGATGAGGGAAAAAATTGGGGGAGGAGGACACAACACAGCTCCCACAGTTTAAAAATTCATAGAAAATGGGTCATAAAATCCAAAGAGAAGAGACCACACTGGAAACCTAGGCACAGATGAAAGAATAATATTAAAGTTTATCTTACAGAAACGTGGTAGAGAAGTGTGGACTGGATTCATCTGGCTCAGGACAGGATACAGTAGCAGGCTGCTGCAAAAATAGTTACGAATCTTGCAAATCACATGAACAGGAAAGTAACTTGTCGAACGGGAAGCAAAGGGTGGTCACTAAAATATGACAAAGTATGCATCAAACACAAAACAATAATGCATGTGTTTCACTTGCAGAAACACTCACTACTCACCTCCAACATCCTCAACCAGTGACACAAAATTTTCCTTTCTTGGGAAAATATCAGTTCTTTGATTGGGGTTAACACCTTTATCACTTTGTTCTGAATGTTCTGTTTGTTTACCGAATGCCTTTCCTAGATCATTATCTTCTGCAGAAATGGTAGCAGCAGTGATTTCAGGCGATACCACAGTCCCTTTTGACTCCAATGCATCTACTTCATTGTCAAAATTTGACTTCACCACTTCTTCATGCTCAAAATTATGAAGTTCAATAAGGTCAAATATTCTATGTTGCTTCTTACTTCCACTATCTGACCTATTAAGACACAAAAAAAAGTTTATTAGTAGTTGCAATTGTTCAGTTCATTAACAAAGAAGAATATTTTGTGGTAGCAGAATCGCAAGATTCGGCATGCTGAAGTTATGACTCAGAACCAGTCCTCTTCAGTTCACACTTTCATAGTCCAGTTCCTGTAATTCCTTTAAAGAACTAACATTCCAACTAATAATTTTCTGGTCCTTGCACTGTCACCTGTCCCATTACTCATTCATCCATCATAACATAAACAGCAACTGTCAAACACAGTGACAAACCTGAACAACAAGATGGATACTTTGTAACACAGATGTTTGTGTGCATCTGAATATGTAAAGTATCACATTACTTAGGGACACATGTAATGTACTTCCAAGGTTTAAACATTTTAATATGTATTTTACTGAACATAAGTATTCTAGCATCATAACTGATCATATGTAATATAATTAGCTACTACTCTTTCCTTTGTTAAACACCTCCCTGAAGATGGCCCATATAGGCCAAAACATGTAGGAGTAAAATACACCCATAAAACTACTGTATTTTTATTGCTGTGCTGTTGTTGGAATAAATATTGTGGACTGTGATACATGCTGTATCTGACCATGGGGTAGACAAGTTTTCCAAAAAATGTATATGTCACATCCAAATTTTTGACACCAAAAGGGTAACATGCAGCAAGTTCCTTACTGAGGACCCACAGTTCTGGAGTGAGCTGTAAACTTCACTGTCACCTGACAGCTCACGCTTGGTGCATGGGAACTGATACACATTTTTGTATGTACAGGAATAAAGTGCAATAATTATGTCAAAAATATTAGGTGCTGCTGTGCAAAATTCAGTCGCCTGGGTGAATGGGTGCTCAGGATTTGTGCGTCCATGACCTGACCAGTTTTGAACACAAGGCCGCTGCTGACTCCTATACAGCCAGTCCCAAGATAAGTTCATAACATGCGTAAATACAGGTCTGCGCAAACAAAATCTTAAATAAACATAACCAAGGTATTTTTGTACCTTACCTCTCTATTTTCAGAGGATTTGTCAACAATGTAGCATCAAGCCAAACCCTCAAGTCTGCAGGGAAATGGTAATCAGCAGGAAGCCAACATATACCTACAGGTTTCAGAACATCGAGATAAGGTTTCAGTTTCCTGTACCATTCACATGCACACAGGACTAGGTACTTTGAAATGGACCTGCAACCAGTAATAAGCTAATCAGGTTATGATTAAAGCATTTTCTATTCTTTTATGGCATTAAAAGAAGAAATAATGCAAAGGTAAAGGTGAAGGTGAAGGTAAAGGTGAAACTATCCCTGTACAGGCCTGGAGAGGCCCTTATGGCTCCAGGAGGCTGAGGCTCCCAAAATATCTAGACAGTTGACACATGAAGGTGAAACTATAAGGTTTGCTAGGAAGAGCACAGCAAGTGACAATGGCATATTTTACTTCAACATTTCAAATCTGCTGAATCAACAAATTTCATGACATCATTGGACATATCATTAGGACCCAGAAATATAAAAGAAAGTAAGGTTCTGTTGTGCAAAACACATTACTTCCATGTTCTTGGTATATTCAGCATAAATATGGATACAGACTACACAAGATCACAGCACTAAGATGAATCTAACGTGACAACAAACCTGAAATCTGGACATTAGAGAAGGTGTGGACACAAGCACTGAAAGGAAAGGTGATCAGTCAAAGTACAGACTTGTACAGATGTACACATGAACCATAGGATTCCTTCAGAAGTATGAAAACTAAGATAGTAAATAAAGACACCCATGCTAGACCAAGGACAAAGTGGAAAAACCAAGATAGAAATTGGATAAATATGATGGTAGGAAAATGTTGCTTTGGATGTGACATGTGAATATATTTTCAGGAACCAAATAAGATTTCTTGAAATCCAGTGAGTTAGCATTATTTGTGAAGAGTACAATATTTCAGTATTTTCAAATCTTCTTATAATAAGGAAATAATATACATAATGTTATAAATAGTCTTGAGCTGCTAAATTTTTGTACAGTTGGCCATTGTTTTTGTCCCATTTGTAATTGCAAAGTACAACAATTTTAGGACGTGATTAAGGGCAAACGGATGCCGCATATATCAGAATTATACACCTAATTATACCAGGAAATTAAGTGTTTTGAGTGAAAAAACTCACTGAACATTACAAGCTATGATGCAGCGTTGATCAGTAAATAGTTATCGACATTTTGGAGGGACCTATTACCTTTGAGATAAAGGCAGGAAGCTCCTCTGACATGTCAGGAACTAATCATTAGCCATCAACATGATGTCATATCCCAGAAGATTCTGATCTTCATGCACAACAATGTGAAAATCTCAAATCACACATAACACCCACTGTTTCAATAATAGCCAGAATGAAGTTACTAGTTACGAGATTTTAGTTTATCACAGCAGTGTTGCTGAGCATTCAGGTCTTCTGGGAAGGGGTGCCGTGTTGTTGGGTGAATGGATCCCACTGTTTCACAGGAACATAGTGCTATGCACCAACATGGTGTCAAATCCCAGAAGACCTGAATTCAGAATTATTAATTCTTTAATAAAGAACTACAAGCAAGATCAGATAAACACAGTACCTGCGAAGAGCTTACGCAAAATCTGCCATCCTATTATTCCCACAGCAAATGAAACATCTGTCTATCTGAGGCTAAGACATCATTTGTTCTCTGACTGAGATATCAGTTATGACCTACATACATTGTTTTGAAAAATGCTGAAGTTGCCAACACAGCCAGGACTGTCAGGGTGAAAGCTGATACAACACATCAGACACCAAAATAAGTAAGTTCAAGTATGTGCCGTAACATGAGGGCACAGGACTCACCATATCCTACTGACAATTCCTAGGGATATCAAACCAATGTCCCACATATGACCCAAATGCAGCCTACACTTCATGTAGAATGCTGCATCCTGGCATAAATGCATCACCTGACTGAAGAGACGAGCAAACCCCTGTGTCCGCACAAGTACCCACTCCAACATCTGTCTGGACGGTGCACACATTGTTTGATACCCATTATCGCAAGGTGATGGCTTAACTGCGTCAAAAACTGTAGCCAAGTCCATAGAGAGGTAGCACAGAAGTCCATGATTTACCTGACAGTAGGAATTGTACAATTACACACTTTCACATAAACTGGGAATTATACAAGGTCATATCTCAAACCCAAGTTATACATAAAACTAATCTGCTATCTGCAAAGAAGTGTTGACCTGGCATGGTTAATCTGGGTTGAATCCAGACTGTACAACTCGAGTCTAACTTTAAACTGTTTTACCCTTAAGGTCACTCACTTATATGTGGTAAAATGTTAGTTAATTAAATTTAAATAGTATGACAAAGATTAATATCAATTAGCAGTTATATCACATGGAGTTGAATGCGATAACTGAATAGTTATGTTCAGTAATATGTAAATGACAGGGCATCAAGTAATCATGAAATAAACTGAGCAATTTACAACACAGTGACCATGTTCCTGCAGTCCTTTAGCATAAATTCACAAAATCTGGGCATAATTTATTCTTATACAGTACAAATAAAATATCTGTAGAATATACATATTTTAAATTCTCAACAACAACTACACACAACTGAAACTAAGCAACATAACTTTATCTAAACATAATGGAAGCAAAAAACACGTACATCTGAATACTACATTATAACGTTACAACGAACTGTGTATGCAATAATATGGCCAGAACTCACAGCACACAGAAGAGGCATCTTGCCAGTATATATCAAAATACCAAGGAGTTTGAATAAATTTGTACGTCTGTGACCTACATCAACTTCACACATTAGAAACAAGGCTGAATGGATAACATGCAATAGTACAGTGTATCAACCTTTGCCATAGACTTAAATCCCTTATCACAGCGCAGTTTTGATTTCATCCGGTACAACAGCCTAGACAAAGTTGCAGCTTCTACATGGAGAGCCTCCTGCCTTTTCAAAATCGAGATGGCATCCAAACATACTGATCTAAACTCATCAGCATCTGTAAACATTTCAACAGTTTTGTTAATTTTTGCACATACTCCATTCTAATAAGCAAACTGATGAATTCTGCATCTCCCACTTTCATCATACAAAACTAGTTCTTTCTAAGTATGAAATAAAAAATTTAGATTTCTAGTTTGTCCAGTACACTTTGGAAGACACTAAAATAACATTATAAATTTCTTTATACACATGTCACTTAATATTCAATGTGCTTCAAGCTAAACAACAAACTTCCAGTAATTAATTTATACATTATGTTTCTTATCTTTTACGTTGTATGTATTCATTCCAAATCCAAGATCTGTAACATATACAAACAGTTACTGTTCCAATAAGACATACACTGATGCACCTAATGAGTTGTACATGAAGTAAATATCACACACAAAAAATGAGGAGGCTGGTATATCAATGAGGAATATTAATGGCAACTCCCAGCATGACTGCTGGCTTTAACCTTATACTGTTAGAAAACCTATTACCTACCCAATTTCTGTAAGTCATATACGTACTAACCTTTCAACAGACCACAATATAGACTATACCTATCATCCGAGAATTTTTTCTGCGACACTGATATAGCTCTTTTATCATTTCTGCAAATACAGTGTTCTGCATCCATATCATGGGTAAAGTTTCCGTTCGAAGGCCAACTAAGAAGCTTTATCTTTGTCAAACGCTCCAGGTTAAAATAAACATTTTCGATATACTTACTGATATCTGACAGCTGAATTTCGTAGGTTAGGTTTGGGGGAGGACGCAAATCTTTTATGTTCCAAACTGCAGCCATCATAAATGTCCGTTATTATATCATAAATAACAGATCATTGAAATAATTAATAAGTTCATACTTTTCAACAAACTCATTTCACAGTAGCTTGCATTCCCAAGCCCAATTTGTACCCACATACACCAACCCCAACACACACCCTACCGTCGCGGAGTAGGGACCAGCAACTTTTATTAATCTGTGCTCCTTGGGAACTTCACACGACACCGCCATTTGCGGCGCCTTCGTATGTTACTCTCGCCGGCATGGCTCAGTGGATGTGGGTAGGGTGTGCTCCTCTGTGGGCGTGCTGGTGGTGTATGTTATTGAGATGGTCATTTTTCATTTATTTAAAATTTCATAAATCCAGATACAGGATATAGAACATGTCATTCCTTAATCTAAGTGTAAAGCTACATAAAATATAATATAACTCTAATCTAAGTATAGAGGCTACTCAGAGCCAGTCGCAGTAAAATTGATGTCCCTTGGTTTCTTTCAGTGGATTTAAAAATTGAATGAAAGGCATTAGAAAGAGACGATAATAATAACAACATAATGGCGCTGAATTACTAGAACCAGGATCATTACTTATTTACAGTTGTCATATTCTTCGAAGGAGTAGAAAGAATATGCAAGAAGAAATCCTCTTAAAGCCGTGTTAAATTTATTGACGTCATATGGAAACTGCCTGAGGGTTGAGGGAAGATGGTTATAGATTTTGGCACCCGAATAACAGACTTCTTTTTGAAATAAAATTAAATTCGCTGTAGGAGGATATCCGTGTTAAGTGGGGCCCTGTCACCACGGCATGGCGCGTCCTCAGGTTGCGGATGGAGGAACGGCCTCCAGTTACGGAGGGTAGCTGCGAATATATTGAATAAGCAGTCGCGGACAGCCGACAAGGGGTGGTCCTCCAGCTTGGTGGTTGGGCGAGGTGCTAACAACTCCTTACCGTAAAAAATTACTATATTACGAACCAGACACACAAGCCTGGGGCCTGGACTGAGTCTTTGGTACGACCCCAGCTACGGAAAATGGACATGAGTTTTGGAAAATAGAATGTGAGGAGCATGTATAGGTTAGGGTCACGTATGACAGTGGCCGGGGAATTAGCTAAATATAATTTAGATTTAGTGGGTGTACAGGAGGTTAGGTGGGACAAAGAAGGAACTGTAAGAGCCAGGGAGTATACTTTTTTCTATGGCAAAGGGCATGAAAATCACCAATTGGGAACAGGTTTTTTTGTACACCAGAGAATAATATCAGCAATCAAGAGAGTGGAGTTTGTTAGTGATAGTATGTCATACATAGTGCTGAGAAGCCGCTGGTGTAATATCATTGTTCTGAATGCGCATGCACCAACAGAAGAGAAAGGTGATGATTCAAAGGACAGTTTCTATGAGGAATTAGAAGGGGTTTTTGATCATTTTCCTAAGTACCATATGAAAATTCTGTTAGGAGGTTTTAATGCAAAAGTGGGGAGAGAGGATGCTTTCAAACCGACTATTGGGAATGAGAGTTTACATCAGGATAGTAATGATAATGGTGTTAGAGTAGTAAACTTTGCCACATCAAAGAATCTAGTTGTTAAGAGCTCGATGTTCCCGCACCGAAACATTCATAAATACACCTGGACCACTCCTGACTCACAATCAGATCGATCACATATTGATAGATAGGAGCTGGCATTCGAGTATACTCGATGTTCGATCTTTCAGGGGAGCTGACTGTGATACTGATCACTATCTGGTGGTTGCAAAAGTTGGGGAAAGACTGGCAGTAAGCAAACAAGCAGCACAGAAGTTTGATACAGAGAGATTTAATCTCAAGAAGCTAAGTGAACTAGAGGTTAGGAAACAGCATCAGCTTAAGATCTCAAACAGGTTTGCAGCTTTGGAAAACTTAAATGTTAATGAGGACATAAACAGGGCCTGGGAAAACATTAAACAGAATATCAAAATCTCAGCTCAAGAGAGTCTAGGTCTGCATGAGCAGAAGCAGCATAAACCATGGTTTGATGCAGAATGTGCAGAATTTTTAGAAAAAAGGAAGCACACTAAAATTCAGTGGTTACAGAATCCAAACCAAAATAATGGAGATAATCTGCACAATGTAAGACGTGAAGCTAGTAGACATTTCAGGAACAAAAAGAAGGAATATCTGAAAGCTAAAATTAATGAACTTGAAACTAACAGTAAGAACAAGAATATCATAGACTTGTATAGGGGTATCAATGAGTTTAGGAGGGGGTACCAGCCTAGAACTAATGTAGTAAAGGATGAGAAGGGTGACCTGGTTGCAGACTCCCACAGTATTTAGGCTAGGCAGAGGAATCATTTCTCCTAGCTGTTGAATATACACGGGGTTAATGATGTTAGGCAGACTGAAGTGCATACAGCAGAGCCGCTAGTGCCTGAGGCCAGTGCCTTTGAGGTTGAGATGGCTATTGAAAAGCTAAAAAGACACAAATCACCAGGTATTGATCAGATTCCAGCAGAACTGATTAAAGCAGGGGATAGGATAATTTGGTCTGAGATCCATAAACTTATTATTTCTATTTGGAATAAGGAGGAATTGCCTGAGGAATGGAAGGAGTCAGTCATTGTGCCTATTTATAAGAAGGGTGATAAAACAGATTGTAGTAACTATCAAGGCCTATCACTTTTGTCAAGTATGTACAAAATTCTATCCAACATTCTTTTGTCATGGTTAACTCCATAAGCAGAGGAAATTATTGGGTATCATCAGTGTGGATTTTGATGTAACAGGTCATCTACTGATCATATATTCAGCATTCATCAAATACTTGAGAAAAAATGGGAATACAATGAGGCAGTGCATCAGCTATTTATAGACTTCAAGAAAGCCTGTGATTCAGTTAGGAGGGATGTCTTGTATAATATTCCCATTGAATTTGGTATCCCCATGGAAAAAGTAAGGTTAATAAAAATGTGTCTAGGTAAATGTATAGCAGCGTTTGGGTAGGCAAACATCTGTCTGACACATTTCCTATTAAGAATGGCTTGAAACAAGGGGATGCTCTGTCACCATTGCTTTTCAACTTTGCTTTAGAATATGCCATTAGGAGGGTTCAGGCAAACCAGGAGGGCTTGAAATTGAATGGTACACATCAGCTCCTGGTTTATGCAGATGATGTTAATATATTGGGCGGAAGCATACATAGTAGAAAGAAAAACACAGAAGATATAGTGATTGCTAGTAAGGCGATTGGGCTAGAAGTAAATGCTGGGAAAACTAAGTACATGGTCATGTCTCGAAATCAGAATGCAGGACACAATCACGACATAAATATAGATAATAAATCCTTTGAAAGGGTGGAAGAATTCAAATACTTGGGAGCAACCCTAATGGATCGAAACTCCATTCATGAAGAAATTAAGAGCAGATTGAAGTTGGGGAATGCTTGCTATCATTCGGTGCAAAATCTTTTGTCTTCCAGGTTGCTATCCAAAAACACAAAGATTAGGGTATACAGAAGTATAATTTTACCTGTTGTTTTGTATGGGTGTGAAACTTGATCTCTCACACTGAGAGAGGAACAAAGACTGAGGGTGTTTGAGAATAGGGTGCTGAGGAGGATATTTGGGCCTAAGAGGGACAAGGCGACAGGGGAGTGGAGAAGACTACATAACGAGGAACTTAATGACCTGTACTCATCACCAAATATTATTCGGGTAATCAAATCGAGAAGAATGAGATGGGTGGGGCATGGAGCACATATGGGGGAGAAGAGAGGTGCAGACAGAATTTTGGTGGGGAGACCCGAGGGAAGGCGACCACTTGGAAGACCCAGGAATAGATGGGAGGACAATATCAAAATGGATCTTCAAGACATGGGATGGGTGGGCATGAACTGGATTGAGCTGGCTCAGGATAGGGACAGGTGGTGGGCTCTTGTGAATGCGGTAATAAACCTTCAGGTTCCATAAAATGGGGGGAATTTCTTGACTAGCTGAGAAACTGTTAGCTTCTCAAGAAGGCCTCTGCTCCATGGAGTTAGTTAGTTAGTTAGTTAGTTAGTTAGTTAGTTAGTTAGTTAGTTAGTTAGTTAGTTAGTAGGAGGATGTAGGTCATGACTTGTTCTTGTATTGAAGCTGTGAAGATCAGAATTTGTGTTGAATAAGGGTCTGTTCTTAACAATAAAGAACAGTATAGAAAACATATATTGAGAATATAAAGGAAGAATATATCACTTTCACGACAGGAAGCTTTGCTATCAGAATTCATAATTACTCTAATTATTCTTTTTTGGATTTTAAATAGAACTTTACTATCAGATGAAGTACCCCAAAAACTTATGCCATAGGATACAATTGAATGGACTGAAGAAAAATAAATCATCCTTAATGCTTCAAGGGATAAAAACGGTTTAATTTTTCAAATCACATAACATGCTTTAGTGAGTTTGGTTACTATTTCATAAATTTGGAGACCCCAGAAGAATTTATTGTCAATCGTGAGTCCTGAAAATTTAGTATTATATATTTTAGTAATTTGTTTATTGTCATAGGTTATTTGTAGGTGAATTTCCTGACTATTTGTTGTTTGAAATAGTAGCTGCTTCGCCATACGCTCTCCTTCACCCCCACCTACTACATTCCTAATGGCACTAAAAAAAATAGCGAACTCTGAAATTGTTGCAAACCAACTAAATACACCTATTAGGAAATATTACTTCACATCATATTTTTTCAGACATATTTCTGCTCGCATCACAATATAATGTAAAATAATAGAGGATAGTCATTGCCTAATATGTGTATTCAGTTTTATTGTAATAGTGATACAATACATGAAAAGTGCAGAATATTAAGATTCAAAATTATAGTCGTCCAAGTTATGGGACTTTGTAGCTTGACTGAACTTTAACTGTCTACAACTGTTGGGAATTTACAGAGTCCATTTCTTTCCATTGCAGTTCTGTCTGTTCAAGTTATCCTGGCATCACTCATGGAGCTTTGAAGAAAATCATGTGTAATCTCTGCAGGATAGCCTTAGACTTACATGAATAGGCTTGGAACATCTATTCTACTTGTTGATGTTAGTTAAATTTATTTATCTCTTTGCCTTCCATAATTTATATTAAACATACATTTATATACACAATATATAAATACAATTTTATATATATATACACATAGCACACAATTAATGGGAGCATTATTTTACATTACTTTATCAATAGAAATTTGGTATTTTTCCTTCTTTAGTGGCAAATCCTCAACAAACTCCTTTTGAAAGTGTGAAGATACTATTTTTCCAAACTTAACATACATTACTGTCATCTTGCATTACTTGTGCCTCAAGTTTCCTCATGTTTGCTATTTTCATTTAATTTTCAAAAATACTCAGTAATACTGCGCATAAAGTAAATTTTGTATCTTAGAAAGTAAAATGCACTAAGATGAATGAGTATTCTTTTTTATATCTGTATAAAATATTTTGTGTACAATATTACACTTTTTCAAATTACTTTAAATGGTTTCTAACACTGGAACTTTGTCCAGTACATAAGGTGAGTGCCCTCTAAACAAACTCTGATGGCTGTCACCTCGTTTGTGACAGTAATTTTTGGAATCTTGCCCCATCAGCCTCATACCCCAGAAATCGATTACTTCACCCTTATCAAGTGGCAGAGGCCAGAGTCTAAAAGACCATACTTTGGGGTAATATGGGGTGGGACTGGGTGTGGGGGCTGAAAGATTCACATTAACCATTACAAGTGTTGTCACTTGCTGTTCCTGTGAAACACTGTAATGTAGCAAAGAGTAAGCACTGTTTTGAATGCTTGCAATTAGGAAGTCTGGAATCAGAGTACTGTTTATCAGGCTTTATGGCTGCAATCATATAATGAGGCAGCACCTAACAACATCCATACCATGAGTCAGTGATTTGTATAAAGTTTTGAGACATGGTCACTAATAAGAGAATTCACCAGGAAAGAAGACAAATGTATGGCATGCCATGCACTAGACCTGCACTTATTAGGAAGCAACAAACTGTAAGCATAACAAAGATTCATTGAGCTTCTTTCATTAAACTTCGCCTCAGCACCTTGGATTTCTGAAACAAAGAATAGGCACTTTTAACTTACTTTAGGTACACAGTTTGTACTCCTTTGTTAAGGCACCAAGTGAGCACAGAAGACAAGAGATCCTTGCCGAAAAGTTAATGACATTTTCTGAACACACAGATTTTGTGTCATTGAGTGGGGGATGCAGACGGAGCCAAACCTGACCCATTCTAATCCCTCACCTGTTCAAAAATTCTGGGTGTTTCCCTGTGATTGTAAAACCTTACAAGCTGTGACATGATCATGTTTCACTTACTACCAAATTCAAGCAATGAACAAGTAAAAATTTCTATGCTTTTATGAGAATTTTTATGACATTTGAGAAACCGACCACACATTTCCATGTATATCCCATAGATGTAAGACATTATACTTGTCCTATCATAAGCCATCTTGTCTAGAAGACCTTATAATGTATTCTGTGCTGAAAACCAAACAGTGTTTTCCTAAATACAAGGCAACAGCAATAAATAATCAGTCACAACATTCAGTGAGATCCTCGTCAATTTTAGAGCTTATTTTACAATACTCTTCACTGGAGTCAAACTTATAACCAGCCACTGAACAATTCTGCATAAACTAATTGCAACAGTTGAAGCTTTATTCTCCAAGGAAATACTGTCAAAAGGACTTAAGTCTGTAATTTAATTCTGAATATATATGCAGTCATTGCTGCTAGCTTCTGTTCTCTGTAGCTGGGTTTATAAGGGTAATCAGCAATACCGGTTCACCAGATGATGATCTGTTAGCCTAAGTAGTAATACCAGCACACAGAAAGTAAGAGATTTGGCTTCAGTTCCCAGATAGAAGACAGGTAAAATCACTCTGTTATCACAGACTCTTTATTTGTTAAAATATAAAAAATTTAAAATTACTTACAAGACCACCTTCCCCTCTCTTTGACTTCGGAATATCCAATTTCTTCTCTTTTATTCTCTTTGCTTCTTGAGTCCTGAAAATCAAATCATATAAACTGTATGTAATATGGGAG
The DNA here is from genome assembly GCA_013340265.1 of Coptotermes formosanus. Lineage (NCBI taxonomy): Eukaryota > Metazoa > Arthropoda > Insecta > Blattodea > Rhinotermitidae > Coptotermes > Coptotermes formosanus. Next base: position 703,570 of record BLKM01000195.1, read on the forward strand.
TACTTGATTATGTAGGTGGCATTTAAAGGAAAAGGACTTCCTAGATTACACTAAAAATTAATCTGTAATCAACTTACTGACCGACTTAAGCACATGTCATATAACTGCCTGATGGAGGAGACTGCCAAAACCTGAACATTGACTACCGTTCCAAATTGGCATGGATAGGCACATCAAAAAAGATTTTATATGTCTCAATACTGGTCACTATATTAGTTTCTTTATAAGCTTACTTTTCTTTAATTAGCCGTTGTTGTTCTTTCTTCCAAATGTCCTTAAAATCAGAGCAGAAGGGAGACCAGAGGGCAAAGAAATCCTTTGGATCAACATCATCGTTTGCACCACCCTTTGGTTGATATTGATAGAACTGCATTGCTGCTTTAAATCTGAAACAAAAAGTTTGGTGAAAGTGTAACACTAATTTTTTGTTTCTTTCAATCTGATCAAAATTTTTTAACGGTATACATAGTACACTTAATATGTGCATTAACTTTGAGAAAATCCACTGAGTTCAGGCTCGTTACTGTACTGAATAATTACAATCAACAAACAGTATATGCACTAAGCTACTATTAGCTGACACTTATTCAGAGTTTACCACCACTGCATTTGACATCCTCCTACCAAGAATCATGATGGTATTTTTTTCAAATTCAACTTCTTATGGCACTTCTAAAAGGCCTGTGATTGTGGTCCATTGTTATGATGCAAAGATGTTCCAGACATTGGCTCAATTCGAACAATGAATAATGTCCACATAACATTACAATATGAGCTTTGGCTGACACTAAATACTGCAGTACAGCAGTCTACACTACTGCGGGTTCATGATATCAGTTCTGTGCCATGAACCTGGCTTTCCTAACTGAAGAATTGCTTTCTGTCTGTATATCTGACAAGATAATATGACCTGAACATTTGCTGCGACTCCTTTAGCAGCTGATCATTCTTCATTCATGGTCATTCAGTAGTAACTGACATGAATTGACTCAATGGAGCCCTTCTTGACATACTAATGGTTTCTCATCTAGTCAAGAAATTTTCCAACTTGTATGGACCTTGAAGATTCATTACCACATGCACAAGAGCCAGTCCCTTGTCTGTATCCTAGATCAGCTAGATCAACCCAGTCCACACACTTTCATCCTATGCCTTGATGATCCACTTTAATAGTATCATCCCATCTATGCCTAGGTCTTCAAAGTGGTCCCTTTCTCACAGGTTTCCCCACCAAAACCCTGCCTGCACCTCTCCTCTCCCACACATGTTCAATGACCTACCTATCTCATTCTTCTCGATTTCATCACCCAAATAATACTTGGTGAGAAGGACAGATTACAAAGCTCCTCACTATGCAGTTTCCTACACTTTCCCACTGTCTTCTCCTTATCTGATCTTTGTCAGCACCCTATTCTTGAAGACCCCCAGTCTATGTTCTTCTCACAGTGTGACAGACTAAGTTTAACACCCATATAAACAATGGGCAAAATTGCAGTTCCATATTATTCCATACATTTTTGGACCAGAAAGAGGAAGGGCAAAAATTTGCTGAATTTAATGTGCCCTAAACTTCTTCATGCATGCAACTGCAGCCCTCCAGTGCCTCTGACCTACGGAGAATCCTCACCATTGAAGTTCCAAATCTCATGTCCATTTTCCATTGCTTACATAATTAAAAATAACTGTCTGATGGAACGTTTCATTGTAGGTGACACCATGTAGTTAAGTGTACCAGAAAACAACAAATGGCTTGCAATGTTCCTTGCACAATTGTATACTTACTTCTGTTTACACTCCTCAAGATTCTCAAGCTCTCCAGCCAACTGCTTCTTTGCTGAAAACACGAATATAAAAAGTCTCAGTATATTTAATACTGCTTGAATACAGACAGTGGCAGAGTATGCTTTGAGACTGAGGAGCTAAATAGGTTTGAAACACCTGTAATAGGATAGTGCCCTCTGCTCACTGAATCGGCTCTGTTTAATTTGCATCCCCCAAAACATTTTGTATAGGACTTATTTTAATACTATTTCCCCATCTGATCATGGCTCTTTTAAAAGCATAATTTCCAAATGGTTTCCCTACAAAAATAGGGCATGCATTTGTTTTCCTCATCAGGGCTACACATCCAGCCCATCATAATCTTTTTGATTTTAACTGTTCAAACAACAACAGACAATTTGTATCTGTAATAAAGTTACTCATGTATTCACTTACGCTTACATTGCTAAATACAAACATTTGCTGTAAAATGCCTTTTCAAATACATCTACTTATGTCTTGTCAGATAAGATATATTTTCTATCATATGCTTAAAAGTAACAGCTAAAATAGCTACCTACTTTCTATATCTGCCAGATTCAGCATCCACAATCATCCCATTACATCTCATTTTATACTAAATAATTTGAGCACATGATACAGATCATAAAATTATCAAATTATCAGTTTACCTGAGCTTAAAAATGTTTCCATTTTGTCCTTAAATGGCTGGATATTCTCTTCTGTTGAAGCAGCCAACACTTTTCCTGTTTTTGTTTCACAAACTGAAAAAGAAAGCGCTACATATGAAATAAATGTCACAATTTCTCTTACTTCAAATTACACAAACTTATGAGTAATCACTGAGAACTGATACATGAGTGGAATTATCACCCATTTTCAAGAACAATTAAAAACACAGAATGTAAAAAATTAGTTATGACAATAACATCTCTGCTGGTGATGTCACATTATGAGGGAACATGTGCAACTTGTCAAAGAACTACCTAAAAAATGCTTAAATTAAACAATATGCAGTATGCGAAGGTTAAGTTACAGTTATCCCTGGGCATACCATGAACGCATATGAGGAAGTGGGGGCATAGCACTATGAATTCTTAACTTTGCACTAGATGTTGGTGAGTGGTCAGCTTCTTGCTTAACTGCCAAAGAAAGAGCCCCTGTATTGACTGAATAGGGACTGATGTGGGCGTTTAGGAGAGAGAAAATGCTCTTTCCCATGCTGAGAATTGAACTATGATCTCTCAGTAATCCAGCCCATAGCCCAGTCGACATACTGACAGGGCTACCTAGCTCCATACGGATTACACATTCATTGTAATAAAATGGTGGCTATGCAGATATTCAGAGAATATTTTACAAAAAAAAAAATAGTAATGAGAAAAGTGAATAGAGAAATTCATACTTCTACAGAACAAAATCACTGCCACGGAAGCTCAAGGGGTGATGAACAGATGAATTCAAACAATTTCAACATTTTTGTCACATTCTGAAAGAGAGACACAGGTCACAAAGCAATGTAAATTACAAGTGTAGAGTGACTTTCTTCATGATGCAGCATTTTAAAACATGTAGCAGCCTGAAGCTTTCACAAACCTTTGAAAACACTCAGAAAATTACTGTTAAAACAAACTGTGTTCGAAGCGATGTCCATAAAGCACACATACCTTCCTCAAATAATGACATGCAGAAGTTTGGTCAGAGTAGCTGTAGATATTCTGTCAATATTTGACTAAAAAGACATTTTCAATCTTGAAATTGTATGCAGTTTTAAAATAAATGTCTTACAAATAGCCCTATATATATTATTAATACAACAATCACGGTAATAAAAAAGACACTAAAAAATTCAACATTCAGTACATAAAATAGAGATCTCAACAGCATTTTAGAAATACCATGATTATTTAAAACACTTCCATGTAAAACAATGCTGAATCAGCAATTTTTGGATAATGGGCTAATGTTACACTTGTCTGAGTGCATACGCAGCATTACTTGAAGAAAACCTGGACATTTTGATTGTCACTTGTGTGTCAGATGAGACTCACTACAGCCTTTCTTAATTACATGAACAAAGATAATACTAGATTTTTGGCCTCAGAGAAGCTGAGGCTCACTACTACTAACCCACTGCAATTATGCACAGAGTATAGTGAATGTTGTGTGCATTATGAAATATCAGAATCAGAACTACATTTCATACCAGTAAGTTCGTTCTGAAGTTTCTGAAGATCGCCACCAACATCGTCAAAGTGAACTGCTGTGGCTCGATCAATGTCTCCTGGCTCTGGAACTGGTAATGCCAGTCCTGGACTAAGAGGGTCCTCACATTTCTGTTTGAAGCATCAATTGTACAGCATCTATTTCAGTTAAGTATGGTCAAGATGCTGATATTATTACATTTTTTATGGTTGTCATCCCACTGTGTTTAAATATCAGTATAGATAAATATGCAAACTCTCCATCTAACACAATTATTTACTTTTATTGCAACACGTACAGGTGCAGTGCAATGAAAGTGAATAGTTGTGTTAGACAGAATGTTTGTGTATTTGTCTAAACTGATGTTATTAGAGCCTGAACATTTCTGGACTACTAATAACACAATCCTAAGCTTGTTTGAGCCACCTTGCAGCCCTACAACTTACTCTCATAAGGTCATATTAATGTTATTCTTCCATCATTGTTTTGTCATCAAAGTGATGGCTTTTCAAGAGGTTTCCCAAACAAAACTCTGTATGCTAATTTAGGTTATGTCATCCCATTGTGCTGATGAATCCAATAATTAAGTATAAGGTCCAAATAACACAAGTGTTTTGTTATTCACACAATATACTTAAATATTCAAAACTCTGTATGCATTTTTTGCTGCCCCTATCTGAGACGAATGGGTGGTATACCTTTCATATTTTTGATTACATCTGAGCTATACCTGTTTATTTGCAACTAAATTAACAAACATAGAGAAACACATATTAATATTTGAAGGACACTCTACTAGATCCAGTTTGTTTTGATTGTACTTTGAAACTGATTTAGCTACATGACAGACTGAACATACCTGCAAAATGCTCAACTTCATATCCTTCACAGACTTAACAAGTGCAAATTAAATTTATCTTACTTGAGTTATTTATTACAAGACTGAATCAAACACTGAATTGGAACGTGGTTTTGCAAATGTAATGTCAGGCTCAGTGCGTCAAAAACAACATGGAAGGTTAAGTCTGCAAATAAATATGTAAAATGATGTATAAATAGGTAAACAAATAAACTACAATAAGGGTGAACTGATGAGGAGTAACTATACCTTCGTACCTTCATGTATGCGCGAACAATGAAGTGCAACAATGTCACACTGCTGTCCTTGCTTTTCACGTCCCGTAACTTGGCAAGAATCTCTAGGCCAAATCCATCAGCCTGTCCCCGGGTCCTGTTTCCACCATTCATGTAGTTTCCTAAGGTTAAAATAATGGCCAGAACAGTCTTCAAGCTCTTGGATGTTGTCAGAAACTGTGAGAACAACAGCAAATTCAGTACACTAACATACAAATTCTGCATTCCACTTCACTACATTATATTTACTATTGTAGTTATATCATAAAATCATAGAATCCAATGTTAGGCTGTGTGCTGGGGCAGTTCAATAAAATGTGGCTACACAACACAGCCTGTGTCTCTAAGATTCAGCTTTTAAGCATTTACAAAGGACGGTTGTTACCATATATACCACTTGCTGTGACTTTAGAACTCTCTAAATTTTTCACAGAATAAACATTGATTATTTCCCTACATAACATTAATTAATTGGTCTTTGTAATGGAGATGCAATGTTCTTTGTATGAGGCCTACTGGATTTTTAAATGTTATTTTGATGAAATTCACACTTCAAAGGTTAATGTTATTCTCACGCATATGAAAGCGCCATCATAATTTTGTGAGTAAAACAACTGACTTTGCAGAACTCACAAATATATTTTTCTTCAAGACTGCAGCCTTTATATATAAAAAATAACTTAATTCCAATTGGCCACAAATCCATTTCTGTTTTTAGCTTCCATGTAGATTTATACATCTTGAATGAATGAATGACTAAATCAGTCAATCAATGAATCAGTCAGTCAATCAGTAAAGCAATGAAAGAAAGAAAATATGTAAATATATGCGAAGCTACTTTCTTGACATCAAATAAATTATCCAATATAAGTCCATCCCTCAAAAACAGACAACCAAGCATCCTGCCTGCAAGTCCTAGAATGATAGTGGGAGTGCATTCATTAGAACTTAAAAAACCTTTCCCACACAACTGGGTATTGCACCATAAGAATGAGCTTCCATACACAACATTTTTAGTGTAACAACTTTAGCTGCAGAGCAAATATGGTTGCTGGAATTTCCACCACATTTGCCATATTGGGCTTCATATGAATTTTTAATCTTGGAAAAACTAGGAAATGTTAAATTTTGAATCTGACTCAGTTCAGGACTGTGTGACAACAGTAACCAACAGGATTTCACAAAACACAATTTTAAGTAACATTTTCAGCCATAGGGGATAATTTTAAATGTGTGCGTAAAGCATAAGGCAAGTATTTTGAAAGTTATTACACTCATATAAGGTGAGTGGAAATGGTGGTGGTTATTCCTTTTGAATCAGACCACTTATTTACCATAAGCATAAATTGTCATATATATTCTTTCACGGTCTCGGAAATCTGATACAAGAAAACATGCTTTCAATAGCCTGGGCTGAATATATGGATGCTATTCCCCCTGAGTTAATTAACAGTGAAACGCTTGCCTGGCAGGTGGATTTAAGATTGTTGAGTTTGCTTTCAATCGAAGAGATCCCATCATCAAACTCAGACTGAAACATGAAGCAGGCTATCCGATCTGCAAAGTTAGGAATCTCTGCAAGTTCATACAAGAACTGCTCTGGCTTGTCTAATGGCACTTCTGGTTTGCTGGACACATGTTCACGTATCATAGACAACTCCTCTTCTGTAGCCCTCTGTAATATACAGTGATACATTACTGAGGCCAAACCTTCTCATAATTCAGCCTCTAGTCACTTTTGCACATAATAGAGAACAAACACTTCAATGCTGCTGGGGTTTAAACTCCAACTGCTGCCCAGAATGTAAAGATTTTATATTTATTGTACCCTGAAATGCATTCGTGACCATACAGTGCAACCAGATCAGCAGGATGTGAAGAACGGAAGGTCTGAGGTTGGCCTTGAAGGGCTAAGTGTCAGAATGAACCTGTTTTGCCATACCAAGTTCTGTTTCAACTTTCATAAGGCAAAATACAAATTTCCTCTATTCCTAGAAGCATAATACAGAGCAGAGCTTTATGACCTATAGCTTAACAATAAGAAGATATGAGTGGCCAGCTTCACCTTCCAGGTGCTTAATGCTATGCGAACTAGATCCTTGAACCAACTGGATAGTAAGAATAATGCTTCTGCTTCCTTCAGCAGTAGTGCAACACACTTGGCTAAGGCAGTTCTCATTCTGAAACCTTTGGTTAAAATCCTCTGTCATGGACCATAAGAAATTCTTATATCTTCAGCCCCTTACAGTCAAAAAAACTTCTTGTTATTTTACACTACATTGCTTTATTCATAATGATGCATAAAGAGCTCAGAAGTTTTTGACAGGAATTTGTCCACCTTTAGACCAATGGATACACTCCTGTCTTACAAAATGGAGTTACTACAAATACAAAGACTGTAGTGGTTCCAAATACACCTGAACATGATAATTAACCAAAACAAATAGCCAAATAACCTGCTTTCCTTGAACAAGTTCAAGAGAAATTATATTTGGCAATTTGCTAATTTCATGTTTCCATGTAAATTCTCCTTACAGTTCATTTCATATAGGCCTATCACATTAATGTAATTTCAAATTACACAACAATATTTTGAGTGCTGTCTGGTATCTACTGTACCTACAGTGCTGGGTTTTGATATGCAGAAGCTTCTGTTGAGAGTTTGATGCTTGGGAGGACACCAGTGACTATCTGGTCTGTTAAAGATCATTATAAAATATCAGAGTTTTAAATGCCTTCGACCCATTTCATTGTAGGTCTGCAAATGTTATAAGAAGAAGTATGGAATAGAGCCATAATTAGAGTACATATAGGTCAATATTTTACATTACTCTATGGCTTGGACAAGACGTATGGCAACAATCTCCTATTCACCAAGCCATACAATGCACATAATTGAGGTCCTAGCCATAAAATACAAACAGCACTTACTAACGTCCATACTTTACACTACTGAGATACAGTTCAGCTCTTTAAGAATTTTGAAGAATACTAGAATTACTGAAATACTTACAACTTCATAGATTTGTTGCAGTGCCTCGAGATTCACCACTGAGGTATCAAAGTTGTAAATTGCTGAAAGGTAAATTAAAAGCAGGGATTAAAAATATTTTTATGTACACAAGAATGTATTTAAATTTTCTGTCATCTGTATGGACCATAGTTGTACATAAGAGCACACAATTACATTATTTACTTATAGGTTATTTACGACGTCTTTGGGTCTCTAGACAACCTTCACTGAAAAACTCTACTGTGTTAACAAAGGGAATAAGCAGGGGTTATATATGTTTAAGTCTACATAATTAAAAATAAATCAGTGTTCAAAGTTCTTAATCCTGAAATCAAATTGTAAACATTTATGATAATATTAAGACTTCAAAAACAGTGGTTTATGAAGAGTTTTATTATTATGGAATTCACAGGAATCATCAGCAGCATCACTGAAGACATATAAATGGATCCTCTCCTAAGCCATTTCAAGTCACTTTACACTACAGAAACCTACTTCCTTACAATACAGTGTGATCTCCAAAGTGCGTTATTTGAATGAAGTTTTCTCTTCAATTAACCAATATAATGGTGAAAAATTCAGACCCTGAAACTGCCTTTTATGGGCTTTTCTCTGTCCCATATTTATTTGTTTCTCCATTAGTTGAGATATTCGCCAATATTCTCTAATATTACAGCTTCAAATAACACTGTGATGCCAAAGAAAGAAACAGAGTTACAGATGTTCACAATGTATTCATAGAATACTTCATACTAACATGCGTAGTTTCAAAGTCTCAGATTAAGTTAGTTGAGGGCTATATTAAGAGGTTTCTCAACAACAAGTGGTGACTTGGAGATTACATTTCATGTGCCTTGCTCCAAGATGTAATTTAGCTGACTCTATGGGTAGATGGTCTTATTGAGTACCTGACAGTTATTCACCTACTCTAGAAATTTCCTGGTATTATGAAACATACAGGCTCTTGGCAGGTTTTGACATATTCACAGCAGCATGGGTGAGAATTCTGTTCTCTTGGGATACAATGCTGTGTATCTTTATTTTTAGGAGTCTATAGTTTTCCAAGAAGAACTCTGGACCCTTGAAGATGAAGGTATTTTGTTTATTTGAAATGTCTGGAACCAATTATCCAGTGATGCAGCATCATAACACAGGAGACCAGAATGCTCGTAGAGGTTCTTGTGCCTGTGTTCACAAAAGCTGACAATTAGATCTTATCGTGTGCCAGCTGAATCTATTTCACATTCTCAAGTTCCACGTCTTGAAGATACATTTTATTATAACACTCCCACTCAACCCAGTTCTTCATGCCAGCCTTACCTGGACATTTCTAGCCAAGAAGCAAATACTTACCATTCTCAATTTCTGAGAAGTCCACATGAAGGCTGGAAGAAAGGATGCCCACATTCTGAGACCGTTTACTGTCTAAAATCTTCATGGCCTGCACTTTGGAGGGTTTCTCCTCCTTCTTCTTTGTTGGTTTGCGCTCCACCACTTGTCGTGAGAACAAGTCAGAGAACTCTTTCATATCATCTATCTCAGCTTCTTCTAGTTGGTCCCACAGCAGTTCACTGCCAGCACAAAGGACACTTGAACCTGGACTGAAAACACAGGTCCAAAACATCATAGAGGAGTTAAGCAGAATATCTCCCACTGTAATTTCGTCAGAGGAGAATCTTTAATGTACTTACACGTTCTAAACTGAGTTATAAGTTACCTTTCTCTGTCAGAGGAAAAGGTTCTGCTGGGCCTTCATGATAGCAGCCACTTTTCTGGTGGGTACCTGTCTAAAATGCAGTCTAGATTAAAGGGAAACTCTTGTTGGAAAATTCCTCAGAGCCTGAGGGTACAGAGGTAAAAGCAATATAAAACTATCTTCCACAAAAGCAACTGCTGAATAAGAAAACAGAAAACAACAATATAATTAAACATAGATTGATGTAATACTTATCAGGTTCTGTGAATCAGTGCCAGATCCTGATCCAGAGGTCAGGTCTAGAAGAACAGTAAAATGCCACATAGTGTATTCTACAGTTAGACCTAACCTTTTTATCAAGACTCGTAAATGTAATTCCATTCTGCATTTTCTGTCCTGGAGTTTATCAGACAGGGAATCCTAGTATCCCAAGTGTGAATAAAATCTAGTCCAACGACAATGAACCATGAGAAAAATACTCTAATGGAAAAAGGAAAAAAGGAAAAATAACCAGTAAATTTTTCCTTGTGCATGTCATGAAGACATATAGGAGGGGTAGAGGTGTAGCTCCACTCATTCTTTAACCTTGGCACTAGACGGACGTGAACAGCTGACTTCACGTCCTTGTTGCTTTATACTCAGGGAAAAAATCCCCTGGTCCCATTGAATGGGAGGCTAGGTGGGTCTTGGAACCAGTCTGGAGAAATAAAAGGAAAAACCTAAAGATGTATACTGGTCTGCGAGAGTGACACTGGACTTCGCACATCTTAACATGATTTTAAGCACCATTCCATGAAGGCATATGGATAAATGGAGCTATAGCTGCACTTGTTCTTAATGCACCAGCTGGAAGTGGATGGTCAATTTCACAGTCTTGGTGCTCTACTTAATACTGATTGACTAGAAGGCTGGGTGGGCTGCAGGGCCAGTCTTCATGCACTGGAGAAGGTAAAAATATCTTGGCCCTGTCAGGAATCAAACCAATATTCCTCCACCATTCAGCCTACTTTTGCTTGTAGTTTATGTGACTTAAGTAAGATACACAGAAGGAATTACATATTCTGTCACCTTAGTAATATAAAAGAAAGTGTGGCTAACCCACATTAACAGAACTTCTTTGATATAAACATAAATTATATACAGGCATAGGAAGACCATTTAAAAGTGGCTATGAAGTTGAGAAAAGCTTAAATGTAAATTCATGTAAGGCAGAGAAAAACATGGTTGCAACCTGCAACATGACTGAAACACCCATTTAATCTCATGAATTTCCTGGCTAATCAGAATGTGTTAAAAATGTGGAATATTTATTAATTCTTAGGTTATTTAAGGACACTTCCAACTGCAGTGATTATACAGTGGGTTAAATGGGGTTGAAAAGTGGTCATAAATGCTGAACATGTATAGGTGATGGTACTGACATATCTGAAAGTAACCTACCACTATTTGTTTGGACAGCTTGGTAGAAAAGCATGAAGAAGTTAGAATAACTGCTAATGCAGGCAAGATTCTAACTAAGTACTACTTTAATATGAGCTGGTGTAGTGTTACAACTACACCAAGCAGCTCAGTACTGTATGTAGAAGTGAGGTGTTTAATACTTCCTGCAAGTAAGTGTAAGTTGGCACAGTTAGATCTACACACCTGTTGGCTGGAGATGCTGGTTGTCCTGAAGGTGGCACAATGATCCTGGTCCAATATAGCGGTTTCATAGGAATGTCTGGAGTCACTGGCTGCTTCCTCAACACTGCAATAGCAATGTGCATTGTGTCGCGCTACACAAATAAAAAGTACTTTTTTCCCATGTCACTAAAAGACCAACATGTGGTTCGTATACAGTTATCTTACTGCATGTGTGATCAAAATAAAATATGAAAGTTTACGTTTCAGTGTCCATTACATAATCAGAAAAATCCGTGTTACAAAACAACACTGAAATTTGATGTACTTCCCTAATGATCAAACAAATTCTCTTATGAAATAAAAGTTGTACATAAAAATATATCTTTCTTGAATTTTCCAAAGTATTTATAAATTTATCATTCTTTAAACATGTAAGTGCTCTACTGCAATTGTTCTCAGAACTGTTGCTCACTGTACTAGAGAATGTGTGTGTATGTGTGTGCATGCGCGCGTGTGTACACTTCTGCCTGCCTCAATGAAATCTAAAACTTTTATATTAAAATATTTTTTATTTGGCATCTGTTGAATAATAGTGTAAGGAAAGATTGTGTTCTAGATAACATATATTTTAACAGGTTAAAACAAATAAAATTACAATTGTGTGTCCTTTATGAGGTAGGAAATGAGTTTTTATGTGTTACATACATGAATTAGTTGCCGACTTGTAACAGCGAGGCCAGGGTTCAATCCCTGTCTAGTCCATGTGAGATTTTGGGTGGTCATTGTGATACTGTGACAGGATTTTCTTTCAGTACTTCAGTCTTCCCCTGTCAGTATCATGCCAACAATGCTTCATATTTGTATTAAAAGCCAAGTGGCCAAAGCCTGGGAACTTTCAAACATTGCAATACTCTTTGGATACTGGGAAGCAGTAGACAAAAGGTAGTTTCTATTGCTGTATTCGGGCCTTAAAGAGTTCATGAAATCATGATAAATGTATGGTGTCACAGTACAAATGCAGCCTGTTCTTTCCTTTCAAATTCTGTGGTTTCTATCATATTTGCAATACACCTTAATGTTCAAATGTCCTGGCACCAAACAATTCCCTCTGTACGATTAAAATTTTCAGACAATCCATTTTTTATCCTTCAAATGCAATTTAGCTCTATACAGAAATGAAAAGTAAGTTTCATTCATACAAAATCTACAGAGCACTGAAACCCAAATTATGCCTTTTAACTTTTAAGTAATTAAAAACATGCACACATAAACATGCATAATATCTCTTAAATTCAAAATCAGAAATTGTATTGACTGCAGCTTATGTTAGTGTTATGTCAGCTTACCCAGTTTCCACAGGTTATTATGTTAGTCAAGCACCTGTGCACCCTTACTGCCAAGCAAGCATGCAGCAAGGTGATGCTCGCCTCAGCAGAAACAGAAGCAGCTGAGTCCTCTTACCTGTGCTATATCCAGGTGCCACTACCAGGGTCAGGTTAGGGGAGGAAAATGTGAGAAATCAGGTGTCAGAATTAATAAGTTGTAAAAAACAAAAATTAACTTAAGTATGTTAAGAACTACTGTACAATAAAAGGAAAACTAAAAACCAAAAATTATCACTAGTCTATTATTTAAAAACAAACTGCATTTAGGAGCTGAAGGAACTGTTAGTGGATTAATTGAAAAAGTATGTTAATGCAAGATTAATTTTAAGCTTTGTATTAATCTAAGTACTAGAAGAAAATAAAATACCATAACCTTTCAACTCCAGAAATTGTACTTAAGGATGGTTCAGAAATAATTTAAAACCAACAAGTTCTGAGAAGAACTTCCACGAACCATATTCCTTTACTTGTGTCACAGTCATGACACAATTCTCTTTGTTCCAATATAGTGTCACCACATGTCACCACTCATCCAGTCTAGTGCTCTAGTGTTCAAAATGCTTGGAGCTATATCTCCACTTCTCCATATGCCTTCACGGTGTAGTGTCTAATTATGCGTACAAGATTAATGTATGCATTTGGTCTGTTACTGCCGCTACATGGCCTAAAATCGCTTTTCTTTAATTATCTTCACAACTGCGAGACTTAAGGAGAAATTCTTTCATTTACTTAATTTTATTTATTTATGTATGGTTACACTGAGTGATTGGATGATTAGTGGTTAATGAATTTAAAAGAATCTGTAACGAAGTGGAGATGGCCTTGCAGCCTCAACTGATGACTATCATAACAGTGGCCTGGAGGAACTGAGGACAGACATGAGAACCTCCATCAAAACAGCCAAAATTTAGTGGCTGATATTTGAGCCCAGGACCTCCCAGGAATAAAATGCGTATGTTAATCACTCAACCATGTCTTTCAGTAATAATCTCTTTAACAGTAAATTCTGAACCTGTGTGAATACTTGCTTTAAAGTGTACACAAATTCTGCAATATTGTGAAATGAAAATTGCACTCTGTAAATACTACCTCTGGTTTGAAAGATCATAATTGTTGCTTAGAGAACTATAATATAAGAAAGATGCAAGCCTGTTCTACTCACTAGCTCTGTTTGCCATCCACCCTCCTGCAGGTGGTGTAGGGAATGGCAATGGACATCCAGTACCTGCTGCAGGGGATGCTGCTGGTACTGCTGGTGGTGGCCCCATTCCAGGCATTGGGGGTGGCAGCGGCCCCATTGCGGCCATTGGGGGTGGTGGTGGCCCCATTCCAGGCATTGGGGGTGGTGGTGGCCCCATTCCAGGCATTGGGGGTGGTGGTGGCCCTGTTACAGGCATTGGGGGTGGTGGCGGCCCCATCCCAGGCATTGGGGGTGGTGGTGGCACAATTCCGGGCATTGGAGGTGGTGGTGGCCCCATTCCAGGAATTGGGGGTGGTGGTGGTGGCCCCATTACAGGAATTGGGGCTGGTAGTGGTCCCATTCCAGGTATTGGGGGTGGTGGCGGTGGTGGCCCTATTCCAGTCATTGGGGGTGTTGGCGGTGGCGGTGGCGGCTGCGGCGGCGGTGGTGGTGGTGGTGGTGGTTGTGGCCCCATTACAGGCATAGGAGGTGGAGTTGGCAGTGATGCAGTCACTTCAGTTTTTGTGGTTGATGGCTCTGTTGTGGGTTTTTGTGCTGGAACAGGTGTCTCTATGTTTTGTGCTGGTACAGGTGTCTCTATGTTTTGTGCTGGTACAGGTGTCTCTATGTTTTGTGCTGGTACAGATGACACACCATTTTGAGCTGGTATAGGTATCTCACCATTCACATTATACACATCAGGTACTCTAGAAGATTCTGTAACTATATTATTTTTTGAGTTCACTGTTTTTAGAACAGGTTCTAATGCTTGTGAACTTTGCTTCAATGCTAGAATAGGAACAGGGTGTGATAGCAATGTGCTTGTTGTCTTTGTGGGACTTGATTGTATTACTGTTGGCTCTGCTGAGATATGAGGCAAAATCTGAGGCAAATCTAAGGTATCTGTTGACCTATCACACATTGATAGGGGCTGAGTTGATGTTGACTTTGCCAGTCCTTCAGTTGCTGTTGGAACCTTTGGCCCAGAATCTTTCAGTGCAACTTCCTTGTTGGCATGTGGTGCGCTGCCTGGTTCCAGAACCTTCTTCTCAAACTCACTACCCAGAGAGTACACAGCTCTCTGTTCTGTCTCTGGAGAGTCAAAATCAGCCTTTGTCTTCTCCATAAGGGACTACAAATATAGTGAGAAAGGTATTAGTGCAAAGTAGAAGTTACAATAAAAGCAGACTATATACTACAGTTATCACTGTTTTGAGAGAAAAATGCACAGGCAGAAATTATGAATAATCTCCTCACATGAAGGCCAAAACATATTATTTTACATTGTTAATATGTTTTGCTTTTAATCATAAACCTACTACATTTATATCATGTTTCAACACTGCAATGAATTCTTGATTATGCACCTTGGCATTTTCCTGATATAAAAATTTAACAATCACAATGTGAAGAATCTTTTGACTAGCTGAGAAGCTGTTAGCTTTGCAAGAAGGACTCTGCTCCCTGGAATTTAGTCATGTCACTCAGTCACTCAGTGAGTTAATGTAGTCACTTAGACATTTATGTAATTGCTGGTACAATATTTTTCTTAATGTACATGTATGTGTTGAGATTCTAAATTATTACATGTTAAAGCAGCACAACAAAATTTTTATATCAGTAAAAATATAGTTTAAGCCCAGGGGCTACTATATGTAGTACTTACTGTAACATTAACAAATTCTGCATTTTACTCATAAGTGAATGTATGTGTTCTGTATGACTGTCACAATAAACAGAGATTATTTGACTATACAGCATTCTTTGAATGATCTTTCTCATGGGCGCACACAGTGTTGTCTGTGGCAAAGGCGCTGCATGTTTTAGGCCTATGTAATGTAGATTAAGTTTAGTCTTCAAGATGTTAAATATTACAGTGGTTGCAGAATCCAAGGCAGATGAAGATTGATAATTTGAACACTGTAAGATGTGCAACTAGACAAAATCTAATGGACAGAAAAGAGGGAATGCATTCAATGGTATAAACTGGACTCAGCTGATCTAAAATAGAATCCAGTAGTGGATTCATGTGAACACTGACATAATGTTTTGAGTTCCATGCAAGGTGGAGAATTTCTAGACCAACTGCATGACTTTTAGCTTCTGAGGACGGATTCTGATCCATAAAATTTCTGTCTTATTCCTTTTCCCACTGAATGAAACTTCAGATTTCTGTCTCACCTGTATATCTGACAGAGTTTTGTACCGATCCAGCTCCTGTTGCAGCTTGGCCACTGTGTCATCAAGCTGCATGATCCTTTCATCAGCCTCACTGAGTCGCTGTGCATGTTCACCCCTCACACTGAACAAAGCAACTTCCTGGTCTCGTGATAACCTGTTGAGATTCTCCCGATGCTCTCGCTTCAGACCCATCACCACTTGTTGGAATTCTGAGGAGCAGATTATACCAATCACTTAGTGCAGTAGTTGCCAATCATTCTTTTTGCAAAACATTTTAATCTCATAAATTTAACAGGGGCAAAGCATCCATGTAACACATGTAAGTACTGCTTACACCTTCAGATTAAATTATGGCCTTCTTCTTAATTATTTTGTACAGTTAAATCTACATTTTGTCCTCCCACTTGCAGGCCTCTAACAAAGAAATCTTTCACATTGTGCCTGATGAACGATCTGTAATGAACAAAAGAGCTACAAGGAAGTGACTGCATTGGCACATGCACCGATGTGATAAAAGTTACTGAGGGAATTTAAATGCTTACTCATGCAGTTAGGGGCATCTAAACATTTGGCAGTGCAGTAGATTAGTATGTGATGAAATTCACACTTGTAACTCACAGCCATATGGGATACTCTTCGGACGAAATTCATTAACCAACCAGTTCATAAAATAATGGAATTCCTTATCACTAGTAGACTGAATGAAGCAATACCAGAAGCACATTACTGACTGACTGACTGGCTGACTGATGGACTGCCTGATGACCGACCAACCGACTGACCGACCGACCGACCAACGAACCAACCAACCAATCAACTAACTAAGTAACTTCATGGAGCAGAATCCTTCTTGAAAAGCTAATAGTTTCTATGCTAGTTAAGAAATTTCCCACATTTTGTGGAATCTGAATGTCCATGGCTATGTTCACAAGAGCCTGCCACTTGTCCCTCTCCTTAGACAGATCAGTCCAGTCCATGCTCTCCCAAAAGATTTCCTTAAGAACAATTTTAATATTATTTTCCCAGCTGTGCTTGGGTCTTCAAAGTGGTCCCTTTCCCTCAGGCCTCCACACCAAAACTCTGTATGCACCTCGCCCCTCCCCCATATGTGCCATGTGCCGCGACCATCTCATTCTTCTTGATTTGATCAACTGAGTAGCATCAAAACTTCTTGACTTTATTGTATCAATTCCTGCAACTAGTGTTTCTGTAGCAAAGTAATTCTGAACTCTGAAAGGAATCAAAGCATATCTCTGGCGCTCACGTTCACAGAACAGACTCACTGGGTAGGCAATGACATCCATTTAAAGGTGATTTTTGAAGGGTGTGATGCAATGAGCGACAGACATTCTGTGAATCCGGGATGAAACTCTTCAACCAGAAGCATTACAGAAAAAGTTTAAAACGCTAATAATAGTGTCAATCACAGATTAGTTTTCATTTATTCATCACTTTAAAAGTGCCCGGCAATGAAACCAGCAGACTGCCAAAGAGGCCATCTTTGGGAATGGTGCAATGTTATCAATTAAAAAATTATGTAATACAGATTTAAAGGGGCATTATAAAAGTGCCTATAATTTGTAGGCTACTTGTTCCAATGAATTTATATAATAATAATAATAATAATAATAATAATACAGCAATAATTGGTACTATCTGTGCTCAGAGCAGTGCATTCCAAACTTCTGGTTGAAAAGTGTTTACAGAAATAAGCACTTCACACCTTGCCACTGGAGTCCAATGACAAGAGCCCTACACCATCAGGAATCAAACTGTACTCTCCAATTTGGAGAAACTGGTAAACTGTTCCGATTGTTGTAACAGGTATAAATAGGTGGCTAATACTTACATGCTAGCATTACAAGAAAGCATAATTATGATTATACATATAGATCAAGACTACAGGTTTAACTAGTGGTGCTGAATGAAACATATTTAAAATTGTAACGGAAACTTACTTCTTTTGTATGATAGGAAAGTATACTACTACAAAATACAATGTGACAAAAGCTACTTTGTGCAGACGTGCAGACACATTCCAACTCCCCCCACCCCCACCCAAAGAAAAGCGTATGTGGGGCCACATACATTACAATTCATACAGATCTTCTTACAGATCACATAAAGCCCTCTGAAGAACAGAACTATATGTTCTGCCAGCAGAAATTAACCTGTCAAGCCAAGCGCACTTCCTCAGGTTAGGTGCTGCTGATAAACACAGCATGTCTTCATTTCCTCATAAAAGACCTCCTCCCAGGTACACTCACTGCACAAGCTGTATGTTGGGTGTGCAGTTTAATTGAAACCTAGTCATGTCGGTATGATCTGGACAAATGGCTTTGATCCCTTGACAGGCGTGGTATTCTCTCTCTCTGTCTACATCTGCATGGTACTGTGCTTTGTTAGAAATAGTGTCAACATTGTATGGCAATTTCACTGTATAAGATGTATAAATAAGTTTGTTATTTTTAGAGATGTTTTTGGGGAAGAAATTAGCTCAAACTGGGAGTTGCTTGGCTGAGATAAAGTTACTCTAAGACCTTCTGTGATATGTGCCTACAGATAACTGAGATATAAAATATTGTTTATGGCCCACTTCTTGGAATGTGCTGTTATCAGGTAGCATTAAATACTCACTCACAGTACAAGACAAAGTACCATGCAGATTCATGTTGTCACAACACATTAGACTTGTATTGAAGAGGAATTTATTCCAAATCTCAGCCAAGCCACTAGTCACTCTCATCAAGTTCTTTTCAGGTTTACCACCTTCTCCAGACAAATGCACAGAAAAAACATTCAAATATGCTTAACAGTGTACTTCGAAATGTTTCACTAATTTAGCAGTTACAAATAGCACTTCATCCCATTACATGTGACCTATGCAGTTAAAACAATGACCATTAAGTAATGCATGAATAAGCCAACCAATGCAAATCAAAAGAACACAGGTAAATATGGGTGCATTTACAAAAATCTAACAACACTTCAGACAAGAACTGGTATTATTAGCACTACAAAACAAACAACAGTGCTCTGATGCTGGGATGTCAAAATGATCACCTGGTTCTTCCCCTCCTGACTTGGTGATCGACTCATCTGGAGACCTGGCATCTCTTGCTGGAGTGGAGGATATGGAAGCAGAATTCTTTCCAGCAGCCTCTACCAAGTTATCACACATCACCACAAAATGACACAACTTAAATATTTTGTGATTGAACGTATATCAATCGTGTGAATTTTTCCATGGAAATAAAAGCAGCCTGGCAGCACGGTGACAACAGTTCACATACCAGTGCTACTAATGTACTGATGATAGTTTTGGAAATTTCTTATGCATACACTGCCAACAGTGGCACTTGCTGCACAAGTAGATATATTGTCACCCATCACCAATAATGGATCAGACTATCTTAGCAACATATTCTTTAATTGCCTTATATCTTTCATTGACTCTGCTTTCTGGAATCAAAATACAAAAACTTCTGCATGGCAGTCATGTTATTATTTTACCTTCCACAAAACTCTACATTTTTTGAAGCTCTATTACCACAAATCATTTCAGGATACCAAAGTATGGGGCATTACTGCTGTTCCCACTTGACAAATTGTGAGTCTAAAATACTCTTATTACTCACTTTATGAAATTAATAAGTTTGGCACTGGACTGGATCCCAATGACGGAACAGTCATTCCAAATTTTGTGATAATTGATCAGATGTTTCAAAGGCGATAATGGAGACACATTCACAAACAACATAGAGATTTCATTAGCCTACTTCTTTCCTTCATTATAAGGCAAGAACTCTTACACTGAATGAGAAAATTTAGACTTCGAACATGAATTTCAACTGGATTGGATAGAACCTTCAAGTGACTTAATTCATCTTAAATGAAAACTACATTATACAAACCTGCCTCCGTGTAACGAGCTCCTGGGCGATTTACAGCTGCATTGACCACTTCTGCGGCCACAGAAAAGCCAAATGGACTTATGGGTGGCCAAGAAGTGGACGAGAGACGTCCAGGTGTGGAAGGGATGGCAACTGGAACCTCCGCATGGGACCAATAATACATCAGGTCAGGCTGTAAGAAATACACATAGCTTCATCAATAATTCAGGGTATTTCACTGACATGACCCAGGCTACGCACAATGAATGGGATCTCATAACAAATAAAGAACCTTTCACAGTAGTCTCAGAAGTAGCCATATTCAGGTCCCACAATAGGTAGAGGTGTGTGGATCACACAACCAGGCTCTAGAGCACGGACTGTCAAACACAGCGTCACGACCCAAGCAGAACCTTCTTTTTGGCCTTGAAGTCACAAAATAATCAATCTTGCACCTTTCTATACTAAGCAGTTTAACATCTTGTTTGGGAAAAAATAAAACTGGAAGAAGCTGAGAAAGTGAGTTTAATCTTGTTACAAATGATGTCTTTTTTAATATTTGGTTATAAATCTGGGGCTGATTGGTGGGGTGCTGAGTACTGGTATTGGTACTATTTGGGTGGCAAAACCAGTGGGGGGTGCTGAACAGCACCTCGCCCTCAAATCAAAATTGTAAAAAATATAGGTTTTGTAAACAGTGACATCAGAGGTTTTACGTGACTTACCCCTTAGCCGGAATCAGTCACTGAAATCGGCGGAGGACTAGTACATTGGAATTTCAAAAAATAAAGTAATAAACTTCGTCTTAGATGAACTTAAGAAAACGAGAAATTTAGATGTTGTGATTTAAATTTGGTGCGTGAGACGTGGACAATGCAGTTATATTTATGACATGAATTTTATAACGCGGTGTTTAAAATCACTGCAAAATTCTGGGTGCACGCCTGGCTCCATAGAAGGAAGGTTGATGGATTAGACTCACTTCTTCCTCCCGCGTACTTCCTTGTATTATCCTCTAATAATGTGTTCATACAGACGTTGGTAGTGGCAAAGACATGTTAATCTTTGCCACTGACAGACGCCTGTGGACGGTTCCAACACCGGACGGGGGATAGACGTGAGCACAGTATTAGGAACAGAGTAGGAAATCGCGGGCATTTTCTTTCCCACCATCCATGGGACTTACTTTCTTAACTAAATGCAAGTCCCAGTACCTAAATTTTGTGCGCTAAATCCTTTCTTTTTAGATAATTTTTAATTTCGATTGACGCACAGTGTTGATCTACTGACATCAAATTTACTTTCGCCATATTAGCGCAGACTCCACATAATAAAGCTCACAAAAATATCTATCCACTACTTTCGAAAACAAAACAGTCAGACAGAAGAACACTCTCCTTCCCCATTATGCAACGGTTCACTCACCCTAAATAGTGGCTCTAGCGTGACGTCCTTGTCAGGAATTTGGCGAAGGACCCCTGCAGCTAGGAGGTGTGTGCAGAACTGGGCCGCCAGGATACGCAGATCCTGCGAGGTCAGGAGGAGACGCAAGTAATGTTCCTCCGGGAAGGCAGACAAGAACCAGTTAATCAGCATCTGTCCTGTAGCAGCACAATAGAGAGACATTGTACATGGCGGCTTCTTCTCGATCAACACTGCTATTGTAATGTGCAGAAAGGTGTGGCCCGCCTGTCTCAAGAGTTCGCATTTATATAACACACAGATACACTCCGCTCTCAGGGAAAATGGACCAGTCAGGAAGCAAGATAAGCAAAGCTCTGAGAAGGGAGTAACGGGCGTCAACAACGTTACTGCCATGGAGTCTCTGGATAGTCTGTGGCACTGGGTCCTCAGCGGACGGGGAAATCAAGAACTTTGACAGAAATTCGGGAAATTTTTGTGCGACACCATGTGGTTTGCCAGACATTTGCCGACGTTTCGGAAGAACCTGCTGTCTGCATCTTCAATATAGAACGGTTCCTATTCGATGGAACCTACTGTGTCGATCATGGCACAAGAGCTAGTTTTCAACGACTCGACCAAATAATCCGTTCTCTTATACCCTGAAGGCGGAGGCATCAATTTCCTCCGAAACATTTATACGTATCTACCAACAACATAGCATCATACTCCATGAAACCGCAACTTTCAAAATCATCGCAGTGAAAACCCCAAATCTAAAGAGAAGAGATTTCTAAGACAGCGAAAATTAGAAGGGAAATATGGAAGAAAAGAAAGGGAGGAACGAAAACAAAACATATCAGTATCTCATACCCCCAGTCACTCTTTGATCTAAGCTTAGACTGGCCTTTCTAATGGATGAACAATGTGCCCTCTGTTAGGTCCGCACTGAATGTGTATAGCTTATATAATGTCAGCAGGCGGTGAACTGACCATCTGAAGGAATTAACCCCGCAGAACTAAAAATTTCCATAGTCTGTCGAAATATATAAGACATATCGGCAAATAAAAGACAGTGGTTCTACTTCCAATTTCCTGAACGGAATTCCAAACTCAGTCATAAAAATGAACAGCCAAATAAATCAAGGTGACATGGTTTAAATTCTTTTCAAGAAAGTTGTTGTTATGGTTGTCCACGTGGCCCAAAAATTCCCGCTTGCGAAACATAAAGGTCATTATTGTGTTACAGGTTAGCCACCTTACTAAACCCCTTCAATTCAGCCCAAGCCTTCATATCATCTGTTCATAATCTCCGCTGTGGTATGATCATCCCATCTATGCTTGGTCATTTAATTCTTAGTGATCTTCTTACGTTCCGCCATCGCGTTCTTCTCCTGCTAGGTCGCTTTCATAATCGAGAGGAAGGATAGAAATTATGTAGTTCCTTATAACGAAATTTTCTGCCACCCTCCTGGCACTTCCTATTTCTTAACAAATACGTAAACTGTAAGTAAGAAGATGTTGCACATTCGTTGAAACATACGAGTAAGCCGCGAGGTGTGTAATGACATCTCACCCCCACCATCTTCCTTACTTTCTTTCTTATTTTTTCTTGGTTTACTAGACCTATCTCCGCTATGTTTTCCCTCTGTTATCATTTTCTTTCTATTCAAGTGCCGGTGGGATATCATTGGAACCATTAGAGCGAGACGTTGTCTCAGACACAGTAGGTCTATGATCAAGACCATCGTAGCAGGATTCATCCTTGGCAGTTCCGAAAGCGACAGAAAGCAACATTTATATAATGCAGTACATAGGATTCATAAAATTCCTCATATTTCATCTCACAGCCTGTAATAAATCTTCCTGTAACACACGGCCTACCAGAGAAGTGGAAGAATTCTTACAATGAGTATATTTATATACGATCAGAAAAGGAAATACGACTGATCCGTGCTTTAATTATAGATGATGTCAGTAGCTCAGGTTATGTAGCATCCCTTGATAGGGTCACGGACTGGAAAGGATGCGATAAGAATGGGCTGTGGCCTAATGTAAGGTACTACCTTGAAATTTTCCTCAACGGGCTGAGGGAAAGAACTCGGGTTATTTCCAAATATCATGCTGGAGGGTTATGCTTTCACATAAGCGTACAGAGCACATTTCATTAGGGTGTACACTCAGGGAATGTTATTTTCCATTATTTTAAAGGCGTACATATATTGCGTACTCAGTTTTGAAGAGTCATTTTCATTTACAAAACTAAAGAAGCTAAAGAGACTAGAATGGGCTGGCCATCTGTTAAGAATGTCTGATGACAGGACCGAAAGAAAGCATTTCTGGGGAAGCCAGATGGAAGAAGAAAAGCAGGAAGACCAAAATTAAAGTGGCTGGACTGTCCTGAGAATGATCTGAAATCGACGGGTGTCAAGATATGGAGGAAGAAAGCAGAAGACAGATATGTATGGGCTATCATTCTGAAGGAGACACTGGTTCAAATATAAGGACCGTATGCTAAAGAAGAAGAAGAAGGAATAAACTGAAACTTAACCTATGTTAAATTAACAACTGAACTCTACTTTTAAAATAAGACTTAAAGAATGAGACATAAAATGCCAAATTTTTGCTCTTTTTGAAGACATTAGGGCGTACCTGGGCAAACCTGGCGCACCCGTACGCAAGTCGGTGCCCCTACACAACCGTGTCCACTGGCCTGCTGGCCCCTTGTCCTAAACCTCTGACAGGCACAGCAGCACAGTACTTCCTACATCGGCTTCCGTGTCCACTGCGTGAATACAAGAAACGCGACCACTTCGGCCTCCGTCTCGGAAGACAGCCCGTTAGGTGAAGCTATTGATATATGCAATTTAACATGATAAGGACCCTTCAGATAAATACTTTATCAGGCACTTGATATTTCATTCCTATCATTGTGATTATCACTGACAAATATCTGATAAAACATCTAAAAGTTTGAACCTTTTTTCCTTCACGTAAACTGACCCCAAAACCGCAATAAACATAAGTCCATATTATTTACGAAATAAAGTCAAACTTGTTCCTGCGCTTAATTAAGTAGCCTGTCGTTCTAGGAAGGCGTATGTGGGAGTTGGAGTAAAGTCCACAGCTTCATTATTGTTTAAACTCGGCGGTCAATGCTGCTGAGTGGCCAGCGTCGTGCCCCATCTACGGAAGGACACCTCCTTCTTAGCTGGCCTGTCTCGCGTTCAAGTCAGGATATCGGCTATGACAACTGAGGTCTTTCTTGGTCTTACTTAGTCCCTACGAGGACCACATCGTTCCCAAATAATTAAGCATTAATCATCATACTATTCCACGTTACTGAAAACGTCGTTAAATGAACCACAAATTAGCACAAACGAAAGACATTTGAGTACTCACTGGGTAGCAGGCTGCATGCTTCCCAGAGACTACGCACGCGGTGACGAAGTGAAATTTTCTGCATTTTACAGCAACCGAACTTCGGTCGCCCAGTCCGTACTTAATCACTACACTGACTGAGCTACCCTGCCCTTGTCGCCGTTATGGGTGTGCATGTATTGCATAAGCAACCTCTACATATACTCGTACACACGCTCCTCCTTCTGCCAGTGTTATCGAAAACTTAGACAAGAATACAACGTCTTTGGGAGCCTTGTGTGACAAGTGAGTATTATGAAAGCACTACAAGGAGATCGTGTCTGTCCGTCCGTCTGTCTGTCTGTCCGTCCGCCCGCCCGCCCGCCCGCCTGTCTGTCTGTCTGTCTGTCTGTCTATCTGTCTGTTTCTGACTTTTCTCCTAAATTACTGAACACATTTCGGTTGAGTTTGGTACTGGAAGTCTACACCAAACATTTTCCAGCGAATTTCATTTTGGTGCATATCGGTGGAATTTTAACTCCCATTTAACAGAATTTCAAAATTACTTCAACTGTTTGTTTCTCAAAATAATGTACGTAACACCAAACTCAAACCTCACTACGATCTACAGGATTCATTTGGAACATTTCACGGTGTGACGCAATGTACGCTAGTGGTCAAATGGGCGAGCTGCATGTGTGCTGCAGTTCACTATCTGTCCGCGCTAAAACTCCAAATTTGAAAGTGTACGTTTTTAAAACGGCCTTATATTTTTCTAGCGACACGCTACTTGCTTAGTCTTACTGATTCTTTGGTTACTTAACGACGTTGCTTCAACTATATAAAGATATGTGACACTGCGTAAGGTGGGGTTATACGAGTCTATGGATTTGGAAAGAGGCAGACGTCGCCTATTTGAAGATAGTGTCCTTGCATTAGCCTGGGGATAGGAAAATTAAGTAAGGAGATCGAGGAAAATCTGCAACTTAGCCGAGATTTGAAACTGCTGTGCCCGAATACAATTTTAGATCGGAGTCTTACGTAATGCAGTGAAGTGTACTCTTATCTTGATGTGAGAGGTCAGTTACATGGTTGTTTAAGCATTCGACAATCACTGCATAAGTTATTTAGCAACGAGGGATACGTTCTGCTAAATTAGAGTGACAAAGAAGGAAGCAGTTGTGGCCCATTTTTAGTGCCCTCTCATAATCGTGGTTTTCGCTTGAAATGCCTGTAAAGGCACAATATATGCGATACTGTCCGCGGGTGAGACGTCTCAAATGAAAGTGAAGAAGACTGGCATCCCCCCCCCCCCCCCAAAAAATTGGAGGATGTCTAGTGGGTTGTCGGGTTACTAACAACTTTCTACAACATACCATGGAGATCGTTAGTTACTACGTCAGATTCGTAGTATCTGCTGCATATTTTCATTCTCTTGTGTTTATGCATGTGTGAGTAGCACACATTTAACTGTTTGAGTACACTGATCCTGTTTAGAGGTATTTCCGTGTTTCCTTAACAAAAATATCCACCCTCCTATAACAAATACGGCCTCATAGTAAAATTCTGTTGCAGCTTGACACCAATTAGGACGTCTATGCAAGACCGTCTTTCGCTTAATTACGAATTTTCGGACGTAGAAAATATTAAAATAATTTCGCTGAATCCTGTTAATGAACCTCAAAATCACTGGATGCTCCTTAGTTCAGTCCTGTCGGCCTCTCCAGAACGCATTTCCCTACTATACATTTTAATATTATCCTATAACCTACCATCTTCTCACAGTAAGATTTCCTACCAGATTCTTTTATGTATTTCTAGCACTCTTGTGTTCATTATACGCTACAAAAATAATATAAGAACACGTGTATAAGTTATTAAATTTATTTTTATGTAAGCTTGTATATAGGATGGCGCAAAGTCGCATGACGCTACAGGCAACATATTGGTTGAATTTTACTTACAGAGTACTAGTACTGATTGAGCAGTTTAAATATTCAAAGTGTCTTCCTTCTGCACTGACACGTTATCTCAATATTCCTGAAACGGTGGCACATACTGTCTCGCAACCTTACTGTATGCATAGCCTTTCTGTTATTATACTTGGGCGTCAAGTGACTTTTTGCTCCACTCTGTATGTATCAGTTAATCTGCCATAGAAGCTCAGTAGATCGAGTGATCGCTAATATACAGGAAAGATGGGTGGGGGATCCCCTACTAATCCTTCTGACATATTCAGTTCATATTATTTTACACATCGGACTATACTTAGCAGGAAAAAAGCGTGGGGTTCACATTTGGTTTCGGTTTCCCCCACCATAACAGCTAGCTGCCCACAAGACAACAAAAACAGAAACACCGAACATGGATCACATTAGCTGTGTGTTGCCAGATATGTCACTCTTATGAGTGGCAATTCTAAGTTTTCTTCTTTAACTACTTGACCCCTGAAGATATGTGTCCCGAAACGTCGGTAACTACCAATCTACACTGCGTAACATCTCATAAGAGCGAAGATCTTGACGTGGAAGGAACTGGTAACGCCATATTGAAAGCTGTTATCATAGAACTGGCAGCAGGAGCCTGACAGAAAGACCTTGACCGTGACAACCGGATTGCAAGTCTTAAATCGAAACTGCAGCCTTTCCAATATGAAGCAGGAGCTGTTGCATTTACTGCAATTGGCAACGAGCGCTTGCATCGACACCCGTCTCACGTCATATCCTTCGTCACCCTACCGTTTTACGTTACATAACCGTGCACCTGAAAACAGCACGACTGAGTATACGTACACAACATGATGTATACGTGGACAATGCCTAATGTGTTTGTGGGACAGTGAAACAACAACATAGAAAAATTTTAGAACAGTAAGTTTTAACCCTCTAAAGACGAATTGTGTCTGTTTTATACAAGGGCTCAGTGCGTACCGCGCAGTAAACACTTTCCACGTCGGTTATAAAAACTAATCTCTTAATGCTTTATAAGGTAAAAGTTGCTGTTTGTTCTGAGATCTGTACAAAATATATAAACGCAATGTGGGCACCGCGTAGAATTTTTTAATGTTAAACCTGGTCGTATGTAAAGTTACCGCTAGGCTTGAAAAGGTTAACCTGTCCCGTGGATGTCTTGCGTCAGGCGCAAGGTTAAAGCCAATAGTTACGATATGAAAGGTTTTTTAAATTTATTTGCCTGATGACACACCATGGTTTGTAGAAATATAAATCAAATATTCATTAGCTGAGTCAAATTCTACAGAAGCCTGCCCTTCCTTAACGCAATGTCTTCGCAGGTATACGTATACATAACTGTTCCAGCTAATCAGCTTGTCTCGTTGTCGAATGCAAACACATGATTGTGGGAGGATGTGGCAACAACGCTCAGTTAGTTGTGCAATATAGCTGGCTAATTCGCAACAGGGCGCCGGTAGACAATAAATTCGAATGACTTTTTGGGGGCATTCACAACACTGCGAAAAGTGACTGTTAGCTTCGACTAGTCTGTCCGTCCGCATGGAAAAACTCGACTCCCACTGGAAGGAATTTCATCAAATCTGACATTCGAGGACTTATCGGAAATCGGTCGATAAAATTCAAGTTTAACCTTTTAAAGCCTAGCGGTAACTTTACATACCACCAGGTTTAACATTAAAAAATTCTACGTGGTGCCCACATTGCGTTTATGTGTTTTGTACGGATCTCAGAACAAACAGCAACTTTGCCTTATAAAACACTAAGAGATTGATTTTTATAACAGAAGTGGAGAGTGTTTACAGCGCGGTACGCACTGAGTCCTTATATGAAACAGATACGCTTCGTCTTTAAAGGGTTAATTTATATCTATCAATAATAACGGGTACCTTTCATGAAAACCTATGTCAATTTGTGATATCTGGCTGAATAACGGGTACTTTACATGAAGACCTATGCACATTTATGATAATATCTCGTTGAATTCTTCTTAGAATAAGAAGTATTTCCGAGAGAAGTTATAGAGAAAATCAATACACGCGTTTCACAATCAACAACTTTTTTCTGAAAATCATGCCTTTATGAGATAATGTGGAATATGTGGTAGACAGGCCACATACGACAATATAATATGGCGCAGAGAGATGCGATGTACATGCCGGGTAACGCAGGCAAGAATACGGACACAAATTTATCATATTTAATACTTAGTGCTTCTCCACGGCAAAAATGGTTACACGAATTCTCCTCCATGTTACGTTATACGTACGTTGCCTTTTGTTGTGTGGTCTTTCGTGTCACAAACCAGACCAAGAATCGTGTGTTAAGTCTATCTATAAACCTAATACTGGTCACATCATCAGTGGGATATCCACACACGATAAACAGGAAATATTTACAACACGCAAGCCAATTTTAATTAAGTAAATTTTAAACCTGGTTGTCGCAGCTTTAGTTCACAGTTCCTGCTGTTCCCTTGTATTTCGTCCCATCCAATCAGAAGAACATTGTTGACAGCATAATTCGCCTTGCAAAGTAATTGTTTGGCTGGCAAGAGGCTGTAAGAAGCTTCAAGCACTGGTTTGAAAAGTCTACAACGATATATAAAACAAACAATTAACACCACTAACACGTTCATCTAATCGTCTGTCGCCTCGAGTTGTGACATCACCTCTGTCATTTTGCACGTTTTTTATCTCGTTCCCTTCTCTCTTCCTGGCTGAAAATCCTGTAATTTAGCTAAACACGTTGCGGATGCACACATGACAGGACCCGGCCAATGTCTTGTCACTTGTGAGGCACGGAACAGTTAAGGCAGGCATTCAAAGAGGTGAACTTCAAACGGGGTGAGGACTTTATCTCTCCTTATCTTATTGCTACTAAGACTGACATTATGGCAAGGAATGTTTTTATCTTCGTCATCTAACCTTCACTGATAACATGACACAGACGGGGGTTGGAATAGCGCAGTCAGTTGTGTCGCCACCCACCGATATCACTGGACACTTCACCGGAACGAATGGTCACTAGCACGTACGCCATGAGCGGTACACAAGATAAAGATCCATTTACGGCAATATTCAAGTGTCTGGTAATTACGAAGGACACCGCGTAGTCTGGTGGAAATTTACCGACGTTTCGGAGGATCCTGTTTACTCCATCATCAGGGCAGACATTGTGGTGAATAATATTCAGTCCGTGTTACTAACACGAGAGCAAGTTATTGTTTTTACTAAAAGTTCAAAACCGGCAGCTGATCCTATCGTACCCTGATAATGAACACAGCAGGACCTTCCGAAATGTTGGTACGCTTATACCAAACTACACGGCGTCATATCCTAGAAGACAGCAATCTCCATCTTTATTGAGTGGAAGTTTGCGAAAAATATTATTCGCCGATTTACTCCATCAGACTTAGATTGAAGGTTCTCACAGCGGTGTTGATCTCTGGGACATAACGCCGTGTCAGATTGGTGGTTACCGACGCCTTGAATGCAGCAAGTTCGTTCCGTAACTGCCAATCGACACGGTATCATAACCCCGAAGATTTGAATCTCCAGAAGCAAGAGCATCGACTAGGAACGTTAAGTGAACGTCCCTCTTCTTACAGGCAGTAAAGCTGTCCGTGTCTACGCCATAAAGGCATATGATGGAGTGGAGGCATAGGTCCACACATTCTTAACTTTAGCAGTAGATGAAGGTGAATGGTCAGCTTCACGCACCGGCCCCTTGACCTCCGGTACCCATTGAATAGGAGGTTGGGTGGGCTCTGGGCGTTTTGGAAGGAGAAAATCGCTTTGGCCCTGCCGGAAACAGAACCACGTTTCCTCGGTAGCACAGTCTTCCCCCTCATATAATTCTATACATCTGACAGGAGGAAGAATGACTTGCAAAGGACCTGGAACCGGGCGATGCGTGTCCGAGAGCCTGCGAAGATCGAGCAGCGAAAGGTGTTGAGATTGAATTTCGGAACCTTGCCGTCACTGAAGGTCACAAACATGGCAAGCAGTATCATGCTGCGTCAAATCTGTGACGAGTGAGGGACGCTTTGGTTCTGAACACTGTTGTTCTTAACCTTTTAAAGCCTAGCGGTAACTTTACATACGACCAGGTTTAACGTTAAAAAATTCTACGTGGTGCCCACATTGCGTTTATGTGTTTTGTACGGATCTCAAAACAAACAGCAACTTTTGCCTTACAAAACATTAAGAGACTGGTTTTTATAACCGAAGTGGAGAGTGTTTACAGCGCGGTACGCACTGAGTCCTTATATAAAACAGATACGCTTCGTCTTTAAAGGGTTAACAAGTTCTTGGCAAAATGAGGCTGGGCTTCGTTGGACTGACCAGGGTGTCACTCCTCTTACTGGTATTTGATGAAAGAAATTGGGCCTTCATTACGCAATTATGTATTGGTGTTCTTGTCAAATGTGTAAATATCTCGGACTTCGAAAACACTGACGTGGCCTTCGATTTGCTGATAACTGTGAATTTACGATCGAATACATGGAACGAGATAAATCTCATTCACTGATGGGTTATCAACATGTGGGTCAGTAGAACCAACAGCTGTGTTGGACGACCAGTAGGAGCAGAACACTGATGACGTGGCGTGGTGTGGTCCAGGCGCTAAATCAGTGTATGGAACTGCATGTCGAAGGGGTAGTCTGCATCCTGCACAAGCGTTCCAATGGGACTAGAGGTAAAGTATGAATGCTGACATATGGTAGCACTGGGACAGGTTTTTTTTTCTCCCCCGAGTACTTCGGTTTTCTCCTGTGAGCATCTTTCCACGAATGTCCCACACGCCTTTATGTATGAATCGCCGACATTGCATAAACTTAAATGTTGAAACCGTCGTTAAATAAGACACTTAAAAAGTCCCTGCATTAATTTTGATTTACACGAAATCAGCCCATTTTTTTTATGCAAATATTGGAAAACGCGCACTTGAATGTGTAAGACAGTTTTAACTTACGAGAGCGCTAAACGATAAAATCCACCACGATCATCACCACTTGATTATTAGGGTTAGCTTAAATGTCGGCAAGTCCATCAGTATGTATACGCCTGCCTTGAGAAGACATTATGTTAAGAATCTGGCACATCCTCGCAAAGGGCCGTGCTGGCCGCCATACAAAATATTGCTTTGAGAAGATTGGCAAGGAACATGAAATGTTGTGTTTTCTCAAACTTTCCTCGCACCTTTTGTTTATCGTGGTCCTTACCTCTTCTACCTAATCACGGTAGGTGTAGAGGTTGTTTATTTTCACTTGATCACACTCTAACACACACCACAGTCGGTAGGACTCCTCTGGACGAGGTATCGGCCCATTGCAGAGACCTCTACCGGACAACACAAACGCTCACAAGAGACAAACATCCATGCCCCCGGTGGGATTCGAACCCACGATCCCAGCAAGCGCTCAGCCGCAGACCTACGCCTTAGACCGCGCGGCCACTGCGATTGGCACCTTTTGTTTATACATGTTAAAAAATATAATATTTTGTAAAGGAAACTGGCCTTCAAACTTCTCGTAGATCTGGAAGTCCAACTTCTCTGGCACAAACTTTGGTTTGGACACCCGCTGCTCGATAGTGGCCTTGTCCAGGGTGAGGCTGGCCACTTTTCGTAGTACGTTACTGTCCAGCGGGACATCGGTGACAGAAGAATGGCGTCTCTGGTCCCGAGCGTCGCCCTGCTGCTGCGTCCCTGCGGACAAACAAGTTGCGTCAGGCCCTGGCACGTGTTCAGTAGTATGATGAATCACCTAAGATGAATCAACTAAGTACTAATTAGTTAATTAATCATCCAGTGAAAATAAATTCGTAGTCCTTACCTCTTCTACCTACTCACAGTAGGTGTCGAGGTTGTTTATTTTCACTTGATCACACCCAGATACACACCACAGTCGGTAGGACTCCTCTGGACGAGGGATCGGCCCGTCACAGAGACCTCTACCTGACAACACAAACACTGTACAAGAGACAAACATCCATGCCTCCGGTGGGATTCGAACCCACAATCCCAGCAAGCGCTCGACAGACGGCTCACGCCTTAGACCGCGCCGCCACTGGGATCGGCATGAAAATAAATTGCCTGTTAAAATAATTAAAAATACACATCTACTAACTCAAAATTATAAAAATGAACTAGTTAAATAAAATAATTAACTCTCACTCATCCGATCAACCACAAGAAACTAACACGGCAACTAATCTAATTAAGTAGCCAACTAAACTAAATTACAAATAAAGCAATCACTCAACCAACTAGCTCACAATAAATTGCTGGATTTGGTAGGTCTGAGCAAAAAAAAAAATCTGTTTTCGTGGACTTTCAGAGAAAATTTCTGGTATCTTTACGTTTTACATTCTTATTTCGATCAATAATTGCTAGTTGTGGATTACTTTTCGCATTCCGCCACCAGATTGCAGATCTGACCTTGACACGTGCCATATATTTCAAGAGTACAGATTACTTAATAAGTTCTATATTATTCATCTCCGTGCACTAAAAATAATTTATAATTAAAACCCATTTTTTTAATTATTTTTTTATCATAAAGTACTTAATACGTTTTGGCGCTTAAAGCCGACCAATGGTTCGTCGACATTTCTTGAGGGCGGAAATGTGATCGGTTGCTCCCGCCGTGCAAGTTGCAGAACTGCTTTCTGCGGACGGTAGGTCATGGGCCGGTGTACTGTACTACAGCTGATAGCTATTCATCAGGTATATATCATTGTATATTAATTAATTTACATTAAAGGCACTTCGAAACAGAAGCAATCTTATTCGCGTGTTCGCGTTAAATATTACTTTGGTGCTTTTCGAATTTAAGAGCTTAGTACGCAGAAACTTCGTTGTCGTGTTGAAGTTCATAGCAAGTTACAAAACACGTATTTGATAAATTCATATTTCTAAGTTTTACATCTTTATATCGATAAGTAATTTTTAGTTGTAGAATACTGTCTGCATTCCGCCAGCTGATTTCGGATCTAACCCTGACACGTGCCATAATTTGTTGAGTACACATGTACTTAGTACGGTTACCCGCCTCCGCCCCTCCAAAAGTTCGTTGACCTTCGTTGAGGGCGGAAGTGTGATCGGTTGCTTCCGCCTTGCAAGTTGCAAAGCTGCTTCCTGCAGAGGGTAGGTCCTAGTCCGGTGTAGTGCACTGCCGCTGCTAGCTAGTCAGCAGGTATATATCACTGTATATTAATTAATTTACATTAAAATCTCTTCAAAACTAAAGCAATCTTATTCGCGTGTTCGCGTTAAATATTACTTTGGTGCTTTTCGAATTTGAGAGTTTAGTACGCAGAAACTTTCTTGTCATGGCGAAGCTGAGAGGTGTTTAACTTCAGTCTTACAAATACATACTTCAAGTCAAATATTTTGCTATTCACACTTTTAATTTCTAATTGTGGTTGGTATTAGTGAACACGAAATATTAGGTTAACAAGTTTCTTTCTTTTTATTTTACCCTGAATATGCATTTGTGCGTTTCCTAATGTATTCATACGCCAACAACTGTAAAGGGTTATGTTACGCGCTCTAAAACAATAACGGCCATGTTGATCAAATACAGTAGGTATTACGTATTCTGGTGGAACAGAATACAAGGTAACAAGAAAAGTAGCTTAAAGTTTAGAGCTAAGAGAAGGAAGTCGGTGATTACGTGAAAATTTGGAAGTTATATCTGGTTTATAAGACTTGAAGGGGAAGTGTAAATTTTGGCGAATATGGGTGGTAGACTGAGAAAATGTTTGTTAGATAATACCGTTTGTAAACATAAGTACACAGGCTGAGTATTGCAAAACACACCTGGCATCAGCGGATGCAGTTTTCCTTGCAATTTGATTCAATTAATAAATTTTTGGTTTTATATTACTCTATGGGGAATATGACAATATTATTATTATTATTATTAGTAGTAGTAGTAGTAGTAGTAGTAGTAGTAGTAATGGTAATAGTATTAGCGTTGGTAGTCGTGGTAGTATTTTCTCCACCGATCCTCGCAGTCGATAGTGATTGGAGATAGACCTCCGATTCTGTGCCTTCATGGCGTATGTGAACGAATTTAACTTTATTACAAGCACTATGAGAATTAAAATTACAACCAGAATTAATAGAACTTTCAGTTACTAATTATCAAGACGGTGTCTTGACATGTGATTTGTTATTGGTTCTGCTTCGTCCTAACTTGTAGAATGGTGAGTGCCACGGTGAACTGTATTTGAATTTCAGAAAGATAGTGTAATACATTTTTTACCAGTCTACATTTTTCAATCAAAAATGATGTGTCCTGCTACGAATATCTGTTATTTAAATTTAAAGCTTCTCTAGCTGATATTTTTTACAGTTAAGGTCAGTTATTCCACACGAATATCACGACATTAACACGATAAATTTCACTGCAGCGATTTCCCTCCCTCCTCTTCTTGATTCAACGTACGTAAATACAACTTCATTGCCTCCATCCTTGTCTACTATAAGCCCAGGTGGCTTCTTAATTCCCCCCTCCCCCCTCAACAACATAACCTGTCAGCGACCCGTCTTCTGACTTTTATCAACTGGTTTTTCCAGTGTCGTCTTCTTCTGGCCTCTCCTGTGGCGATATTTCAAAGCAGTACTGCCCTCTGCAGTGGACGCCTATAGTTTGTCTAATAAAGCCTTTCTTCACTTACAGGTGTGAGTGAATTTCTGTCAGTACCTTTCCACATTTGTCGTCAGATTTGGATGGGGTTCCGTACACGAAATGTGCACGTAATGCTGTCGAAGCACTTGTGATTTTCGTGAATATCCGCGCTGGGAATGTCGCACGTTTTTTGTGGTCGTAAATTAAATTACATTACGCTTGTACCGTGAAACGCAATGACATTTTGAAAGTAAAGAACGACTGGGTAAAAACTGTTCTTTGTCATGGGGTACACCATTTGCTGTCCTTTTTATGATAAAATAGCGCCAGTGACAGAGATAAATATATATCTGGTAGGAACATGAAACTTAAAATATTATATGTATGGCCCCTACAGCCTGAAAATGAAATACGATTTTTTGTCACTCTGTAAATTCATATCTGACATCACCAAAAAATGAACTCTGTTTTAAACAAAACTCATCCCCAGGCCGCTCGTTATACAAATCGTTATATTAATTGA
This sequence comes from Coptotermes formosanus, assembly GCA_013340265.1. NCBI lineage: Eukaryota > Metazoa > Arthropoda > Insecta > Blattodea > Rhinotermitidae > Coptotermes > Coptotermes formosanus. The sequence goes on from BLKM01000195.1 coordinate 739,557, forward strand.
GCGTTACTTTATGTGAGGCCTTAGTGAATGGTGAATTACTTCAACTTTGTTCTAAATATGCATATTGATGTACGAATTGATGCACCTTTTTATTGTCATTAATTATTATTCCCCGACATATGTTTCGGTGACGTAAGTCGCCATCATCAGGAGGCCGCTTAATGTGAAGTTCAGTCAGTCATCCCTATGGTCCGGGAACAGAACACTTATACTCACTAATTCCCTCTATCGCCTTTGTTTGACTACTAATGCAACGATGTGACTTACGTTGATATAATCACTACAGTCCTATGGGGGTGATTTACCCTATTCAGAGAAGAATGTTGCGTAAACTGTACTGGTATTTCTCAATGAAAGACGTCAAGTTTTATGATATTTATACGTTGGCAACATGCATATGAATGGCACATATCGCTTCTTGTATTCCGCCCTACTAACAAACTAAACAAACTAACAAAGCTTTCTTCTGCTTGTGGGTCTCTTGTCTTTTCTCTGCATGGCCGGCACATACTAATATGACATGATCTGTACATCCACATGCATCCCTTGCCAACCGGTGTCAGTTATTCACGATAACTTTAATTTTGTTTCAAATCTAAGTCCGAACGTCATTAATGTAAATTTTTGTTGTAATTTAAGTGAATATTTGAATATGTCTTTTTATATTGGTTCATATTTCATCTTTGGCACAAGAAAGTTTCCCTTGCCTTTCCGTGTTTCGAAGTGTACCCATTCATGCCTTCATGGTTTGTAGATGGTAGATCAAAACGGCATTATTTATATGGCAGTGTGTTTCGCATGTGTAAGTGATAACATTATTAATAACAAGACTGGTGTTCTCCATGACATAGCACCTAGGCTTTATCAAGGCCTGCTTTAGTTTCGAAGTGTCGCACGGTTTGACGTCATACGCGGAAAACTAACCACATTTCCAAAATAGAATATCATCACAAAATTAACACCACTGCACTATTAGGCACTGTCCATTGCTCTGCTAGCTTTCGTCTTGTCATCGTGGAGTCTCTTAAATTATAGCTTCATAAAATCTGCTCTTTTACCCAAACGTAAGCCAATTTAACTACATTCACTCCCCCACAAACTTACCGGAAATTTCATGTTTTTTATTCCTGTGTTTTTAACACGAAATTTTCGAAAGAAATATTGTCTAAACTTACAGTTTCACCTTTCGTGAAATTGGCCCCCTCAGTCTCATCCTCACCAGTCACAGTAATGTTAATTAGAGAGAACGACTGGCTGTTGAATGACGAGACATGGACTCCTATTAATGCGGATTTTTTAAAGGTGGAAGAAGAGTGGGTAATATTCTGGTGATCAGAACAAGTACGGGCAAACATTTGAGAAAGTTCTAAAATATTGGTGTTTTGTGGATTATGAGAAGGCATTCTGCTCTACTGATAGGAAAACCTTGTGATTCAAAATGAGAAAAATGTGGGTGAATAAGGACATAATTAGTTGTGTAAAACAATGTATAAAGTTACAAAATTTTGTGTCAGGTGGCGAGAAAACCAATTGTCCAGATATACCCTGCAAATAAGAGGGCGCGATATTGTTGTGTCTAGAGTTCATACCTGTTTCATATTTTTATAAACTGTATCTTAGAATATACTGACGCAGGACGGGCTTCATGCCCCCGTAATATGAGGATTAAATACTTTTGTAAACGAGATTGTAGCATATATTTATGTGGAAGGGGCTTCATGCCTCGGTAATGGGGCTAAATAGTTTTATAAGTAATGTTGTAGAATATATTGATGTAAGAGGGCTTCATGCCCCGGTGCTAGAATTAGTACATATTTTCATTAAGGACATTAGAGAATATATTGATGTAGGAGGGCTTCATGCCCCGGTGCTAGAATTAGTACATATTTTCATTAAGGACATCAGAGAATATATTGATGTAGGAGGGCTTCATGCCCCGGTGCTAGAATTAGTACATATTTTCATTAAGGACATCAGAGAATATATTGATGTAGGAGGGCTTCATGCCCCGGTGCTAGAATTAGTACATATTTTCATTAAGGACATCAGAGAATATATTGATGTAGGAGGGCTTCATGCCCCGGTGCTAGAATTAGTACATATTTTCATTAAGGACATCAGAGAATATATTGATGTAGGAGGGCTTCATGCCCCGGTGCTAGAATTAGTACATATTTTCATTAAGGACATCAGAGAATATATTGATGTAGGAGGGCTTCATGCCCCGGTGCTAGAATTAGTACATATTTTCATTAAGGACATCAGAGAATATATTGATGTAGGAGGGCTTCATGCCCCGGTGCTAGAATTAGTACATATTTTCATTAAGGACATCAGAGAATATATTGATGTAGGAGGGCTTCATGCCCCGGTGCTAGAATTAGTACATATTTTCATTAAGGACATCAGAGAATATATTGATGTAGGAGGGCTTCATGCCCCGGTGCTAGAATTAGTACATATTTTCATTAAGGACATCAGAGAATATATTGATGTAGGAGGGCTTCATGCCCCGGTGCTAGAATTAGTACATATTTTCATTAAGGACATCAGAGAATATATTGATGTAGGAGGGCTTCATGCCCCGGTGCTAGAATTAGTACATATTTTCATTAAGGACATTAGAGAATATATTGATGTAGGAGAGCTTCATGCCCCGGTGCTAGAATTATTACACATTTTCATTAAGGACATTAGGGAATATATTGATGTAAGAGGGCTTCATGCCCCGGTGCTAGAATTAGTACATATTTTCAAAAAGGACGTTACAGAATATATTGATGCAGAATGGCTTCAGGCCAACTACTAAGATGAGTAAATACTTTTAGAATAGGTATTTTAGAGTATGTTGATATGTAAGGGCTTCATGCCCCTGCAGTAGAAGGATTAACTCCTTTTGTAGAAGTTACTGAAGCATATAATAATGTAGAAGGGCTTATTGCGGCAGTAATAGGAGGATTAAATTTTTGTAAATTATGTTTTAGAATATTTTAATATATAAGGGGCTTCATGCCCTGGAAATAGGATGATTATTTTTATACATTATATGGTAGTCTGTTGTTGTGTAAGGGCTTCACGCCTCGATATCTGGACCGAATTGACGTAGAAGGGTTTCTTGCTCCAGTAGTGGGAGGGTTAAACCTGTTGTAAATTATATTGTGGAATATATTGCTCTATAAGGGGCTTCACGCCCTGGAAATAGGAGGATTGAACAGTTTTATAAACGAAATTGTAGAATATATTGATACAGAACGGGCTTCATGCCCCTACAGTAGGAGGATTAAATATTTCATTACTGTTACAAAACAGTGATTTTTCTATTGCATCACTGATAAGTTATGGACTGCAGGTGGAAATTGATTTTGTAGTTAAATACTCCGAATAGTCTTCCTCACAAAATTCTCTACGCATACCGTGTTTAGAATCTAGAAACACATTCAGGCAAAAGTAAATATCACCTGAGCGCATCGCAACAACGTTTTTAGATACATAATTTACTCCAGTCCTCTCGTCATCTCATTTGTTAGAACACGAAACCTTGTTCTTAACCCTTTTTTTTGCGGAGTAAACTACTGCTACATTTTCTAATTAACACCGACATTTATATGCAACGTGCAGATTATCGGTGACTGTAATTAGTTCATCACACTCAATTATATTGATACTGTACTACGTCGAAATTACAACCTATAACCGTTACTTGGTCACACACAAAAGTAATGCGTGATTCATCTGCTAGAACTGCACGCATTTTAAATTTCCAATTCAATATTAATTTTCAGTCCGTCACGTTAAATTTCGATAAACACCGACGTGTCTCTACATGCTTTACTATCGTATGGAACATAAGGGCAGCCGGCAGCTAAACTGTGGGGTTAATTTCTTTTGGTTTCACAATTTCCGTCTTGCTTATTTTCGGAAATGTTTGGGCAACGAGTGTAAAAATTCTTATGTTTGCGATAGTGATGTGTAGTGAATGGTGTCAGTGATTACTTTTCTCGAGTGGATCCGTGGAAACTTAGTGGTCGTCCTTCAGTGTATGCTTATGTGTGGTGTGAAAATGAAAGAGAATGTAAGGACCTCGTAAGTGCTAGTGCCAGTGTTAGTGGTGGTGATAGTGTTGCAATAGCAAGTGCAGTGACTTTATCAGTGGTTTCAACAATCCGAGGATTACAGCAGCATACACCAGAAGCAGAGCCTCGAACCCAGGACCAAGTGGAAAGGAGCAACGCGCAAACCGTAACGTTGCCGGTACTCACACATTCATATGTTAGGTACGCTTGTGTGAATGTGGTGTGAATGCGTTGTGCAAAATCATCCCAACTTTCAACATCTGGAGCAGCCATCGAGGGACAAACCAAAGGTAGGTCCCGGATGTCGAGGGACCAGCAACGTGGGGACATCGATGGATAAGAATTGAAGGTTGGTCGTGTGCGTCCTTACGAATGGAGGAGTGAAAGTGCATTAGTAGCCCTTACAGTTCAGGTGCCTGTAAAGTCATTGTCGTCGTAGGCGTCATGTTTTGAAATACACAAAATATAAATAACAATCAGTAGCAGTCGACCAAGCGACAGTATTAGAATCAGAATGAATTGCTTTGCGTTGGACGTTTGTGTGAACAGTCGCCAGGCTGTGTTACACTGGGCAGGTTTCGTATTACAGTGGCGAATTTCTTCCATAAGTCTGAAAGCAAAGAACAGGAACGTAGCTGATAGGACCACGCCTGTGTTGGGTTTTGATTTCCGAAATGAATGTAGCGACATTCCAACACGATATATTTTTTCTGCGGTTTCAATAGAAGAAGAAGAAGAAGAAGAAGAAGAAGAAGAAGAAGAAGAAGAAGAAGTCGACTTTTTTACGCTGTTGTCTCGCGTACTGAAAGAAGGGCCATTTCAAGGCGATAAACGCACGTTGAGCTTTAAACGCAAGAATATATAGATTTTTTTTTATTTTTCCGACGAGTAACCGTAACTGTGTCTGAAAATGATAATTTTCGCTTCGTTATACCGTGTGTTCGTTTTCATCCGCAACAGTCGACGATACGGATTTGTATTTAAGTTGTCGTTGCGTGATCCTTGTCTGAAAAAGATGGTATATGCAATGAACCACGAATACAAAGCACTCATTCACGCGTACGTTTTTCCTTGAGCACGAATATTAGTGCTTGGCATTCTGAATCACGATCCATATATTACAAGTCTTCGTTGTATAAGAAGATAGAAACCAAAATGAAGTAAAACGACAGGGACAGCACAGGTAAGTTTTCAGCAGTTCCAATTTTGTTATTTACGGACTGTACTTAACTACTGTTTTCACTTGTTCCCGGACTGTACCTGTTACCGTTTTTACTAATTGGGTCCTTTTCTCTTTTTTTTTCTTTTTTTTTTTTTGGTCTCTTTTCAGGTCCCGCTCATATCCTGTGCCTCACCGTGGCGAGCGGGTGAAACAAGGAAAGGTGCATGCCCGAAATGTTTCCATTATTACTAACAAAACTTTTCTGTCATGTTACATATTACGTCACGTTTACGCTGTTATTTTTGCAGCGTGATATATTTGATTTGCCTTGCTCGCAACGTTTCTGCATCTGTAAGTTTATGTAATGGTGCTCGCGGAACTTACAGGTTCAGATCAACTTAACATTTAATATTTAACACCGTTAATCCGACTTGTACAAGAAAGCCTACATGAAGATTCATATTTTCCCGACAAATAAGAAAAATGTGACGCAATTTGCAGCCCGCTGGAAATTAATACTATCACGTTTTGTGCACAGTCTTCATTCATACTCTTCCTCCTTTCGAAGTACCATCTGCCACACAAATTTGACTGATTCGAGTAACATAGATGGGGCGCTTTATATTCATGTCATTAGTTAACCTTCGTGAAAGGACTTTGATTGAATTTTAGATTTATGGTGTCCATTCTAATAAAAAGTGTAATAAGTTCAAATAATTTGTTCAGACATCTGCAACTTTTCTTGTAGGCCATATTAAATCTTTAGTTGTACCTTGTTAGATGGGAATGCAATACACATACAGTACACGTTTATTCGTACTTGTTTGTACATATATGAAGTAGAAGTTCGGGAATTAAGGGTAATATTGAATTTATGTCTGCATTTCTGAATTTGATAGTTTAAACGATTCTTTGATAAAACTGACCTAAGGTTGTATACGAAAGCGCAGTAGAATAAAGAGTAATGCACCTGTATTCGTATTCCCAAGTGCTGTAATCATTTGTTTTTGCATTTTTAGTGTTCTTGGCTGTCAGTTCGCCATTTTAAGACCTTACCAGTTACAAGGATGAGCTGAAAATTGTCATACAGAAGACCCAACGAATATTTCAACCCCCGTACTCATGAAAAATCACACCGAAGGAAATCTGGCTTTTAACCCCAAAATAGTTAAAACTCCCAAAAATAGTGTTTTTCATGCAGGATGTAATTTAAGCAAATCATACGTTCCGCTTAAAAACCTGGTCTCCAAGTATATATATATATTTTTTTTCAGAGTTATCAGTTTCGGGAATGCACCGTTCCTTGGCCAAACAGGATACATTTATTGACATAGTTAATTTAAAAATCCTTCCTGTTAAAAAAGTTCCCCTCTCTTGCATTTCACAGAGAATCCCAGAGTCATTTGTTTAAAAATCTTCCCATTATAGAAACTGACATTTCATTATCTTCCTCATAAAAAATATTGCGACTGTTTTGAAATTGGAGTTTGTGGAAAACGTTAAGACAGAAGAGGAATTTAAGTTATAAAGCTTGTATCTCCATAACATGCAGCTTTTATCTGCCCATTTACCTTTTGATCTTCCAAATGGACAACTTCCAATATTCTTCTCCACCAAAATTCTTTTAACTTAAAAACAACAATCATCTGTATCTAAAGAATGCCTCATGTGCATCTAATTTATTAGTTTCGCTGCCTATGGTCTTGTATCCTAATCTTCTCATGCCAATTTTATAAGTTTAGGTACATTTTTCTAAGCAAATGCAGTACACCTTTCTTGAGTGCTATATGCGTCTCCTTTCTTACTGCAGTGATTTACTCTAGATATATTTTAATATTTTTCAAGTGCTCTTTTTTTTAAACTGTCTTTATTGAAGAGGTACTGTCAAGAATTTTCAAGGAATTGGCCATCCAGCTGCACCTGGGCTCTACATGGCAGAGTCCCTCTGCTATACATCTGGCGAAGGAGCCGGTACGGTTGTTGTGCACATGAGAAAAATATGTGCCCCTGCCAGGAACCAAACGACAATTCCTCATTCGTTCCGCCCTTAGCCCAATCACCGTGCTCACAGACCTCAACCAGCTCTTATTATTTGAATGGCCCCAAGATAATGTGGTAAGCTAAACAGACATTTGTTTTATTTAACTCTGTATCATAACTATTTGTAACAGTTTTAATTTATTGCGTTTTCCATTTTTAAGGTTTAATTAGAGCCTTTACTTCCTGTTCTTGTACTCGACCCTATTTTTTGTGTTTAATGGCGGCATTTTGCCTTGTAAATGATGGAAGTGGACCTATAGCAGGGACGCTGATTAATATTTCACAGAGTTTTTGATATTTGTAGAAAGAATATTCAGAATTTCCCCTGCTTTAATTAACAGCCCGCTCACCGCCAAAAAAAAGAAACTTTATAGATCCCGCTGCAGTGACAATCGGACTTGAACGAACTGATTCGCGAAATTGTTCCTTAATGTCCACCTTTCAGCTTTATTTCAAGGCCACGCATCCTTGAATACATGATGAGTGATTTGTTATTTAGTGATAGTGCAGAAGTTGACTGACGAGTACTTTTCGGTTGAGGTTTGTTAAAATCTCGGCGCCTGCTTGTAAATTCATCACGCTTGCGTTATCACTGACCCATCTTGCGCCCCGATCTCCTTCAACTTGAATTCTGCGCGCCACGCAGAACTCTTGGTACAAAATGTTTAATTTTTATGCGTGGAATATAAATAGTTTAATGATATTTTGGTTCAAAATTTAAATCGTTTAGTGGGACAAATCACACAGCCACAAATCACCAGGTATTGATCAGATTCCAGCAGAATTGATTAAAGCAGGGGGTAGGATTATTCGGTCTGAAATCCATAAACTTATTATTTCTATTTGGAATAAGGAGGAATTGCCTGAGGAATGGAAGGAGTCGGTCATTGTGCCTATTTATAAGAAGGGTGATAAGACAGATTGCAATAACTATCGAGGCATATCACTTTTGTCGACTACGTACAAAATTCTATCCAACATCCTTTTGTCAAGGTTAACTCCATATGCAGAGGAAATTATTGGGGATCATCAGTGTGGATTTCGACGTAACAGGTCAACCACTGATCATATATTCAGCATTCGTCAAATACTTGAGAAAAAATGGGAATACAATGAGGCAGTGCATCAGCTATTTATAGACTTCAAGAAAGCCTATGATTCAGTTAGGAGGGAGGTCTTGTATAATATTCTCATTGAGTTCGGTATCCCCATGAAACTAGTAAGGTTAATAAAAATGTGCCTAAGTGAAACATATAGCAGAGTTCGGGTAGGCAAACATCTGTCTGACACGTTCCCTATTAAGAATGGCTTGAAACAAGGAGATGCTCTGTCGCCATTGCTTTTCAACTTTGCTTTAGAATATGCCATTAGGAGGGTTCAGGCAAACCAGGAGGGCTTGAAATTGAATGGTACACATCAGCTTCTGGTTTATGCTGATGATGTTAATATATTGGGCGGAAGCGTACATAGCATAAAGAAAAATGCAGAAGATTTAATTATTGCTAGTAAGGAGATTGGTCTAGAAGTAAATGCTGAGAAAACTAAGTACATGGTCATGTCTCGAAATCAGAATGCAGGACACAATCGCAACATAAATATAGATAATAAATCCTTTGAAAGGGTGGAAGAATTCAAATATTTGGGAGCAACCCTAACGAATCGAAACTCCATTCATGAAGAAATTAAGAGCAGATTGAAGTCGGGGAATGCTTGCTATCATTCGGTGCAGAATCTTTTGTCTTCCAGGTTGCTATCCAAAAACACAAAGATTAGGGTATACAGAACTATAATTTTACCTGTTGTTCTGTATGGATGCGAAACTTGGTCTCTCACACTGAGGGAGGAACAAAGACTGAGGGTGTTCGAGAATAGGGTGCTGAGGAGGATATTTGGGCCTAAGAGGGACGAGGCGACAGGGGAGTGGAGAAGACTACATAACGAGGAACTTAATGACCTGTACTCATCACCAAATATTATTCGGGTAATCAAATCGAGAAGACTGAGATGGGCGGGGCATGTGGCACGTATGGGGGAGGAGAGAGGTGCATACCGGATTTTGGTGGGGAGACCCGAGGTAAGGCGACCACTTGGGAGACCCAGGCGTAGATGGGAGGATAATATTAAGATGGATATTCGGGAAGTGGGATGGGAGGACATGAACTGGATTGAGCTGGCTCAGGATAGGGACAGGTGGCGGGCTCTTGTGAACGCGGTAATGAACCTTCGGGTTCCATAAAATGCGGGGAATTTCTTGACTAGCTGAGAAACTGTTAGCTTCTCAAGAAGGCCTCTGCTCCATGGAGTTAGTTAGTTTAGTTAGTTAGTGGGACTGCATTCTTCCCTGTACCAGTTGGTTCACAAAAGTTGATACGGTAGGGGAAAAAATCGTAGGCCCGTGATGTGACGACTTAGAAACCTCGCCAGTTTTACTGATTCCCCACACACGGTTTTCTCCTTCCTCCTCTTCCAGTCAATTCACAAACCTGGAATTGAACTAAGCCTGTCAGGGATTTTTCAGTTACACACACATGGCAGTGATAGTAACGCTGTGACGCATGTTAAATTTTACCTTCTCCGTAAACCTAATCACATATTGCGCATTCACGGTTGCGGTGTTTCTTGAAAGCCCAAGGATTTCGATTATGACGTAAGAAATACTCACGTGATAGGAAGTGTTCAAGGAGGTAATCTATTAAAATGTTATATTCTGCGATATAACGACGTGTAGTTTGGTGGATAGCTGTACCGGGATTTCGGAGGAACCCTTTGCTTCCATCTTCACAGTACAAAAAATTACTTGAAGTGATCTCATACTCAAGGGCCGAAATGTTCCACCTAAATACACCTATTAAGTTTCGTGAGGCTGACTAACCAACTCCATGAAGCAAAGCCTTTCTTGAGAAACCAGAAGTTGCTAAGCTTGTCAAGAAATTCCCTGCATTTTATGTAAACTGAAGATTTATGACTCTGTTAAACGTAACCAAACACTAGCCTGTTCTGAGCCAGAGGGATCCTGTCTAGGCCCGTCTCTTCCGTTTTCCAAGGTCTACTTCAATATTGTCTTCTTATCTACGCCATTGCGTTCCAACTGGTGTGTTACCTTCAGGCGTCCCCACTTAATACCGTATGCATTTCTCTTATCTGCTATGTATGTCATCTGACCCGTCCCTCCTGTTCTCTATTTGATTACGCCAGTATTTACGGAGCAGTAAATGTCGTGAAGTCCCGGATTAGGTAGTGGCCATATAGACCAGTTCTGGAGCCCTCACTTTAGGAGACTACTTAGAAAAGATCAGTGTCTTGCTAATATACAAGTATACATGCGCTTAATATTTGATGGCTTATTTTTGTTCATTCAAATACGTAAATAGTTTAGTTTAAGATAGTTACGACGTTGATGTCTTTAAAAAAATTCCAAAAGCGCCGTTCAAAGTCAGTTTCGTGTGCATGTATACTAACAGAATATTATTTTTTAAAGTCAACTTGAGCGAGCCGCACCGGTGACGCAGGCGAGCGAATTTATGGTCACCCCAGGTACACAGCCTGATACTCGTATTTTGGGGTGATAAGTGAATAGTGCTACCAGTATTTAAAATGGTGATAAATAAGGGCATTCAACTAACCAACAGGAGGACAACTAACACTATGTTATATGCAGGCGACCAAATCCTAATGGCCACCTCTAAAAATGAATTGCAAACCATGGCATACCACCTAAACCCTATACCTGGAAAGTACAATATAAACGTATCAAGCACCCAAACAAATGGGCAATGTGTGGGAACCACACACAAAGAGTAAAAATTGTCATAAACGATAATCCTATTGAACAGGCATCAGATTTTGAATACCTAGGACACGGTATATCGGACTACAAAAATGATTTGGAAGACAAGATACAGACGTATAACAAAATAAATGGCGTTATACGAAGACATTTTGGAAAACAAATGACTAAAGAAACTAAATTAAGAATCCACGATATTACAGCTAAAGCGGCCTTGAAATTTGGTAGTGAAGCCTGGGTGCTGAAGAAACGAGATGAACAAAGATTGGAAGCAACACAAATGAAATTTTTAAGACATTTATTAGAAATTACTAAGTTAGGCAGGGAGAGAAATCAATCCGTCACGGAGAAACTTGGAGTGCAGAACGTAGTTTTGGAAATAAAACAGTACCAACGAGAGTGGCTACAGCACATAGAGGGAATGGACAGAGACAGGGTACCCAAACAGGCACTGAAATATAGGCCAAAAGGGAAGAGAAGCATGGGAAGCCAAGGAAAAGATGGAAGGACCAGTTCCACCTTGAGGGATAAAGCACAGGCACTTCGCCTGACACTTCACAGCTCATGAGGATCGTGTGGATGATGATGATGATGATGATGATGAAGTTAATAGTAAGGAATGTTAAACAAAGTGACCGTTGCCTAATTAGAGCTACCATCCTGGAACATCCCTACGAATGGTAAGGAAACCCACGAAATATCTCAGTGGAAATAATCAACGTCCCTATCAACACGTAAACTATTGCCCTCCTGAATACAAGGAGAAGAAGCACTGCTTGAACGAAGCTGCTGAGTGCGTACTTGAATTCTACGCATATGTACAGTTTCTTTGAGCAACTGTGAAGAAAAATTACGCCTTATTTTTCGACCCGACTTGTCGTATTACAGACTTTAACCTGATTTACATTTAAAGATTCTGTTTGTATCATGCCGTAAAGTCTCCGTCTGGGTTATAAAGCCAGTTCGTTAGTGTTGCTTAGGGAAATAATCGCTGTTTATTCTGACATACATGCAAAACACACAAGTTCATTCTGTGGGTAATATGTAGAATTTAGGCTCTGAAGGGCGCAGGGGACGAGGGTCCAGGTTTCACAATGAAGTGCGCAGTCGCAATAAACCACTGATCAACTGATCGCTGATAAACCACATTATTTCGACATTCATTGTAAAATGTCTGCGTTGACGTGTGCAGAAACGCAGATGGACGTATGGTTTCCCAGCAGGCATTCATTTTATATGTTTTGTTCAGAGAATGAGCAGAGTAACAGCGATCAGAGGGCGAACGGAAGTAACGCTAAAGTTTAGTTTCGTTATGGCAGACGGACTGTCAGTCATTCCGTCGACGTTAGAGGTCGCATTCATAGTCTGCCGTCACGGCTACTGGCTTTCTTGTCTTCAGCAGTCCTCTGAAGGGGGGAGAGTTTGTTCTTTTTGAACTCGTAATTTTTGGTATACGTCAGTGGCTCGTTTTCGCATTATTTTAGGACTGTTAATAACCTACCGTCGAATTTCTTAACAGAAGTTAGGGCATGGGTTCTCAATCTGTGGTACGCGTACCACTACTGGTAAGCCAACCATTTTTACCCTTACGCGGCCTTAATCAAAAATCAAAATATTCAAAGGAAGACAATTTTTAAAAAATAAATAGAACCTAAACCACATACATTTGTCGATACGCTGCACTGCTGGCAAAGTCATGTATATCATCCCGCTGTTAGGCAGTTTTTAAAGTTCAGGTTTTTATTTAAATACAAAAAGTACTGCTGATACATTGAAATTGTTCGATTTAATTTTAGTGGTACCCTGGCAAAAAAGTTTTAGAAAACCTAATTTATGGAATTGTGTATATACGTGTACATATTATACATCGATCCACTGGTACTGATGTTTTCATCACTCCCTAAAACCACGCAGGAAGACAGGTTCATAATTTATGTATTCTGTGCCTACGGCACCCACCCACGGCAAATATATCAGTGAGTTACGAAGAACTGGGTATGTAGCACCGAGGGGAAAACAAATTTAAACACCGACAAATTAATCGGATTTTGAAATTAATCTTAGAGAAATGGGTTGTAATTAGATTCACGCATTTCTTTAGCTTGGGTTAATAGACATGTGCAAGGCTGTGAAAGGTCCTATATATTATAATAAACGAAATGATTACAATGTGAATATAAGTGTATTGTAACAGACTAAAGAAGTAAATTCATTATTCATTAAAGCTGGGTCAAATAATAACATAGGATATACATTAATTAGCACGGGAAGTCAACATTTTCCTTAAGTTATCAAGACATACATTTCCCACATATTGACTTCTACAGGAGTCGAAACACTCTAAGGCCACTCCCACATCGGTGTATGAACCAACGCCTCTCTAATCTATGAGTGTTAAAAAAGGCAAGAGGCAGAAGCGCCATCGCTGTACAAAACAACTTGGACTAAAGAAGACGTGTTTCATCCACGGAAACACACTGGATTCTTGAACCTCGAGAGTTTTATGTCTAGAATGAGTAAGACTGTCTACTGGTCAAGGTTAAAAAACCAGCTCTTCCCATTGGCCCACGTCCCTCCATATAGCTTACTGACCAGACACAATGTTAGCAATATTCAGCATCGTTAAACAGCACACTTACATATAGTATCTACTAAGCGCGTCAAATCAACCGACTAATTCACTGAATACTTGACAAATTTAACTGGCCAGTCTACCAAGTTTTGTTTCTGTTCGAGGCGCTACAGGCCTCCCACTATTTGATTTCTTACACCCCATTTATAACCGCGCCTTAGGACCCCTTGGGCGAGGATCGGCCCGTCGCAAGACCCGTGCCTGTGCAGGACAGCAGAGACACAAAGAGATGCAGATACAGACGCACATCCGTACACTGCGTGGGACTATAAACCATGATCCGACCGTCCGAATAGGAGACTGTGCAGCGTGTGGCCAACATGTGAACTATTAACTATTTACTGGGCTGTGGAAATCGTTCGCTCGTAGTCCTTACCTCTTCTACCTACTCACAGTAGGTGTCGAGGTTTTTGTTTTTCACCTGATCGCACTCAGACACACACCACAGTCGGTAGGACGCCTCTGGACGAGGGATCGTTCCGTCGCAGAGACCTCTACCTGACAACACAAACACTGTACAAGAGACAAACATCCATGCCCTCGGTGGGATTCGAACCCACGATCCCAGCAAACGCTCGGCGACAGACTGACGCCTTAGACCGCGCAGCCACTGGGATCGGCGGCTGTGGAAATACGTACCTAAATAAATAATTAACTAGCCAATTAACTTAGCCAAACAAGATAACCAAGCAATAAAACGACCTAAACAAATAAAACGAACCCGACCAGGTACCGGTGATTAATATCTAACTGAATTCATACATCATGTCAATGATCTGATCTAATAAAATAAACAATGATTGATTGACTGACCGACAGACCAACCAACCAACCAACCAACCAACCAACCAACCAACTAACCAAACAACTCACTAACTCACTTCATTTTACATGGTCTTGCGCAGTATTATCTTTCGATGTTATTACCACATTCACAAAAGCAACTCGTTCACAATCATTTTCGTCTCCACGAACTCTTTCTTCTGCTACATGCAGTAGCATACATACGTGCAACTCATTGGGTCTTTCCTGTGACAGTACAGTAACAAAACCACTTTTCCTCAAACTTGGATGGAACTATACAAATTTTAGAAAACAGGAAACCTGAAGAGAAGAGGCAATTTTTGAGACATGGGCCTAGACTGGAGTTTGCTTGTGTCTGTCTAGAAAATTGTCTTTCCTCATACAATTTTCGTCCTTCCAAAGTGTTGAAATATATAAATATACACACACATATACATATATATACATATGCATATACCTACATGCATACATACATAATATATACATACACGCCATTTCCTTAAGTTCCAGTTTAAACTTGTTTATGTACCATTAAACTCCAGCTTCGAAAAAAAGGCATATTAATTTGTATACTTGGTTCAAGTGGCATGATTGGCGACCGATAAGACAACTTCTTTTCAAGATGATTTCTATGTGATTCGTACAACGTAAATGAAAAAAAAAACAAATAATTCTCGGTCAGTTGACCAGGGCTGAGACTGGAACCCTGACCTATTAACTACTCAGACTATGCGATTAGTTACGGAAATGCTTCAATAACAGACTGTTGTTCCACGGTCGCCTGATATCAGATATTCATTTGAAGACAAATAGCAACTTTTGCCTTATAAAACATTAAGAGACTGGTTTTTATAACCGAAGTGGAGAGTGTTTACAGCGCGGTACGCACTGAGTCCTTATATAAAACAGATACGCTTCGTCTTTAAAGGGTTAAAGTGAAGCGAACAAAAGACTGGAGTGTTAAGACTGGTACGACCTTTCATTCAGTCCTAACTGAATCTGTTTGCTTGATGACTACCAGCACCGATCTAACATACCCCAGAGGCGACAGCAGCAGCAGCGGGTTTGCACAACTCCACTTCCAACATACTTCACGACTGTCTGCGAGTTTCCCATCCCTCGACATTTCTACAACTGAAGTCTTCGGCACAAGGATACACCTCAGAATGTCAGGTGAAATCTCGGGACATGTGGATCGTGACGGGGAGAGAGCAGAACACATGTTCCAGTTTCGGAAACAAGCACTGTTAATTCCTTGTAAATGTGTCAGAGCTAAGGTGAAAGAGTGAGTGGATATTAAGGTTGTCCCTGTGAATGCCATGAAGGCGTATGGGGGAGTGGTGGTATAGCTGCATCTCCATGGCTCTTGACGGGGGGTGAGTGTCCAGCGTCATGCCCGGCCGCTTTAGCCCCGGGGAAAGAACTGGTGTTAGCTGTTGAACGGGGTGCTGGGCTGGTCCCAGGGTTGGTCTGGACGCTTTGGAGAAGGGAAAGATATCGTTTCCCTGTCAGGAATGGAAAAATGACGGGTGCGCAACGTATATGCGCAAAATGTTTTCCTTCTTTCTTTATATATATCCTTTGATTTTTGTATTTTTTCTTCCATTCTCCATACATTTATTCTTTCACTAGTCTGCCCTTTCCTTCGTTTGTTTCTTCTTCCTCCCCTAACTCCTCTTTGTCTCTACTTCTCTTCATTATCTTCCTCCTTCCTTTCTCTCTTTTTCAAAGACCTTTAAATAGGTTACAGACAAAGCCAAATAAATAAATCCGCTAAGCAGAGTCCTTGACAAGCCAGTAGTCAAGAGCGTCGTGTGGTAATTTTCTACCATTACAATTACCACTCGACGCTGCGTAATATCCCAGAAGGGCGCAGATCTCATCAACATCGCGGCGGAAGTCTGATATCAAAAACAGTCAAGAGGTTTCCCACATTTTACGGATCCCGAAGGTTCGTTACCGTGTACACAACAGCCTTCCAACTGTCGGTATCCTGAGCCAGATTCATCCAACTTATAGCCTCCCAAATTATTTCTTTACGATCCATTTTAATATCACTTTCCCATCTGAGCCTCTGTCCTCCATTTGGTCTCTTTTCTTCGGGTTTCCTCACCAAGAATCGTGTACGCATTCTTTTCTCTCCCGTACGTGCCACATGCCCTTCTTATTTCATGTTACGCGATTTGATCACCCTACTCAGTGACTGCATATTTTCTTATCACAACAAATAAACGAAGCTGACTGTACGGTTCATGACAGGGCATTTCAAGACCAGACCACGGAAAGGCTAATTAACACTTTAATATTCCATTTCGCTTGTACAAACTGTTGATGTCCAGACTGTGTTTCTGCAGGCGACGGGCCTTATGACCTTGCGAAGGCAGTGAATGTGGCGGGCCCAAACTGGATGGCGGCCGGCTCACGTACTGTCACATCCTGTATGTCCTCTCTTCCAGAACGATGCCTCCTTGTACTGCCAGCCCCAGAACACACTGCGCTCTGCCTCAGTCCTTTGTTTCAGATTCTCGTTATGACGAACATCCAACCGTGGGAATTACTACTGCCATGGTCCGAGTAAAGTAGAAAATATCCTGCGTTAAGGGCTGAGTAACAGCCAATAGCCATGAAAACGCCTTTAGATTTCACTGTATCTAGGATTATCAAAATTATTGTTTTTAAAGATATACTGAGATAAGATCATATTAGAAATATGTTACAGTTTCGGGAATTAATCTATGTTGTTATTTTTATCGATATTGTTGTATTGTAGATATTTTTGGAGGAGTGATTTTTTCCTCTTTTTATTTCTCATTTTAATGACTTACTATCTGTGTGAGTAAGTAACTGACTCACTAACTTATCTTTAACTAATTAACCAACCGAAAAATTCAAGCTCCATTCACGTAACTGATTGATGGACCTTGACTGCCTCACTGAGCGACTAAAAATACGACTACGTCACTAAGTAACTAACTCCATGACACAGAGGCCTTCTTGAGAAGTTTACAGTGTCTCAGCCAGTCAGTAAATTCCTCACACTATACTGAAGCGGAAGGTTCAATACAAGTTTTAAAACGCCCGCCACTTGTTCGTATTCTGGCCCGGCTGGATCCCTTCTACGGCCTTCCACCTTTGACAAATAACATGATTTACTAATTAAATGGCTAATCAACCGGAGGGGTGAAAAATAAGGAACTGTTAGCTGTCTTACTAACTACACAGCTTCTGATTCCATTCTTAGGGTTTCCCGTGAGCAGTTAATGTGTACTACCAGAATCAAACACCCAAGAGAAAGCACGTAAAGCATGTACCTCTCGACACGAAGACGTCCGAAAGCAGAAAACTCTGTGTTTTGACCTAAAGGTCTTGTTTCCAGTAGTGGGTTTCGTAATTGGTACGACAGTTCACGAACACTGTCTGTGACACTCGAAACCCTCGTTCAACAATTCGGGAATGACACAGAGACGACCTGATTTCTGTGTGTAAAAAACGTAAGTGTAAAAGGGCGAAACACATTTTGCTGTAACCAGCTCACCGTCAGACACAGTGTTTTTCATTTTTTACGAACATTGTTTATCTGTACCTCTACTTATGTTGTTTAAGGTACTCACAGTCATTTAAATTGGTTATGGGAACAATTCTGTAACTCTCCTTTGTATACAGTGTAAACATTTTCTTGGAAAAAAAATCATGTTTAAAAAACACGTTTGTTCCGAAAGTTACCTGATATGGGGAAGTTAATTTAATGGACCTTTGTGTGAATATTTTATTCGGTGTGGGAATTTTATTGTGAATAAAGGGAGCATGAAGACATTCAAACACAAAAACAGGCATATTTATCATCGATAAGGGTCACAATTTTAGGTCATATTATGTTACTAATTAACTAAATATTTCTATGGATAAGGGTCCTTCGTCAGAAGTTAATAGGCCCTCAACTACTCAAGAAAGTCACTGCATTTTACGGCACCGGAAGGTTCATTGCCCTGTTTACAACAACACGGTACATGTCACTATCCCATGCCAGATGAATCCATTCCATGCCGTCTCATCCTATTTCTTTAAGATTCATTTTAATACCACCCTCCCGTTTACACCTAGGTCTTTCAGGTGATCTCTTTCCATCACATTTCCCCACAAAAAGAAGGTAAATAATTTACTTAGTGATCAGTGTAGCAAATTCATACGTGCAAAGTATGGGTGCCACTGTCAGTTCGTGAAGTATTCGCCGCACGCTCCCAGGGACGAATAACCACGTTCCACGAGAGCAAACTTAAGTTGCAAATATTTATCTGGGCCCCAAGCCAAAATTGTAATAATAATAATAATAATAATAATAATAATAGGCCTGTGACAAGAGACACACACATAATAATAATAATAATATGAGCATTAATATTCTGGTGATAAATTTTTATTTTGTTCCCAAATGATAAAAGATGTGCTAATTTTTTTTTTCAATGGCGCAACAGCCCCCAGTGGGCCAGGCCCTCCTCATTATCGAGGCTTCACGATCACACTCAGACACACCACACTCGGTAGGACTCAGATATGGTAATCGTAGTCCTGACCTCTTCTACCTACTCACAATAGGTGTCGAGGTCGTTTTTATTTTCACTTGATCACACTCAGACACACACACAGTCGGTAGGACCCCTACCTGAGAACACACTCACAAGAAACAAACATCCATGCCCCCCGGTGGGATTCGAACCCACGATCCCAGCAAGCACTCGGCCGCAGACCTACGCCTTAGACCGCGCGGCCACTGAGATCGGCAGATGTGGTAATACAAGGTAAAAATGTACAGAGAAACAATAATTAATGTCTGTAAGAAACGCAGCATCTGCCGTGTTCGTGTTGTGATCGTTCGGAATAGCAGACATTGTGGTCAGAAGGTCTGAAGGTGGAAGCAATATAATCATCCTAAACGTCGTTACCGCCTACCAAACTACACGGTGTCAACCCCAATTACCACATACTATTCCTCTATGTCGTGATAACCTTATTTCCTTATGCAGGTAATATAAGTTTGCTGTTTCAACAGCAATAAACTGCCTCCAGTCCATGTTCACAAGCGACCTGTGTAGTGTAGACACTTACGTGCCCTGTTTGTGGGCTTTTGCGCCAAATAAGTCATTCCGAGAAATCGTGGGCGGCAGAAAGAGATGGAACGAGGAAGCAGCGGCAGAAGAGCGATGACGTACAGGTCATGCAAATCCAGTCCGTGGCCATTGCCCTTCTCTCTTTCCTAACAAAGTGCATCTGCAGAATCTGACTGCAGCTGTCCGAGTCCTTAAGAATTTGTGCTTCACTTAAATCATATGACCATTTATTTCTTAGCCAAACACTTCACGAAGGAACTTTAAGCCGTTAAATTGTGTGAAAGTACTTTTGTATCCCATGTTCCACGATTCAGGAGCATTGATTTTTGGTAGGTTCCCAGGCTTCGCCCTGCGGTCGTTCTACTTAGAGCAGCTTGTAGATGAAGATGATTATGGAGCATTGATGGAATGATACTGACAGGGGAAAACCGAAGTATTCGGAGAAAAACCTGTCCCAGTGTCACTTTGTCCACCATAAATCTCACACGCAATAGCCTGGGATCGAACCCACGCCTCCTCGGTGAGAGGGCGAGGACTAACTGCCTGAGCTTTGGGGCGGGCTTTATGACTATGATTAATCTGAATTATATTTAAGAGATTTATTCGTACCGCGCAGTGAACACACTCCCTCTCGATTATAAAAACCAATCAGGTAATGTTGGATAGGGATATAATCGCTGTTTGTTCTGAGATCCATACTGAACGCATAAATTCACTGTGTAGGCAGAACGTAGAACTTCTGAATGTTTAGTATAGTTGTGCATGCCGAAACCACTGGATTTTACGTTAGAGCGTTAACTTCAAGCTGCAGGAACCTAATCCGTCGGATGGCGCTGGTGCTCTTCGATGCGTTCAATCGGCTTTCGAGATAGGTCGCGTAGAGGAATAAATGTTTCTCGAAGTTTCGGAAAACACTATAGACGCCACCTCAGGGTGTGTATATGGCAAATGTAATGTCTGCCAAAGCACTATAGACGCCACCTCAGGGTGTGTACATGGCAAATGTAATGTCTGCCTAAACATCGGCAAATCTTTCCTCTGCGTAGTCTAATCCCGCAACTGAACACAGATAACATCGTGTTTGGAAAAGAAGTCTAATTATGATTTTTTAACTGCACAGGCTACACAGTGTCAAATGGGATTGAGATATGACCATGAAATGTGCACAGGCAAGGACTGAGAATGAGGCGGCAGGTCTATTCAGCCTGCAAAACTGAGAATAACCAGGGAGGACTCCAGTAAGAAAGGCAGGGAGTTCGGCCAATACCGGAACATATTATATCCAAAGCGCTGTTCATACGTTATGGTTAAATCGGATCTGAGCTCTTCAAGTGTCAAGGCCTTCTTGACCCTTGAAGATGGGACCCATACTTTGTCCCGAAACGTCAGTGAAGGATTACCACTCGACCCTGTGTAACATCCCAGAAGAGCGCAAATCTCATCAACATCGCGGCGGAAGCCTGAAATCACCGACAGTTTAATCAGCTTTGGCTCACACAGTCATTCCCTGAGGCACGCAAACTACCAAACAGCGCCTTAATTTGTTCTTCAGGGAACAGGTTTGATTCTTGACTTTCCTGATTAACCTTTTAAAGACCAGCGGTAATTTACCTACCACCAGGTTTAACATTAAAAAATTCTACGTGGTGCCCACATTGCGTTTATGTGTTTTGTACGGATCTCAGAACAAACAGCAACTTTTGCCTTATAAAACATTAAGAGACTGGTTTTTATAACCGAAGTGGAGAGTGTTTACAGCGCGGTACGCACTGAGTCCTTATATAAAACAGATACGCTTCGTCTTTAAAGGGTTAATATATAAATAAAATGCAATATTTGAAGTTCTAACGTGGGGGTGACTAAAGATTCCAGCTTTCGCGGAAGTTACTCCGTATCGATTGGTAAACTGTTACCTATATGTTGAAGGACCGTAGTCCGAGAAAGTCTTCTTAAACTGCTCGACCCTGGGCATGGCGGCAATGTGGTTCTTAGAGAAGTTGGAAAGCATTCACCAATCGACAAGACGTCGCATTCCGCAGGAATGGAATGTTCATTACTTCTCACAATTTCGTTACGCACTTCGAGGCAAATGCTGGGATAGCAATACTCGGTAGGCTACGGCCACTTCCTTCACAGTTCTTTCCAATTCATCTCACATCTTCGTACACTTTAATTCACATCATTCGACGCTACATGACTTCTGTATTTGATGCAGCTTTACTGAACAATCTACGAGCACGTCCACATTCATTCATGATACCAGTAATCTGCACACGTGATTAATGAACGGGTAAGTGGATGGTGTATTGCTTTAATAAACTTAAAGTGACAGGTTCTGCACATTTGTGGGGCAAGTCAATGTTGCCTGTTATATTGTTTCGTATTTCAATAAGAGAAATACCTGAACGCCCTGTACTATTAGTGGTCTGGTGTATGACTGTTTACACACACACACAACAGACAAATATAACGTTCTCTTTTGTTCATTGTTACAACAACCAGAAGCACAACCTTCACCGTCCTAACAGCCAAAGTAGATACCTAAATAACTCGCTAACTAAAGAACTAATTACACTAATTAATCGCCTAATTTCTTCTTAAAAAACGTGCACAGGTAATGCGCCCCCAAGGACTCCCATTCTGTGTGCTTCTATCTACGTTTCTCGATATTTAGCACGACTCCTTGGATGAGTGATCAGCCGGTCGCAAGGTCTGTGCCTACAGCGGAAAAAACAAGGACGGAAAAAGCGCCGACAAACACATTTTTAAGCTGAGTAGGATCCGGTACGACTGATCCTAGAGCCCGAACGGTAGAACCCGGAGTTTCTGACAAGCCGAGACTTAATTTATTGTTCCTTTTTCCTCACTTAACCCAAAGATTCACCAAAGGTACAAGAAAAGCCTGGCATTGGAACCTACCATAAATTCAGCCAACTGTTCTCTGACTCCTTGACCTTGAGGTAAAGGCACCACGACCTTTGATAAAGTCAGTAACTTTACCAGCCAATACCGTGTTACGTGTTGTTAGCTACATGTAAAGCTGAGAAAGGCATGTGTCAGATTTTGTAATTCAAATGGCGTAAACGTCTTGTCAACAAAACTTTTGAATAAATCTTATTAAAAATTTCTGCTTTTAATTTAATTAAATAATTTACTGATGAAATTATTTCATTGATTTTTCTTTTAATATGGCACACTGGAGAATGTTGTAATGTCTGCAATTAGATATGGGCTTCCTGAAGACAGACGGGAGCTCCCTTGAAAGGTGGCTGTTTATTTGTCACAACTCCTCGACGCTAGTGAACAATTGTTGCAGATGAAAACTTTTTGTTGTAAATCGGACCTTGCTACAGACATCACATTGAAGAAAGGCTATTTCGACCTTTTATTTCAGTATTTACCACCCTTAAATACAATTCGTGGGCTGTAATCCTGATGGTGTAAAATGTATGATGTAAAATTTCTTTCTGTAAAACGAACCGTTTTAAGCTACGTAGGCCTACGGGACTTTATGCACAATAGTAATTATAAACGACTGGTAGGAATAGTGGCGTGGCTAGGTATTTTTGGCGCACAGGGCGAGTAATGACAATAACCATCCCGGACAAGAATTATGGACATAAAAAACCCCGCAATTATTTATTGAAATTCCACTGATATGGTTCAAATAATGTAAAGTATTTTTATCGCAGAAAATTAAATCTTTTTTGTTTCGTTCAAAATATTTATTTAGCTGTCCACTCTGTCGTCCGGGCTGACCGCACCGTTCGCACCACCCCCCACCCCCCTTGGTCACCTCCGCTGAATCCATACAAAAGTAAAGTTGGTCTGGCATCTTTTCATATCTACCCATACAGCTGTTGATTAGTTTCGGAGATAAGTTACGCGAACGGGCACGTCTTCGCTTCATACAAATTGTTACTTATTTCTATACTAATTTCAAATCCGAAGTCTACTTTTATTCCCTGTGTTTCTACAGAACTTTTGACTGTGCTTACCTGAAGGCAGGAGGCAGTGTTCACTTAAGCGGGTGGGGTTCAACTCGACTTTGCGGTGCTTCACCAAGGTAAAGGACGATGGAGGTTGTGTGGTTCTTGTATGGGGTGTAGCCATCACGCCAGCAGTTGCCTCCAGCGCGTCCAATGACTTCGTCTTCTTATCACTGTCCTCCACATTCTCTTCCTCGTCCAATGCATCGAGACTGTGAGACTGGGGCTTCTTCTGCACCGACGTCATGTAATTAGATCCTCCCATATCTTCGCCATCAGTCAACTGATCCGTGCTGTCAACCAGTGTCAAGGTAACGTCATCCAAGTCGGTGGCTGAGAGGGGTGTACAGCCACCATTCCTGTCCTTGTCACTCCCACCATCACTACCCACCATACCAAAATCACTTTTGAGGGATGTGAAGACGCTGTCGAGGTCGGTACCGTCGACGGAGAGTGTTGGGAAGTATGCGGACTGTGCAGCGGGTTCGTTGACTTGCTCTGTGCTGCATGTGTCGGAGTAGTAGCTGCTGTTGTTTTGAGCCTCGGCAAAGCCTTGTGGTGTCAGTGGGTCTGTAAACACGGACTCTGAGCTGGAGTCCCTGCTGGGTGGTGTGAGAAGCGTCGTGTTGTTGGGTGCCGGCGTCTTGATCGTCAGCTTTTTGACGTGCCTCCAGGAGTCAGTCACTACATACGTCGTCGTCTCTGCGCTCAGAACAGCCGACTGCTTTGGTGCAGCCGTCCCGTTATGCGAAGCATGACTGCCCGCTGTCGGAACATTGCCCCGAGGTGGAACTACTTTTTGTTGTGCCCCACTTGTTCCGCTATTGCTCTTTAACGGTGGTGGGGGTGCTGGCGCTTTGTGTTTCAGAAGCTCTTTTGCAGGGGATTTCTTACCACTTTTATCCTTCTTGCCTTTGGCAGGACTCTTACCTGTCCCCCCGCCCCCTTTACTTTTACCTTCGGAACCCTGCAAATTACCCATATTCTCACAGTTCCAATTCGACGAAACTACAGGTGATGCACACGGATAAATACGTCTAAATGAAAACTGGAACAAATTTGTTATAGGTCCAAAGACAAATGACCTGATAGCGTTCGTTGACGTGTTCAGTTGTTCCTCATGCTGATTGGTTCCTTCAAATGGTCTGATGTCTTTGTGTCTTGCTGCGTCTGAAACATCGATGTTACATTCAGAGGGGTAAATATTTTTCTTAGATAAATTTGAGGCATTATTTGTACGTAACACACGAAACTTAGAAAAGGCAGATTCGATGTTGGTATTATCAGTACACACTACGTCTAAAACATGTTCACCACTACTGCTAGATTCACAATTAATAACATCGATCGCGCTTTCAGTTTTGGCGGTGGCATTATATGATTTATCCCGCCACAAATTAAACGGATTATACAATCGCCATGTTTCGTCGTCGCCATTTTTAATATGCAATGTTTCGTTCACTTGTTCTTGATACTGGCAATGGGCCTTGTCTTGGTTACTAGAGACGGTACCCTCAAGCTTCGTTGTCACCTCACTTTCACTATCAAGGTCACTGTCATTATGGAAAACTATAAAGTCTTCTTCGGTTATTGTTTCTTTGTTGTTATGGCCACCGTCCTTGTAACATGGACGCTCCGTCACGGAAATGGCACTGCGAAGGTTATTGACAACGCCCGCGCAGACGCCGCAGTCCGTGACGCCTGGCGCCGCCTCCATCTAGACGGCGACGCCTGGAAACAGAAAGTACAAGCATCGTCACACAAATCAATAGAATATTTTACATGTGAATCTTTGTTCAACACCACAAACACTAAGACATCGCATGGCTCGCCCCATAAGTCAGTCATCGGCAGAAGTACATCAGACTAGACGGGGAATCCTAATGGGAAAGATTAACCCTTTAAAGACGGAACGTAATCTGTTTTATATAAGGACTCAGTGCGTACCGCGCTGTAAACACTCTCCACTTCGGTTATAAAAACCAATCTCTTAATGTTTTATAAGGCAAAAGTTGCTGTTTGCTCTGAGATCCGTACAAAACACATAAACGCAATGTGGGCACCACGTAGAATTTTTTAATGTTAAACCTGGTGGTATGTAAAGTTACCGCTAGGCTTTAAAAGGTTAAGACAACAAACACAGCCTACTGTTTATGGCTTTGCTTTGAACTTTGCAGATATCTGAAGCTTAAATAACAGAGAACAGTGTAGATCAAAGCAGTTTATGGAATCTCAAAATGAATATGAAATGGGTTCCTTGTTGTCTGAAGTAAATTACACCTAGACACTTCCAGACTTCTCCATACAGTGTTAGAGGTTTCGAACTCTTACCAATAGTCGAAAATCGGAGCGAAGACACGACTACCCTAATGCGTCATCGCCCTAATATCGCAAAATGCAAGCACTGAGCCAGGAAACTCATCTAAACTTAAACTAAGAAATTAGTTTCAAATGTCAGATATAAAGGGCTTACCAGAAACGTAGAAGAAACAGAACGATTTTGATTTCATGAAAACAAAAAATCTCCCTTCGTGGTCAAGGCCGCCAAACTTGTAACATAAACCTCAATATCATGCCAAAGTACGTTCACCTAACATAACCTAGCATGAAGTAATGTAATTCATCGAATAATTGATAGCATAAAAATTTTTCAGAAGTATGGCGGAGTTCTATCAAAGAAAAGTAGTTATCTAATCAGCTATTTAAATAAGTATAGCAGGATTACATCCACAAAGTCCCCGTCATTTTGCATGACAACCTTCAGAGCGAGTCTCACAAAACTTACGGTTATCTCACCTCAGTCACATGATTGCAGCTGCTACGTAAGCAGACGAATGACACCTCCATCGATCTGACTGCAGAAACACACTGATCTACGCGCACACTACTTCGCGCACTCTCCCGACTTGTGGCGTCAGCCCAGGATCGCTATCTTTCCCTGCGTCCGAAGCTAGAGACTTTGTGGAATAAATCCTGCTATAGCTATATTTTATTGTGATGGGCGAGGAGTACTACAAAACATGTACCGGAAATGGACTGGACTGAACACGTATAATAATTCAAAATGTCTATGCATACAATACTAACAAAGTGCCCATTGCCACAGGCAGTTCACAAGTTCCAACGGTTGTAACGCAGGATTTCTGTAGTTGTGAATGCCGTTTATTTGCAACTAACATCCAGTCACTGCTGTAATGTCACCGAAACAGTTAAGTTTCACACGCACTTCTTTATATTACAGATATTCTGACTGCTTCTTTTTCTCACATATAAAACAGACATAACCTGAACACCGCTTATCGCCGGAACTTCTGCGAGCGAAAGCTGAAGGCGGTGAGCATTTTATACGCACTTGTCTATACTGCATTCTCGTCTTGCTTTCCCCTTCCCCTCCACACGTATATCGTAAAGCACACGGACTGTCCTGGAAAAGCACCCGGTCAATTTGGTCCTGTGCTTAAGCACCACGCAATTAGGCTATGTTGACGCAGTGATCTGCTCGTTCCTGACATCAGAAATAGGGGATGGCAGACAGTAATTTCACGAAGCGGGGACAAGTTCCATTTGTATGTTGAACAGGAGAAGGGTTGGGTCCAATAGATGGTTTGGAGGAAAGAAGAGGTGGAAAATTCCTGCCCCAGCCAGCAGTCAAAACCTGATCGTCTAGTTACGGCCACTTGCTTGCTGAGCAATTCAGTTTTGCACAAAAAAAGAAGAGAGGTTCTAAGGCCACAGCAGACATACAAACACACTGACATGCGCCTGTCACTCACTTCAGTACGCGTATTTAACATTGTAACGTCTGAATTTGTTAAAGGAAATACAGCAGAGTCGCATTTTTCGAGAAACGTATGACGCGCATTCGTGTGTACGCGGTCAGCAAAAACTAAAGAGAATAAATGTGCGTGAGGCCATAGTGAAGGCCGAAAGGGACTTAAGTTTTCAGATTGAGGATATTAATCAGAAATGTACCCCAGTTGGCAGGCACACGAATCATAAATAAGGGCTTACCCTCTGCGAACATTTTTCAAAAAGCGAAGCTGGTCATTGTACTAGTGCTGAGGGGCGACGCTACTAATTTAAATCCAGTGCTGGTTGGCTTAATACTTCGATAACAACTGCGTAACTCTTTGCCATCCGGACACGTATAAAGACGTAATGGCTAAGCCATGCGTTGTCGACGGGTCTCGTAATTCGACGGTTTCTTGGGCGACGTCGTATACCTGCATCTGCGGGCTGTTCTGTCTCACATATCATGTCAAGGCTATCGGCGGCTTGAAGCAGTATGTCTGGAGTCTCCAGTTACGAACACACTGACTCCTGCCAACCCCGCGTTCGTAGAATCGTGCGACTGCATGTAAGAGACCACAGAATGAG
Organism: Coptotermes formosanus; assembly: GCA_013340265.1. Taxonomy (NCBI): domain Eukaryota; kingdom Metazoa; phylum Arthropoda; class Insecta; order Blattodea; family Rhinotermitidae; genus Coptotermes; species Coptotermes formosanus. The sequence goes on from BLKM01000195.1 coordinate 767,526, forward strand.
ACGCGCTTTGTATTTTCTTTCGTTAGCTCCTGCCATTACAAGCATGGCTTTGAGTAGGAGGGTAATGAAAGACCACGATATTTTGTGTGAGTTATATGCGGCCACATATTTCTGATGACAGTCAATCTGAAATTTTGGACAGTGACAGTGACGTCCCCACAATTAGTTCACGTAAACAGTCGCAACCTTGTCCCTTGAGCAGAAACCGTTTTGATTTTATTTGGCAAGCCTGCCATTTGTAGTGACAACAGCCAGAAAACACAAGATGCAGGGAGGTTATTCCAAATGCAATCAGCTGATAAAAAGGCAGGCGGCGTTCGGGTGGGTGACGTCATGGTCCAAGCGTGGAAGGAGAAAAGACTTGTGCCATGGTAAGCACGATACACGACGCAACATTAGGGAACACAGGAAGTAAAGACAGCAAAACAAACCTGTAAATAAAGAAACTTTACGCCGTTGGCCAGTGCAATAAATTCGCGAAGGGCATAGGAAGGGCAGACCAGTACCTCAGTTATTATTCAGTTTTGAGGAAAACTGCCAAATGGTCGAAAAAGTTGGTATTGTATCTGCTAAACTGTGCACTGCTCTATGCATTTCTTGTGTAGAGAACACTAAACACAAACAAAAAATAAAGTTCAAGAGCTTCCTGCACTGGGTAGAAAGGTCGTGTATATCAGAAGTCCAGAATACAACCGAGCCCAGTTCTGATGAACTGCAGTGGCCAGAGAGGCAACCAGCGCCAAGGGGGCCTAAACTGGACCCCCAATGCAGACTGTTCGGGGATTTCAGCGAACACAAACTAGACAACATTGTTGCTGGTGGGGAGGGCAAGAAGAAGTATCCTGCAAGACAGTGTAAAGGATGTGCGGAACATAAGAAGTGAAGTGAAACTACGCACATTTGTAAATTCTGCGTTGTTTCGCTTCACAAAGGGTCTTGTTTTGAGAGATACCACTCACTGAGGAACTACTGGAACCTCTATGTGCAGTTTCTTCAATACTGGGTTCAGGAGTTTCATCTATACCGTCAAATCGTAACTAGGAATCCATTCAGGTGTTTCACATTTAAAGTGAGTAAAATGTCCGGGAACTGGCGGGATTTAATTAAAGGCCCACCCCGACGGCAATGTGTTAAAATACATACATAGATATACATATACATATATATACATACATACATACATACATACACACACACATACATACATAGATATACATATACATATATACATACATACATACATACACACACACACATACATACATACATACATACATACATACATACATACATACATACATACGCTAACACGCGGATGCTTGTTTTTAATTGTTTAAGGGAGGGAAATATGAGGATCTGGAAGGGGGTTGATTTTACGCGATTTTTTATATGTACTACATCAGAAACCCAGCTACCTCGTGAAACACGATGTTGGTGTACTACGTTTGTAATTATGTCGTATCAAAATACTACGAATTTCGAAGAACTTCGGCTGGTGGAGTACCTCGCTTTACATCTTGGCTCTATCAGTAGTTAGTCCTTACGTGCAACATTTCTTTCAGCCAGCATGTGGAGGGCATAACAGTGAATGCTGACCGCTGTTATTAACCCATGTTGGTTCCTTGTTCAATGCAACAAGCACAAATATCACAACATTCAAGTCACCCTAAATCTACCCTACACATATACTTGAATTATCAATTTTTTTGTCATGGCTGGACAGCCCTAGTGGGCCTAGGCCTCCTCTGTGACGTTCCTCGATTACACTCAGACACACCATAATCCGTAGGACTCCTCTGGACGAGTGATGGGCTCACCACAGAGACTTCTAACAACACAAAACACACACAAGAGACAGACATACATGGCTCTGGCGGGGTTCGAACCCGAAATGCCTGCAACCGAGCAGCCGTAGACCCACGCCTTAGACCGCGCGTCCATTGGGATCGGAATTAGCCAGTTGCTAAGGTTCATGAAAAACTGGCATAAAACCACGGACAGACCAACAGGATATGTGTAAAAACTGGTTGGCGACATATAGTTTGATATGAAGTGTTCTGCCTTTTTAAAATGTAAACAAGGTCTACTTTACCATTTCACAATCCTTCAGGTCTTGTGATACCAATTTTATGAGTTTCTCAGGACACTGCCAGGTTCAATCACATAATTCAATAACAAAACATGATTCAGATCAGGGTTAAAATGTCGAGCTGGTGCGTAGATGTAGATAGGATTCAGCTGGCTCAGGATAAGGTCTAGTGGTGAGCTCGTTTGAGCACGTGGATGAATCTTCATTCCCTAGAGGAAAATGAATTTATGGATTAGCTGAGCAATGTCAGTTTCTCGAAGAGGATTTTGCTCCGTGCAATTGCATTGTAATAATTAGTTTACTGAGTTGTGCCTACAGGGTACAAAATGTTGTTTCTCCCCTTTAATCTGTGATTATTGTGTAGCGGGATAGAGACTTTGCAATGAATGCTGCGTTTATTATAACATGTTGAATGCGTTCGTCCTTCTGCTCTGAGTAGTTCCACTCATTATTGCTAATGATAAACCTGAATTGATTTAGAATACATTGTTCCTAATGAATACGCTTCAAACAACCAGTGTTATGCATAATAGATCGTTTTGTGAGAAGTAATAAAGTTACCTTTCAGTTTCCATGAAGTGGAACTTCTATATTGGACCGACACAAAGCAAAATTAATTTCGACAGACAATGTCAGTGTAGACTTCCAGTACAAAGTAAAACTGATATCCGCTAGAATGTTACGGAGATGAAACTCGTGGGCAGATAAACAGCCATATTCATTACGCTTTTGTTTCGCAGTTCAGTTTACAGCGCCATCTCAACAGCGTAGAATATGTAGCGTCAAACTAAGGGGATGATTCTAAAAGTTGGTACTCATAAAAAACACAACTCGTATCCATAATCGAATTCTGTCAGTTGATGATATTTGTGGGGAAAAAAACTGTTTATTCTAAGAACCAAATGAAGAGCATAAGTAAACTCTGCGGAATATTTGTGATTTTATTTGTTGTTAAATGTTTCGTGATTAAAATTAAGCTACATTGTATATAAAGACTCATTTCGTACGTCGCAGGGAATAGTTTGCTTCCATTAGAAATAACAGTGGGTGAATGATGTATAGGAGAAATAATGGTTGCTTATGGCGAGAGTCACACGCAACACAACAATGTGGACAAAATACAGTCGTAAGCGTTGTAAGCCGTACATTCAGCTACCGCTGGCGTGCGGAGTATTCAGGAGACGTCCGTAACAGTCGTTGTCCCTAATTTACTTCACGAGGTTAACACAAACGACGTACGTGTTAGTTGTGATACTAACTTCCGAGACAGAATCAATTGATTGACTCATTGTTTACTGAGTCGTTTAACACCGCTTTGTCAGCTGCGTAAGTTATGTAGCGTTGACTGATAAAGTGCCTGTGAATGATAAGTTAGGAAGGATATGAATGTAAGTTGTGCTGAGGCACTGGCACAGACTATGCCAAGAAGCTGAGGAGAATTTAAGTGGGAGACTCCGACAATAGAATCCTTGACCCAAGTGGAAGCAAGAGCACCAACCAAGCGCCAACCGCCAGACTGCGGTGGTTTGTAGTACTTCTCCTTTTTAAAACGCCTTGTGTGAAGACATTTTCATTTACTAATCACATAAGGTTGCTGATAAGTGAACTGATACGGATAGCATGATATTAACAGTGGAATACCGAAGTACTCGCAGAAAATCCTGTCCCACTACCACTTCGTTTGCCACAAATTCCAGACAGTGTCCTTTGGGGTTAAACACGAGTATCGGCGGTTATAGGCCTGCGAATACCTTCCCCCATCCGTGACAGGGCTCCGATCCGTTTCATCATATTCATTTCCTGCATTCAACTTGGAAAAATAATGAAAAGTTAGAATTTCAAACATCAGCTTATAACGTGTGAGTTACGAATCGTCTTTCATGTACGTGTCATGCAGTAGACATTTCAAACTTTGAATCTTGATCAGTGGAAGTCTTCCCTTCCATGTCCGCAAGGTACTCACCAATAAATACCTCTGCTTGCCAGCATAATGTTCTGACGACGCTACAAAGACACACGGCTGAACTGAAAAGCGCTCCTGACCGCAGGACTGTGTAACATAATTAACAGCTGTTTGAAAGCAACGTCACATATGAATCATGGGGAAAATGTGATCTGTCAGCTACTGGCTGCTATGAAAAATGAGTGTATCGGAATGCAGTCGTCAGGAATACTCGATATAAGTATGAAAATGTTAATGCCTTTCGCGACACGGTTTCCACAGTCGTGTGCATTTCCTAATGGCAGGATTCATTCCCCCTCAAACCCACCAAAACTGAAATTTAAAAAATAAGTTTTGTAGGTATTATAATATCAAGAGTTTTATGTGGTTTTCCCTTCAGCCGTAATCAGCCACTGGAACCAGCTGATGACTAGTACATTAGAATTTTGACAAATAAATTTATAACATTAAAAAAACAAGAGGATAGGACACTGCAATTGAGTCGTGGAACATGTAGTTATATTCGTATGTATACAAATGCAGTTGCAGGTAGTGTTATGTTATACTCACAACACGATTTTTTAAGATAATTTTTAAAATCAAACATACATTATATACAGCCTCAGGGGCAGGGGGGGGGGCCCTGCCCGGGGGAGGGTGCGGGGGGGGGACGGGATTCAGAAGTCTGTCTTATGGCAAGTTCATACTCTCTTTCAAAGCAAGTTCTCCACCGAGAGCGATCTAGTCCTTCCTCTTCCAATTTCCAGTATCCTCTCATTCCCTTAAGGTCACCCAGTAGCTGGTTATATCTTGTTTCCAGTCTCCCCGTCACTTCTATCCTTCCTTCTACCTTTCGTTCAATAACGTGTTTTATAATGCATTTGCTACGCAAGATGTGTCCAATCTAGTCAGCCTTCCTTCTTTTTATTGTTTGTAGGATATTCCTCTCCTCCTTAACTTAATGTGATATTTCTGCATTTTTCACACGATAGGGTGACAAATTGCCCCGGATTTGCTACGAATATATGAGAAGGGGTCTCAGCGTCTCAGTTAGTTCGGATTCCGGTTACGTTGCAGGATAAGTGACCAAGTCTGTGGTACTGGGCCATTGCCGAAAATTCGATTATCAAGAAATATTCTGTCTGCATGAAATTGACGTTTTCATCACCGTGCTTATAAAGTCCCGCCCTTAGACTGTATCCTTAACTTCTTGAAAGAATACACTTTCAAAATCAGACGTATATAACTGGGGAAAAAGAAGCATTTCTTCGTATATCGAACATTAGCTACTTCTTGAATGGTTAATGCACAGTTCTGTCACTCGCCTAGGAGACATAAATGCAATCAGAAAATTGTAACAGGTGACGCTCGAACCGGATACCTGAGCAGTGCAACAGATACAGACAGGGTAAGGCGAAGACCCTATGTTTCAAGTGTTGTCAACAGCCACTAAGTGCACATTTTTACTCACTCCTGAAACGAAACGGCTCTTAAATCCGTATTTCTCATTCGATGCCACGTTCCATAGGTAAGAAAAGAAGTACTAATCTCTATACACAGCACTACAGACTACCCAGTCATGTGAAGCCGCGCGCAGTAAACGCATGCAAACAAAGTCGCAAAATGTTGTACTCCAGTTATAAAAGAAGGAAAGATTTTATTAGTTACGTAAATTGATTCAATCCAAATCAGAGGTCCTTTGCCACTTTTCGTAAGATGTCCGTCTTTAGGATGAGGAGTTGTTAGCCCCAGACAACTCCCAAGTTGGATGACCGCCCCTTGGCGGCTATCCGCAACTGCTTATTCAACACATTCGCAACAAATTTAGGACAGGTTCCAGCGGCGGGCATTTTGGAACGCAGTGACAAACGTCTTGATCTGAGGAAAGCAAGGAATTTCTTAACCATCTGAACAACTACCAAGTATTGTATTAAAATTTTACACCAGTGTTTCTCTACCTTTCTAGCACAACGAGCATCTTAAACGCCTCACCAATTCTGCTCACCTCTTTCCCAAAAATTATACGGATTTCAAATCGCGAGCCCAGACAATGTAAAAGGTATCACCGCAACATATTTCCAGCACCTGCCTTAAATATGGTGCGTATAAACCTAACATTAAATGCGTTACATTACACCAAAGCACGTAAACAGTCACTCACGGCAAGTTCGAGAAGTGGCGATCACTGCACTGTGCTGCCTGGTGTCACGCGAAGCAGTCCGAGTGCAGGGTCATGTGTGTGGCCATTTAAAAAGAAATCTGCATGTTGCCGCACTTGACAGATCTCGACAAAATTTGAAAACTGCTGCTAATACTCCTAGTCACATGCAGTCCGCAGTTTGCGAAGGGTGGCTGTACTTAAAGATTGCCTCATGCTGAAAATTAAATTCTTGTTGGATATGACGCTTTGTAGATTGGTAAATAGTTGCAGGCGCTTCGGAGGAACTTGCTGGCCCCCTCTTCAAGGTAGCCCAAAAAGAAGGAAGCTTCCACTTACCAGTCGATGTCCCAGAGACTTTCCCTCTTCTTAGACTACCCTGAAGATGAAGGCAGCTCCTCACAAATGTTGGTAACTCTTTATCAATCTACACGGCGTTATATCCTTAAATATTCTATCCTTGAATCTTCATCGACTAGTTTGTAAGGACCTCGAATCTTGCTCACTTCATACTTTCCCACGAATCACTCAGCTACACGAAACCTTAATGAACACATTTCAAAGTCACGGACGTTTGTGAAGACGGTAATGAACTTCCTGCTTCCATGAAAAGAGGAAGTTTATTGACTAACCAAGGAACTATAAACTTTTCGAAAGTCATTAATTATCGTGATAGGTAACGATGGAAATGTGGCTTCCAGTAGCCGTTCCTCCCTTACCTCTCAACTACTTCTGGAACCAGAGAGACGACATGGTGACTGGATTGCTTGCACCTTGAGACAGGTGTTATGTAAAATAAACAACTCACTAAGAACAGTGCTGTTCCATTAACACCTCAATGCGCAGACTAATTGTGCGGTGGACTTGCAGCCATAATTACATAAGGTGTAACACTACCTCTCCTTTCCTCTTCTGCATGACTCCCATGATGCTCTTGTTTGTTCAGTAATATTCTACTAATATCTTGTTGTCACTGCGAATGACTGTGTTTAGAGGAGCGGTCTACAAGATCAAAATGAAGCAGGAATATTTATGCTGGCATTAAGAACGATTTCTCAACAAATATGGTGATTATTATTAATCTAAGAGGAAAGAAACTGACTCTCTGGGGCAGAGAAGCTGATATCTGCCGAGATTTTCAAGAAATTCCTCGCTCTTTGTTGTCCCCGAAGGGTAATTTTTGTCCACACCAAAGCCCACCACTGGCACCTAATAGCTCCAGTACATACTCTGACACACAATTTCTTGAAGATCCACTTTAACTTTATCCTATCTTTGCCTAAATCTCATTGGCCTCTTCCCTTCAGATTTCTGACTAAAATTTAGTGGGTATTTCTGATCTTACCCATGTGTGCAAAATACCGTCCATATAATCTCACCAGTGTAAAAATGCAGAGCATCTCACTAATCTGTCCTCAGCTTGCCATTTGCCAGGGCAGCTTCATCGCATATGAAGCCTGCCAGGTTGACTAATCTTATTTCATACACAAGTCTTTAAGCACCAGTCACCAGCTTCTAAGACAGCTTGCAACTTCTGAAAATATTTCTTGACACATGATGAAGCACTTTTCTTGAAATACTGGCAGTTTCCCTTTGAATATCTTCTTCCAGTTCTTTCAAAGTACGTGGGTTGTCCTTCATTTTCTCACCTTGTTAATCGTCCCAACAGCGGTGTCAGGATTAATTGAATGTAATGGTCAGAATTTCCTTTTTCAAAAAACATGGGCCCTATAATTTTACTTGCAGTCACTGCACTTCAAGCTGATATAATGGGCACTTCACAAGCTGCATGTGGGTTTTTGTAACATCAGTATCTGCCATTGTGGCCATTGGTGTTCCTACATAATGTAAACCACACAGCATGAAAATTTTTGTATTTTACTTCGTTCAGCACCAAACCAACGATTCAACATTTTTCCGCTACTCTGTGTGTTGCTCTTGAACACGGCACTGTACAAAGGGGATAAATTTTTAAAGAAAATCTTGCAGCATAATTTTTTCCATGACACATTTTGACAAAATTATTGCAAAGGAGCCTCTAGTAGCCATTGGATGGGACAGAGCACCGTTATATAGCACTTCCATACTCGTCTCTTACATCTGATGTTATTAGACATTTTTCCTGTTTGTTCAATAAACACAATGTAACTTTGTTACCTTTTGATCCGTATTAGCAGCAGCCATGAAACCCCTACACCAAAATTTCCAAGACCTTTGCATTGCCAACCACGGTTTTATCAAGCACAATGGGTTTCAGGAACATGAACTCTGCAGCTGATGAGGCAATCCTGTGAAGCTCCCATTTACTGTAACAGGAACACTATAGTTTTGACAGCAAGGTTCATTCTGTATGGATAAAGTTTTGGGAATTTGAAGTAACAAATGGATACTCCAGTAACAAAGACTAGCCAATATAACAACTTGCACACACGTGTGATCTTATATCCTGTATGAAAAGCCTTTGAAAAATATAAAATTTATAATAAAGCACATTTTATAACAACAAGGACTAGCATGGTAACTGCATAAATTATTCTTATGCAAGGATGGTAATTGATGCAATATTCTACGGCAACACATTAAAACAACTAGTAAGTAATACGAAGAAGTTTGAAATGTAAGGTAATTTTTCAAAACCTTAAAATTACACTATTCTACTGGTAAGTGTTTTTAATGCCTCTTGAAGCAGGGTTATAGGATCCTTGAGGATGGTATATCCTGCGTCTAAATAAAATACATTTATATTATACACATAACATCTTTATTTGACACTCACTGCTTTGTTCTGTACAAAATAAATGGCTTCAGCTTCACATGTATTTACACAAGAGTTCACATACTGAACATTTTCAAGTAAAACATCAACATAATAAAAAATGTTAGTTCACTTTGTTCATTTTACAAGAAATACATCAACAGCTTTAAGTAATGGATCCTTGAATATTTCAAACAATACTCCATTTACACACCAAAATTTCATTAAATATACATACTTTATATGCTATCTTTGTGCTATACAATGAACAAAGACAAGTATGTGCTCTTATTTATCTACAGTATTTAGTACTGTTTCATCATGATATTGAGATCATAAAAAATGATGATGCTGTATTTTTAACCATCTTCCTTGAAATAAAAGTTTACGTTAATTTGAAAAGAGAATGGAAAAATGATACTGGACGGTGGGAAGTAATCTTTGATCCCATTTTACTCATACATATTGTAGCAAAACTGCACAACTGGCTATATATTAAATATCTAGATATGAGGAATCCAGTAAACATTTCCTGAAAACTTCATATTTACAGAATTTCAGAACCACTGTCATAATTTATTTATATAAAACAAACTCTGAAATTAATTCACGCAAAAAAATCTAAAACAAAATCTGGACTTGATACAAGAGTAAATCCAGGAGCCACAGTAAAAAAGCTTACATTTACACACTTAATTTTGCTCTTTATGGTGTAAAGTGATTAAAAACTGGACCATGGTTTCTTTAATTATACTGGCGCGATATTATAAGATTGGGCCCATATTAACACTGGTACAACACACAAAGGTGTATGAAATAAACTAAAGCACACTGAGCATATTTTGGACATAAATCTGCAGGTCATAGCATTGCTGTAAAATCAATTATTTTGTGTCATGGAAGGTTTCCAATTTATCCTTTGATCTTCAGTAGGTTTTAAATTTTCTGACACTTGAAGGTTAGGTGGTTCTTTGCATATAATCAGGATATAATGATACAGATGCAACTGAATGAATACTACAGATGTAAATGCTTAAGAAATTGTGTGTGATGTTAAGATATCTGTCCTCTTCATGTAAAACTACTTCCAAGACATTTGCCATGTGCCTGAAGCACAAAGCATTTTAAAAATTTAGTCCAGTACTGCTTGGTAATAATTCATTTCTTCTAGAAGGAGATTATTCCTCCCAGTGACTTCCAAGCACCACTGAATTGTAATGCAAATTTTCTGTTGTATGGCACTGTTCTGCATTTGAAGGTTATAAAGTTGTTCATATGAAATTAAGATATTCTATTAGTAGCATACGCAGTTTAGTTTATGCTACATATATGAGAAATTAAACATCTCTCTGTTAATAAGGCAGTTATTTCATTTTTGGGCATCTAATTTGCCAATTACCCTTGTGTAAATTCCACTTTGTTTTTCTACATTACTCTTTCTATGTTGAAATTTACTGCATAACAGTGTAAGAACTGCAAAGAGTACACACAGTTTCAATGAGGCACCCTTGTATACCATCCAATTTGAAAACAAAAAATGACCCAAACCACATGCAGGTGGGAAAACATCCAATTTGTGAAACATATGGCAAATGAGCCTCAGATAATCAACAATGTCCCTCATAACTGTGATGTTGTAAAAATCAAATGGCTGCATTATAGTGCCATTCTTAATGCAATTATAGATTATATGCTAAAGAACACAAATTTCAGACAAGGACAGGACTAGCAGTAACTGCTGTATTGTATGTTACATAGCGATATGCAGCAAATGTTAAATGAATTCCTCATCACTTACACTTACGCACACATCCATCCAACCCACTGCATTACTACAAGTACACACACCAAACCACAGCCACACTTAAAATGATTTTGAGCATTTTTATCAGTAACAACATGATTCATAACTTTTAAAACAATGTACAAGTTACAACAGTAAGATAATAGCAGCATTTTGGTCCCTACATTTAATACAAAACAACAGGGCTTGATTCATTATGCTGTTTGTTTGAGTGATGGCACATTTACAAGAAATCTTTCCCTATTTGCATGTGAGAGACCACAAAACTGTCTGACCAACAAAAACAATGTCATGTTCATTTGACATAAAAAGTAACAAATATTTACCCTTTCCACTCTTATGCAAACAGTGCAGATACACAGTACCACACTGAGTGCTTCATACTTAAAAGGTCCTTAGTTCAAATTCTGTTCTGGAGACCGACTACCCTGACTGAGAATTTTTGTACTCTTCTGCCAGTTTCTTTTTCAGATCCTAATACCTAATTATCCTTTCCTCTGACATCACTTACTAATTCCTAATTGTCATTTCCTCTTACATCACTTCCTAATTCCCAATTATGCTCTCCTCTGACATCACTTTCTAATTTCTAATTATGCTTTCCTCTGACATCACTTTGTAATTCCTAATTATCCTTTCCCCTGACATCAATTCCTAATTCCTAACTATAATTTCCTCTGTTGTCACTTAACCTACACAGCTTATAACTAACTACATTTTGCAGAATACTTCTTGGAGGCTAATAAACATGCATATAATCAAGCAGTTTTCCACCTTTTGTGAAACCTGACAGTTCATTACCACATTCACAACAGCCTGTCACAGGACCCAATCTTGATAAATGCACACCCAGTCCATAATCTGCCACCCTGGGTCATTCAAGAGGTATCTTCCCTTCAGGTCTTCTGACCAAAATTTGGTAAGTGTTAATTACCTCTCCTGTGCATGATACATGCCCTGCCATGTAATCCTCCTTGATCTGATCACTATAATGATGAACAATTTATGAAGTGTCCCATTTCACAATTTTATGCAACCTTCCCACTTTCTCCCTCTCAAGCCAAAACATTCTTCTCAGAACCCCATCTGCAAACACCTGCAATCTATTTCCTTCCCTTAGCATGAAATGCAAAGTGTTGTACCCTCATAAAACCAGAATTAAAAACCCACGCAATACAAGAAGTTGGATCAAATGGTTCTAAAGCAAATTTTAATTAGACAGGTTTTTATCTACACTGAATTTACTACACACTTCAATTCCAACCTGGTTTGAATCTCAGCTGAGACACTACCATCCTGACTGATGTTCTCTATGTTTGCAAACAGTCCCTTCATGCACATACTGGGTCAATACCCCAAAGTAGGCCGTCATTAGTTTGTTTCCTCCACAATCATTCCAATTCAATATTTACTAACAATCCTACAATTTAATACCATACTATACAGCCCAGACCAATGACAGGGTTGCTAAACAGACCATAAATATATCAGTCCTTGATCACATATTGTTAACATGACAGTTGTCTTTATTTTTATGTACCCTGTCAATGCAAAACTCAAATTCTGTTAGAGAAACATTCTTCTTTCACAATGGAAAGCAGTCAGAGTGGTCAGTTTTAGCTGAACTTGTTACCAGCGTGGAAAGGGTTAACAGGCTACAAGGTCCCACTAGTGCATGGACAGAGATGAGCAGATGTTGACACTAAAGCTGAGAACTTAATTTGATTCACACACATTAATAGCAGTGAAGCCACAACTACTGAACAGTACTGCTTTTCTCAAACATGGGCAGTTTTAAGGTGCATGACAGATTTTCACAACACATCAGAAAATCAGAGCTCATAAGAAAAGCAGGAATTTAAACATGCTGTACTGAGGAAGCTGGCTGAAGTCTGACCTGTATGTTTGAATCTGGGACAATGACTATTTGAACTGATGCTTTTGTTGTTACTGTTATATGCCTCAGTCCCTCTAGGAATGTGTCAGGACAATATCTTAAAATATGCCATGACCACTTACTGCCACATTTTTTCCAATTCATCATCCTCCATTACTTTATCAGTCACCTCTGTTATTGGCAGTGTTGTAAAATAAACTGCAAATACAATAAGACAGTACTCAATGACTACTCTTCCATGCATCCCATGTCTCCAGATATGCGTGTGTGTGTGTGTCATCAACCACGTAAAATCATCCAAGTCTTCAATAAAAATATCACTTAAACCTAAATATTTTAAGCAAGATGTCATATAATCAGATATGCCTGCATGGTTTTTTTGTGCGTCATCCACCATGTAAAATCATCCAAGTATCCAGCAAATATATTAGTTAAAACTAAACATGTTAAGCAAGAAGTTGTATAATCAGATGTGTCTGCATGGTTTTTTGTGTGTGCGTGTGTCATCCACCACGTAAAATCATCCGAGTATCCAACCAAGATATTAATTAAAACTACACACTTTAAGCAACAACACGTATACTCAGATGTGTATGCATGGTTCTGTATGTTGCATGATGTAAGATGTAAAATCATCCAAAAATTCAGTGATACGATGTCCAAAAGAAAACCAACAGCAAGTATAATGTAATGGTGAGTTCCATTACTTTTTACTTTGTCCAATCCCAAGTTATGAAGCCTCAGATGATACTGGTCACTGAGGATGAATAGGCAGGGGTATGAAAGGAAGCAGTTGTGGCCTGACATTCTTTTATTAGTGCTTCCTGAATTTTTTAACTGGCACTCCTTATGTCATGTTTCTCGTGATATTGTGAATAAAGTGCCTGATGTTGATAGTTGCTTTAAAACCACAAGCCTTGCAGAGAAAACTGAAATGTGAACATTTTAGTCACTACCTGGTATGAAATGTGTTAAATGCCCTTATCTCGTGCCACAATATAGGTCAAAATAAAAGAGCAGACTCTTTCTTTCTGTAAGTCTCCTTCCATCCCAGTTCATAGGACGAGCATATTATAATATTAATGGCATCCATTCAAAGTGAGTAATTAAGCATAAGTATTCCACCTGGCAATTTTTTGCACTTCTGACAGCAAAAATATTCTTGAGGGTGGTTTGTAAATTCCAGCAGTCACTTATGTACTGAGCAACACTGATAAGCCATTGTTGAGTGAATGGCTAACAAAGAAACCTTTTCTATAAAGAAGCAATAAAACTGCAGCATAAAACACCATGGAAGATTATCATGACACTGATCAAGTAGACTGCCTGTGCTTTGATGATGAGTGTCAAAACAGGCCCTAGTGCCCAACATGAATACAATGTAGTATTAATGAGCATCCCTTCCCATGCTGCTGCAATAAGAAGTAACTACACACAATCTGATGCATTGAAATGTGAACTTGGAACAAGTAGGAGAGAAAAAATTTGCTGAATATGTGAAATAGTACTAAGGAAAAATCTGAGTCAGAATTTGTAACATCTATTACTAGTAAGTGTCTTTGGTAGAGTGGTTGTTAATTCTCTGACATAAATGAAAATTAAAATGGCCCAGCAAATTGTAGTAAAACTCCCCACAATAAGATGCCACAAAAATCAGTTCACTGGTTCTCACAGTGTTTCATGCATGCAGATGCAGCAAATTTAACAGGTATTTTCCAGGTTGCAAACACACCTGACAACTGGAAAAAAAATGTGTTTTTTTGTGAATATACACACTGAAAAGGAGAATTTCCTTCTCCTCAGCTAAATAATGTATGAGTCAACAAACATGTAATGAATAATAATGAAAATAGCATCACTTAGCTGTCAGAAGTTAAGTGCTCTTAATTATACTCGATCACAAAAGAGGCCTTGGGGGGTAAATTATGAGCTATTCACAGGTCATTTTTATGGCCATATAGACCTTATTTTATGTAGCAAAGGCAAAGTTTTCTTGTTTATAAACACGAGCCCAGGACATCGAGACATGGAGGTGCACATTTATATGTACACCTCCACTAGATGGATGTGGGCAGTCAGGTTCATGCTCTGTACCATAAAAAAGAATTATGGGTAACCAGTACAAAGGGAACTGCACTGACCCCAGAAAAATTTTAGGGACAGTGGTAAAAAAAATGTCAAAATCTGTTCCAGTATTTCATTAAAAAAGCTGAGTCTTAACTTTTGTTTTGCTGTCTGATCAGACATAAAATGTCAAAACAAAGCTTATTAGTTATTTTGCATGGCATATTTGCACTAATCATTTGGGGGAATTTTATACAATATTTTATGATCGTACAGATGATTAGACTAAAAAAACACCCAAATGTCCAAAGTTGGCACCTCTGGTATTTGAATCCACAGCACACAGATCAAAAGTAAGCGTGCGAAGTCTGATACAACATTCTGGTCATTTCTCTCCAATAGCAGACCCTAAAAGCCTAATATTCTGCCCTCATACACCACACTCAGTAACCTTTATATGAATAAAGCTCCTCTTCTTGCTGATCAGGACTTCACTGACTCCATTTTGTTCAGTTGTGTCAGAAAATACTGTTATAAAAACACAAGAGTGCAGGTCTGAATGTACACTTTAAAGTTGTTGTGATTCCACATTTCCAGTGCTTGGCATCAATGGTCATGTGTCCTTCAGACACTACAGCTGCTTCTATTAATATCTTCTTTGCAGTCCTCTTTCCAGCAACTTAGCTTCTTGATTAGCATCTGTTAGTACAAACAGCATGCTCAACTCACATGAACACATAACATAATTTCAGATTCACTGCTCTCCACAAATGATGACGACAATGAAGACAAAATGAAGAATACTATTTATATGTTCCTACAAAGGCAGTGTTATTTGTAATGCAAGAAGCTGAGAATTAAAGATAAAGGACATGTAATCCCTTTCTATAACGCAGTCACACCACAAGACTTCCATGATGTGAAATGACAGTAAAACCACTCACAAGATAATTTCCATGCTTTGCAGCATTTGGTCATTATTGGTGTGAATCAAATCTTAGTAGCTTCAAAGCATTCTAATCGTCTTTATATATATATCACGTTTGTTGTACATTAATTCTGATGGATTCCACTCTTTGCTGTCCCACACTAAGAATAATTTTAGAAATACAGGTGACAATATCAAATCCCTGTACTGAGTTACGTATCCTCCTGTTTATAGACTTTCATTCCAATACTTTCACAGTTATGGTTATCCAATATGGCAACCATATATGTGCACAACTGCACAAACCATAGACAGTCTATTACACAACGCCACAAGCCTGACTTACAAGTTTCTTTCCTTTAATACAGCTTCAAGTCTTCTGTAGTCTGTACATGGTTTTGTGCCAAAGACATGATCCCAGAACAGAAATACATTCACACAATAATCTCACGAATGACACGCCGGCTGCGGGAGTTGGGCGTTGAGTATCCACTTTCTAGGCTTTCATCAAATGAAAGTGAGATGTGCTGAGGTTTGCTGTCATCACAGTCCAGCTGATCCATGTAGGGGTCTGGCAGGCCACTCACATCATGATATGGGGAATCTGCAGAAAGAAATGCAACTGTGAACTGAATAACAGCAGTATGGAACCACAACTGTACACCAACACTCCGCATGCAGTAATCACATTATGCATTGCAAGACCACATTAAGACTAGAAACCATGCAGAAAGAAAATTAAAATAAGCAAGAGAAGTCTGGCAGGTATTGTGCGATATTTAACCTATAGAATGAGTCAAAGCAGGAAAAGTTAAACATTATTGCTAATAAAAAAAATTTACAGTAAAAATACAGTTAAAAAAACTTATCAGGCAATGAAATAAGAGTGATGAGTTCTTTCCCCAGACATGTGAATAAGCAATGTGCAAGGTTGATTAAGGTCAGTGATACACCAATATCTTTAGCGCAACAGCAGGCAATAAATCATCCAGTTATGTGGATACCCAGGATAATAAAGATCCTTTCAAGTTTAATGAACAGAAGCAGCAGCAGCAGGCCTCCTGGCTAGTGACAAACCAGGCATCCACCCCCCCCCCCTTTCAATAAAACTCAAAGAAACAAAGAATAAATTTGTCAGTCATTTTTTCAAAATCTGAAAATATAGAGACCCACAACTCTGGAGCAAGCCATAAAAATATTCTTGAATTGGTAAACATAAGTTTACACGTAAATTGTCTGTTATCCAGAAAAAGAAAAAATCTGTCATGAAATCAAAACCCAAAGCCTGAGACTGCGAGACAAATTTCATACTAAGTGTTTGCTTGCTACAGGTTGTCCGGTATACACGTACAACACATGAAAACATTTTGGAAGTCCCTCTTGGATATGTATAAATTAAGAGGCAAAAGTTAGAGGCATCAAGGACAGAAGTTCTCATCTTGGACCAGACTGTATCCGAGAAATTCAATGGCAACCAGACAGAAAAAATTAATACACTTCCGAAGTCAAAATATTTTCCATAAGACAGTGAATGTAGAAGGCATGTTTCTTACTTCCATATACATACTGTTGTATGAATTTACAGGATAGTTCTGTTACACCAGTGCATTCAGTATGATACATACCATATAGTAACTACCACACATAGTTTTATTGTGCAAATTTGAACATTAAAAATATGTATTGAACTGAAAGCCAGGTGCATAGTCATCAGATTAAAACAGACATTCAGCAAATATGCTGGAAAAGGCTATATCACCATACACAGAAAAATAAGCATTCTCAAGCATAATAAAACACAGAAACTGAAATAAATGAACTAAGCTAAAAGGGCAATTCTAGTGCTTACCTTTGGGGTAAGAAATGGTAGACATAAGTGAGCTTCAACTGGACAAACAAAACTGTCCAGCATGTCTTCAAGGTTAGATCAATTCTTGATTGCAGGCTCACTTCAGATTCATGAGTTAAGTGTTAACAGAAGAAAAAATTTTCTTCTTCTTTTGGTAGCAAACAGAGAAAGGCTAAGTTCATGTTACTGCTATCATGACAAAATCTTATATCTTTAAAAATGCAATGAGTTAATTCATTTTTGAAGATATAATGTGCTACATGAAAAGAAACAAAGGTTATGAGCAAACAGTACAGGCAAAAGGATGCAAAGATCATGTTGGTTTGAAAGAAATGAAATGAGTCATTACTAAAAGGACAGAAGAATTAGGGTACATACTGCAAACAGGCTACAGTTTTATTAATAATCCGGAAAGCATTAGTGAATAAAGCATTCAAAACACACTGTAGAAAAGCTTATTATCACCATAACCCCAAGCTCAAGACATATAGTGTTTTTATCCAAATACCACACGTTGTTTTTAAACAAAATCTACACAAATCCTCTGGAGTCAATGTTCATAATACGCAAGAACCCACAAGATACAATTTATATTACTTTAATTTTAATGTACTTAGAACTCAGCCTGCCATTCGACTAAAAGTCCTTTTACGAATATCACACAGACAATGAGCCTGAAAGTGGACCACACCTGATCTCTGCAGTTACTTTAAATAAATAAGAAACCACTTTGTCTAAATACAATTCGTTTTCTGAATCTTTAAACTTTGCGTGACTAAGTCCAATGAACTAGAAAGTAATTCCTGAATGTTTACCTCACTCTGCCTCAGTATGTTCCCTCTGTGGCCACTAACACTGTAAATGAATGAGGCATATAGGGTAAGACACAGAGGTTGCAGCACCTTCTAAACTTCACCTCTACATGAGACATTCAAGAAGACTGTCATTTAAACGATGTGAGTATAAAGTCAGATAAATCACGTAAACTATACTGACCTGTCATTCAGACATGTCAGCTCTTAGTAAGATATTAAACTATAAATGGTAGATATTCTGATTAAGTCCAACGAAGACAGACCGAAGTACCATGTGAAACTGCTCTTGTTGAATACATAGCACATACATGGGAAGGAAGACCATAACTTGTTCATACAGAAGCCATTTGCTTGAAAATATGAGAGAATTGCAGTACACAATATTTGAATATAAAGGTCATCAGTACCACAAAACATGCCACTCATTCAAAAATTCACCTTATAATTATGAAAGTGTAAAATATGTGTCACTTCTTACCGAATACTTACTTTTACAATTGTCATTTCTTTTAGTAAAGATGTTACATAATATGTGGGTTAATTACCATCATGGGGTTTAATGTAATCAGAAAGTGACATTATCCTTAATAATTCAAAAACTTGCCACTGTAGTTCATTGTTCCAGAAGTAATATTTTACTGTTAGCTACTAGATTATTGGATAATATTCCAACCAAATCACATCTGCAAAGTTTCAGACTTACCGATATGCTGATCCATCCTTTTCTTTGGTTTGTGAACTGCTGCGTATGGATCAGAGCCATAATCTTGGCGCTGTGGGATGATATTACCACCAGTTGGACGCTGCTGGTAGTCCATGTCACCAGGCACAGATGTAATGTGTGGGTATGGGGCATAATCATCCACTGCTCCATAACCTCCATGAGTGAGAGGGTCATATCCATACTGCCCTCCACCCACTCCTGATCGATGGTGGTGATCTGGTGTTCCTCCAGTACCTGGAACAGCATTGCCACCACCAGAGTTGCTGCCTGCTGCTGCCAACTTCATCTGCCAGAGGGAATCTTGTGAATTAACAGACCCACCATTGTTGGAGTTCGAGTAGCTGTTGTCCATGTAGCCCATGTTAACCCCTGTGGAACAAGCATCATGGTGTCAAACGCGTAAGACCACAATCCCACTACTGGTGTTTGTCAGATGTGCCAATAATTGTGCACTGTATAATGAACCACATGAATAACTGCAGTGTAGTTTCCACAGCTGGTTTATCTGGCAAACATTCATACTCAAGTACACTTGTAAATTTTTGCCTGGTCATTGCGACCACATTCTTATGACCCATATACCTGGCCACTTGACAAGCCAAAATACTCTGTCCACACACAAGTCACTTGTCTGTTTGTGAAGTATAAATGGTTCATGGGACCATAACAACAAAGTCTTAACTTGTTACGTACATAGACAGTGGCGGTTCCTTTGCTTTGTGTCACATCTACTTACAGGTGGTGCGGAACAGACAGGTGGCTAATATTTGTAAAAGTGCAGCTGCCATAAGGTGACAAGCGTCCACAAGTGGCAAAATGTTTGTCAAATATTAGCAATCATGCAAATAATGTGTAACTAAGAGAGTCCCTCACTCACTCACTCGCTCTCTCTCTCTCACTCATTCACTCACTCACTCACTCACTCACTCACTCATTCACTCACTCACGCGCGTGCGCGCGCGCACACACACACACAGCATAGAAGTTCAACTCTGCCAGTGGCTTTTACTTTAAGCCACAACACTATAACATATCCTACAAACCACTATAATACTAGCTTACAATTTCTGACTTAGTTTTCCCCACTAAACCTCTCTATGTCCATCTTATTCTATCAAAATTGGGATCTGGGATTTGAATCAGCAGGAAAATAATGACAGAATTATGAAGTGCATCAACAACACATTTTTTTTTCCAATATCAGAATACAAACAGGAAACAATACGTAAAAAATGAGCCCCGCTTTGATTCCTGTGATAATTATGCATCAACTCACAGAAAGTAAATGCTCCAGAAGATCCCTGGAAATATAGAAAAGAACATCTATGTACAGTATTAATGCCTACATGTTGCAATACCTATACTGGACCAACTGGTTCTGATCCTGCAAAAGATAGTAAAGGTGAAAATACAGGGGAATTACTGTACGGACTTACATTCTCCACCATTGATGTTATGTCCCTGTGGTCCCTGAGGAGGGTTGCCATGGTAGCCATATCCATTTTGTGAAGCATAAACTGGGCTTTTGGCAGGGTCATCCAGTGCAAGGTCCAATGAATGCTCAAGGGCTTTGTTCTCCAGCCCTGAACTGGGGTAGTAGGGGGGCGGTGGCTGCTGGGTCACCAAGCTTGGGTGGACCCTGAACATACAGTCAGTACATGGTCAGTACATACAGTCCTGACATTCAGTCTTTATTACCAAGTTTTTTAAATCTTATCTTCACCTTGCCCTAAATTTATTTCAATAGAGCTTTACGTGCATTACAACAACAAGCACATATCCTAAAATAAAATTTCTGAAATATCTATTTCAAATTTTACTCACATAATACTTCTCAATTCACACAATCATATTTATTACAAACTAACTACACCAGTTAACATATATAAGATTATTGCTCTGACATGTTTCAGATATAGATATTAGTCATCCTCAGGGAGAACTATTACACAGTAGAAGCA
This sequence comes from Coptotermes formosanus, assembly GCA_013340265.1. NCBI lineage: Eukaryota > Metazoa > Arthropoda > Insecta > Blattodea > Rhinotermitidae > Coptotermes > Coptotermes formosanus. The sequence continues at coordinate 788,512 of BLKM01000195.1, forward strand.
TATGGAATTAAAGCATACTGTCCTCGACAGTAAATGGCAAGTGGTACATTATAAAGCAACACAATTACAACATCAATATATAATATTAACAAATAAAATAGGTTAAAATTATACAGTTATTTTTACTAGTTCACATTTGTATTTGTTGCATCCAAAAGTGTTAAAGTGTTCTTCAAGTCTAGTTGAATAACGTATCTGAAATGGATGTAAATTTAAAACTAACAAATTAAAAGATTTAAAACCATAAAAATCTTGTGTAATAGAGGGTAAAGAGAGTTACATACCCTGTATGACACTAATGATGTACACTTGCTTAGGAAATATTCTCTACTTACCTACTATGTAAACAAGCATACAGGTGATCAAGAAGATGTTTTTGTTACATGCACACACACAGCAGCTGGATATCATGCACTATTTCATATGTTTACTGTATAACTTGAGCTATCTAATTACTTTAGCATCATTTTGTGGGGTTTATACCTCTGTAACACTTGATAAATGCTTTTACAGATACAGTACATTCATTATGGCCTGTCTTTATTGCACTGTGTCCTGCAGATATCATTTTGCTTCCTGCCAGCAGACTTAGAACTTACGTTGATTCCATTTCATAATCTTTGCCACTGCCCTTCTTATGCTGGTTTCGCTTGCAGCGGCAGAACATGAACAGAAGCCCAGCAAACAACACGAACACCACACATGACACGATGATGGCTATCAGTATTGGTGTGTTGATGGCTGCAGCCTCCTTGATGTATGATGCCCCTACTGGAATGGAAGTCAGAGAAAATTCAAGAAGACTGGCAAAAATATTTTAGTTACAGCCCTGTTACATATTAATTCTTAAAAGGCTCCTTACATTTATACAGGTCAAGAGAAATTTACTTAATCTTTTGGATACACATACAAAACTAATATGAGCAGTTAGTTGTGCTCCAGTGGAATATACATATTTCTGAATGTTCTTTGCCATTTGTATTCCCCTTTGGACTTGAGATTCACTTAGAGCAGACACAACTCTGTTACAAAGTTAGTCACATTGCATCTAATCAAAAATTATTTTGTCTTTATATTTCTACAAATTTTCACATACTGAAAAATGTTTCAACTAAAATCTATACTTTATGTCATGTACGAACACCTTGAATGGTCTATTTTTGAAATCAAATTGATAAAACCCGAATCTGAGAGTCTTTGAAGTAGGAATTACACATAACTTATTATGTATTAAAATTCAACTTGCCCACCAACATTTAGAACAAACACCCAGTATAAATCTTCATTACAATCAGAGCTGGTAAAAGAAATTTCTGGACTCAAAGTAAAACTAAATTTGGGGACCCTACCTAAGTGTAGCAGTTAAGTGAAAATCCTGATGGAAAATATATATATACAAAATACAAATATGTCTGGCACAAAATCTGAAATATACAACCAGCCTTTTAGGGGCCCCATGAACAGTGGGGTCCCATGCAGCTGCATAGATTATGGCAGCCTTAAACCAGCCCAGATTACATTCAGTTCACAAGGTTCAGAGCTATCACATGCAGTAAAATAGATGTGCTCTCCCCAACATGCATTCATTTCATGTACGTTCTGCAAGTAACACACGATAATTAATGATTCCATTATTAGTACCCAAGATATCTTGCAACATTCTCTGTTTCTCTGCCTTTCCCTCATCAACAGCGAAGGCACTGTGGATTCAAAGATATGTACAGACCAAGGAAGAGGTTAGTACTAATGTGTACAAACAAGGAACAGGTTAGGACCAACGTGTACAGATAAGCAATAAGTTAGAAGTAATGTGTATGAACAAGGAACAGGTTACTACTTACTATCTGCATCTCTGTAGTCACTGCAGTGATCATGTTCTGCATGAAGACACAGTTTGACTCTGACTCGTGAGGTTGTCTGATGGGTTGCCATTGCAGACCTTTCCCCTGGCCCTTCATCAGCTCCCAGGGATCGGCCTACTGATGCCTGCTGGCTTCCATACGATCCCAGTGACATAATGGTGGCTTCCTTCCGAGTGGGAGTGGGTCCTCCTGGCATAGGAATTTTATCTACCACTCTCCATGAAGTGGGACTGTCAGTATTGTCCACAGAAGCTTCCACAACAGCCACTAGCTGCAGACATGTTGCACCAACATTCACTGACAATGTATGTGATGCTGGATCAAATGTCACATGCTGCGGTTCAGGGATGCGATCCACTTTTGTGACAGCAACAACTTCATCTGAATAGTTGCTGTGACCTTTTGTGTTGACTGCTTTCACCTGTAAAAAATGTACTATATTGCATATTACAATGGAGAGGCTCAGTGCATGGGAATGTACAAAACACCCTGATTTCACCTAATTATTATGAGAATGAAAAATACTGAAGTTGCATACTGTATTTACAACAAACGCAGGAAAATGCCACTGGAAATATATTTTATATATTTTGGTGACAAGGATAATTCCTGCATTTTTAAGACATGATGCATACCTATTATTTATTTTCCACACATTTCTGCTATATTTAACTTAACTTCAGTTTCCTCATACGCCAACTGACCTTAAAAACATAAGTCTGATGCTGCTCAAGAGATGTCACATTACAGGGATTATTCCTCTGGCAGTCAAACTCTTGCCATCCCTCTCCATTACTTCTCCTGGGTATCATGCCTGTAGTCCCATAGCAGTCAGCAGCCACTCTTTCATCTCCAGCCGATGCAAGCACACGACGGTATGACACAAAGTACTTAGTATTCTGATGGCCACCATCAAAGCCAGGTTCCCACAGCAGAGTTACATAACTGTGTCCAACTTCTGTAGCTTTGATAGAAGCTGGGTGTTCTGGTGGTCCCTTGGGCTGCAGGTAGATGCCAGTCCTTATGGTACCAAGACTATTGGCAACTCGGCAAGTGTATTGACCATAATCTGCTTCACGGATGTTTGATATCTTGAGAATGCTTGTATATATGTCACCACTCTCAGTAGTCATGTTCAGTTCATAATGCCCCTCATTGCTCGTCAGGAGAGGCGCTGTATTTGTCCCGTAGTTCCATTGGAATTCTGGCCGAGGGTATGCCTGTACCCTGCACACAACCTCGGCTGTTTCCCGTAAGTCAGATGCTACTTTATTGTACTGATGGAGGACAATTGGTTCGTCTGAAAAATAATGCATCCTTCAATGAGATGAGACTCAAAAGAAGGTACATAAAGTAACAACAAGATACAGAGGCACACAATTTAATTTAATCTGTAATTTAGAAGCGAAGAAATTGGTTACTATCAACAAACTCCAGAGTAATTTTCTTATTTTACACTCTGCCTTTAAATGTCACTGATGTTAATGTCAAAAATGCAATGCTAATGCATGTCAGATTTTAAACATAGGTTTCTTACCCACAACAAAGTAATATATGTATGTGACTCACGTTCAATCCGAAGATGCATGCTGGATTCTGCTTTCTTGACTTCATTCTCGAACGCACAAGAGTACAGTCCACGATCAGCAGGCAGGAGCTGGTTACCTTCAGGTCTAGAATGTCCCAAGAATCGCAATGTGCTTTGAACAGTGAAGACTGAATTTCGACCTTCAGACTCATCGGTAGAAATGTCGTACAGTCTCGGGTCACTGATAATTTCATGCCCATCTTTTAGCCACCTGATGGATGGTTTTGGTTTGCCTTGAGCTCCGCAGGTAGCACTGAACTCAGAGTCCCCTACCCTATAACAAAAGTTTGGTGTCAGTCTCTATACCACTCATAAAATTTCAGTTCAAGCTACTGATGATGTAGGGATTGTAATGGAGTGACACAGAACAAAACTGAAATTTCTTGGAATATGAGTAGTTTTACAGATGAAACATGCAGAAAGGCAAAACCTATTCCCAATGTGTTAACTGTAATCAGAGAATGCATACAGACATTACCTGCGTGTGACATGAGGCTGTAGCTTTGCCAAGAACCTTGGTGGCTGGTGAACAACCAGCGTGACAGATGCTGGGTCACCATGTCCCATCTCATTCGTAGCTTGACACTGGTACTTTCCTTCACTACCAAGATGTGCTGAAGGAATCGTGTACTTCTGTCCTGTTGCCAGTACTGTTGCTGCACCAGAATTACTGGAACCTGACAAGTGATCTCCGTCCCTCCACCAGCGATACTGGGGTGCTGGCCATCCAGGAGGATTGGCAGAACATGTCAGTGTTATACCCGTTCCTTCAGCAGCCACTGGCTTACTAGGCGAAATCTGGGCACGCCCAGGTTTATGTCTGACAAGGATTGTGATTGATGCATTGCCTATTCTTTCTATTCGTCTCCTTGGCTGAGAAGATGGGTTCAGGATGTTGATTGCGCGACAGGTGTATGAACCAGCCGTTTCTGAAGAGACCCGTTCAATCCTGAGGACACTCCCACTCTGCCGGAATCCTGGATGTCCATCTCGCAGCCACTCCACGGTAATAGGAGATGGGTTTGCCGAAACATTGCAGCGGACAACTAGGGTCTCTCCGTCTTCAGCTTCCTTGTGATTCACGGACCCTGCGCCAGCTTCAATGGTCACCACTGGGGGGTACAAGACGTCAAGCATAATTTCATTCTCTCCCGATTGTCCGAGGCCATTGTCAGCCGTGCAGGTGTACTTGCCAGCGTCGTCGACAGTCACATGGTGAATCGTGTGCGTCAAAGCGGTGGCAATGAATCGGCCATTACGCATCCACCGCACCTTGTTCACTTTAGGTTTGGCGTCCACATCGCACTGCAGGTTGGCGGTAGCGTCACGTTCCACACGCAACGGGTTCTCTGGTCCCACTTCGACGCGGGGAAAGTCTGTGGACACACCAAGACACACATTGTGAGATAACATAAAAATCACTCGTCCCTTATGGGGTGGTGCTTGCGCTAAATACAAGGTACATACAGTTCGGGACTCAGCTCTGCGGCCAGATTCTAAGGACGCAAAGCTGAGTCCCGAACTATACCTGCAATTAGTTAAAATAATGAGGAATAGAGAGGAATGTTGCAAAAATATAACAATTATGGTTCTCGTAATTTATTTTAACTAGTACTGTTAGTATGATGAAAGCATATGGTTGTATTGCCGTGTAATGTAATGAACGTGTTAAGGATTAAAAATACAATTTCGGTATAAAATATCGGTGCCGAGCACATGTACTCCAATATCGTTTCATAAAATTTAAAAGTCTCTTTCCCATAAAACCAGAAACAAACCCTTTCTTCCTTTCCTTCCCATAATTTTCAGTGCAGTTGAATCGTATTCTGTACGCAACATAGAAATTTACGGTGTACGTTATTGTTCATGTAAAATAAACGCATGAAAATGAAGTCGATTCCTTTGTTGATGGCCATCTTATTACTTTTCTCCTATGCCAAGGGCAGTAAAATGACGTCAATAAAAGCCCAGGGAGTAATTATCAGCGCAGAAAGTCAGCTGTTTACCAAACACGCTCTCTAACAAAATCGCTTTCGAACAGAAATAGCTTACAGGTACCCGAATAACAGAAAGAGGAACAAGCACGCGACAACTGAAGCTAATACTGTCCAACGTTGCACAGGTCTTTACAGCGAGTCCTTTAATGAAGGGTGTGTGGGCGGATGTTTTAAACCTGACCACGAAAAAGCCATAAAAATGATTATTTTAACAGTTCTTAGACAAAGACAACGCCGCGTCCCATTGCAAGGACTAGTTGATTAATGATGTTTAGGGAAACAGCTGCTGTTTATTTTTAGATCCGATCACATCACGCACATTCTGAGGTCGAAATGGCTTTAAACGTCGAATCATAAGATATATGTTGCTACTTCTGGCGTTTAGAAGGTCCTAATATTTGGGAAGCAGTTCCTCGGGGGCATGACACTGTTCAATGAAGTGACACTCACAGAGTGACATTACATTCCGCAGTTGTGCAAGTGTTCAGTACAGTGACGTTGGCAGAGTGACATTACATTCTGCAGTTGTGCAAGTGTTCAGTGCAGTGACGCTGGCAGAGTGACATGACATTCTGCAGTTGTGCAAGTGTTCAGTGCAGTGACGCTGGCAGAGTGACATTACATTCTGCAGTTGTGCAAGTGTTCAGTGCAGTGACGCTGGCAGAGTGACATTACATTCTGCACTTGCGCAAGTGTTCAGGGCAGTGACGCTGGCAGAGTGACATGACATTCTGCAGTGGTGCAAGTCTTTATTTCAGCTTCCCGGATTCCCGTAAGCACGAAAGGATATGTATTTTATCAATACTAGAGCTCACTTTGACAAGGATGTATGTACCGCCTCGCTCGCCTGCCAGTGTTTAAAATGCACAGAACAATGAATGGCTTGCCACGTTTACGTTTTGATGTGTTCATTACTAATGAAGCAGTCCTATGCATGAATATGTACCTGCAGCTTAATTTAAAGTTGTGGCTCGCTTTTATTGTTGACCAGTATCACATTCCTTTCACAAATGTTAACAAAAATCTAAACTGGCTCGCAGGATTTCATCAAAATCTGTTCTCACACATCAGCAGCACTGCTGATGTGTGAGAACAGATTGACACGCCTAAAGTAATGTGCATCTGTGTGCTACACTGCCAAAGTTGCAAATTATTGCACATAATGCAAATATCTTCAAACGTTCATCATGCCTACCTGTAAAAGAAGAGATTCAATCTATCTAATGCCTGTCATCTCCAGGTTGTTAACTTTCGTTCCGTTTATATGAACAATGTAGGATGTCACATTCCGTTACTCAGAACACAGTCACAAACAAGAGCTGATACACTATTTTTACAGTAATCTGTCGCCAGCCGCGGGGGTTAGCTTTGTTAAAAACTGCGGGTTGTAAGATTCCCGTTCTTAAGCTTGACTCACACTTCCAATACCTTGCATGTTTTGCACGCTTTATGTACGTGTGTACTTCACAGCTCTAACCCCCAGCAAGTGTGGAAGCCCTGGTGTGGAAACCACCAGGATTTTCCGTGTCTACACAAATTAAAACCAGCGGAATCATGGAGTTGAACAGTGCGGTTGGTAAGCAAAACTGGGCAGGAATGTCCAGACGTCGATAGCTTACATTAAACCCGTGGATGACGACGCACTGTCGTACTACAAAACGCTGCACATTGCATCACGGTCATATTATCATTTCTCATTTGTTTTCATTCTTTCGATGTTACTTCCTCTCTCTTTTTTCTTCCCCCCGTTTACCTGGCTTTTCCTCCTCTTGTGCTACTTGTTCTCTGAATTACCTCACAGTATTTTAATCAAATTGCTGTTCTTCTGATCTGTGCAACATCTTCGATCAAGAACCGACCACCGTAAGGGTTCCACCTTTTCAGGTAAACCAGGATACACCCCGATCCTTATCCGAACCCGCGGTTCCAGATTCCGCGTGGCGCAGCACCGCCAGCCACACACTAAACCATGACACACGCTGTGGCAAAACGTTTCCCCAATTTGTCCGTAAGGTGGAAGTAAAAGCTACAGTTTACCTTAGAACAACAGGCCATGAAGGCCCCAGAGGGCGAGCAGAGGTATAGCTCTACTCTTTCTTTAACCTTGACGCTAGATGGGGGTGGATGGTCAAAGCCACGCCCCTGCTCCTTGACACTCGCGAAAGACAGCCGGTAGCCACCGTACAGGAGGCTCGGTGGGCCCCGGCGCTGGTCTGGACGGGTGCGGAAAATCTCGTCCACAGGGATTCGACCGCCGGATCGTCCAGCCCGTAGCGAGTCGCTATACCGACTACGTTATCCCGGTCCACCAAGAATAAAATGCAATACTGAAATATCTAGGGGTACGCGGTGGCGCAGTTGGTTGAGGCACTGCGCTACAAACCGGAAGGTCGCGGATTCGATTCCCGATGGCGTCATTGGGATTTGTCACTGACTTAATCCTTCCGGCCGCATTATGGCCCTAGGGTCGACTCAGCCGCGAACAGAAATGAGTACCAGGGATATCTCCTGGGAGGTAAAGGTGGCCACTGCGTAGGGCTGACAACACTTCATGTGCCGACTGTCTTGAAATTCTGGACGTCTGAACATCCTAGGGGCCTGTCCAGGCCTATATAGAAATTTCTTTATGTTTACTGTAACAAGTTTATCTATTTCTAAGCGTCTCTACGGGAACACACACATATGTGCAGTATATGATCAAAGAACGTCTCCACAACAGTAATCAGCTGAAATGAAGGAACTACTAATCAAAATAACGAAGAAACTATAAGGCTCACTCAGTAAACATTAATGATAGCGGACATAAAGTATATTTCTTCAAGGAGTCATACCTTATAAATATATTCAGCATGGAGGGGCACTAATTTGAAATAGATTACCCTGTTAAAAAATAACAGCAAAGTTGTTTGAACGATAGTGTGACCATGCAGCTTGCTGTGACGGACGCGGGTTGAGATACGAAGAGCAGAATACGTGAAGAAGTTTAATTTATGCGTCTTCTAAATTATTCTGCATCTTTTCAAGCCCCGAGCGTTCTTCTAACGTCGAGTCTTCAAACTGGGCCACGTGTTGCCTATCTTTATTACCGCTGGAGTCTTCTTAAGTTCACACTGTCTGCGACTCCACTTTTTATTGCGTTGTATACAAAGGACTATGGGAACGGAGCGGTAATATATCGTGCAGCGACACAAGTGTTCAGTGACACTGCGTAAGGAGAACTGTAATTATACGTTACGTGTTTCGGCTTTCTGGGAGGTATCACAAAAATGTGATAAAAGTTTCGAGTTCCTGGGAAGGGCCACGTAAGTGTAGTATATGATTTGAGTTTCTGGGAAGTATCGCACAAATGCGCTATTACGTGTTTCGTGTTTAGGGGAAGTATCACACAAATGCTCTACTACATGTTTTGTGTTTGGGGGAAGTACCGCACAAACGCGCTACTGTGTGTTTAATGTTTTCGGGAAGTATCGCACAAATGCGCTACTACGTGTTTCCTGTTTTGGGGAAGTATCGCACAAGTGTAGCGAATATTTCGTGTTCCTGGGAAGTAACACAAAAATGTTGGCTATGTTAAGTGCCCTTGGAAAGTATGCTACAAATGTGGCATATATCGGGTGTTCATGGGAAACAAAAATATAATACGCGTTGCATGCTGCTGGGAAGCATCGAAAAAATGTGGCATACGTTTCGTGTTCCTTTAAAGTATCATAAATGTGACGTATGTTGAGTGTTCCTTTAAAGTATCATAAATGTGACGTATGTTGAGTGTTCCTTTAAAGTATCATAAATGTGACGTATGTTGAGTGTTCCTCGGAAGTACTTTATATCGTATTGCAGACGTTCAGTACACACGTACATCGCAGTCTACACCAGAAGGCTTATGAGATCATTCAGCTTAGAGATGCAAATTACAGTGCAGGCCTACCCTGAGTCACTGCTAAGAATGCAGGATGCAAGTCCAAGGTGCATTATGTAAGCTGAATACGTAAGTACGTATGTAAATATGAAATACATCTGTGCTCCAAACTTCAAGTCTCCATAATTACCAGTTCAGGATCAATGCAGGATCTCCTCTTAAGTTATACACATAAACACTCTCGTCCATTTAAATGCCTCATGTTCGATTCCTGGGGCTTCGAAAGTGAAAATGCATGAAACCGATTATTATTTCACTACTTCTGCAAGATCGAAGTTTCTGTAGAACGCTGGCACTTCTGTTTCAACAAGTGTAGCTGTCCAGTCCCCTAAGGCTTCTTCCTGTCGCTACTGTTGACTGCGAACCCACCGATTGGTGAAAAAGTTTGTGGTGGCTACTGCAGGAGCGCTCTCTAATCTGCAGACACACATCTTGCCAGGTCTGATAAAACTGACGGTGGCTATAAAACGCAGAGTCATCAGAGGACATGACATCATAAAGGAAATCTCTCTCGCTCAATTTTCAGTGACGCGTACAGAAACACGGTTGTAGTTTTACTACACAACCTTTGTATTACACTAACAACATTTATAAAGTGATATATTAGTAATTTAAAATGGAAATGCACGGACGCTTCAAGGTAAACAAAAAAAAGGGTGTCTAGCGATGGAAATTTCCTTTTATCACTATCGTTGGGACGTTATGAAAGAGCACGCTGCGCTGAGGTTACGGGAACGTGAATTACATTCAGTTCTGTGAATCTGTCAAAGTGGAACATGTCTCCCCATCGCACTGCTTAATATTGCAGATTTCCCTTGAGACACTGAAGGCATTACACGTTTAACTTCAACCAGCCTCTCTATACAGAAAGGTGGGTTTAACGGGAATTGGAAGTCACCAATTAACTAACTCCATGGAACAGATTTCTTTCCGATAATCTATCAGCAAAAGACTACCCCTTTTTTGCGCGTAAGGCCGTATCACTTGGTACTCAGTTCGGGACGTTTCGAAGGGACATAATGCCTTCGAAACGTCGGGAAAAACTCAAGACTCACAAGCTATCAATCTATCAGTGGCTGGACTTCCGAGGAATAGTGCTTCGATTACGGGCAGGGACAAGAGATTTCTTTTCAGTTCTTTAACTTTTTAAAGCCTAGCGGGAACTTTACATACCAGCAGGTTTAACGTTAAAAAATTCTACGTAGTGCCCACATTGCGTTTATGTGTTTTGTACGGATCTCAGAACAAACAGCAACTTTTGCCTTATAAAACATTAAGAGATTGGTTTTTATAACCGAAGTGGAGAGTGTTTACAGCGCGGTACGCACTGAGTCCTTATATAAAACAGATACGCTTCGTCTTCAAAGGGTTAAAGGGTTAAAGCGTCCAGACGGTCTCTGGCGTCCAGCCAGGCTCTTATTCAGTGAGTAATGGGTGTTCTTTCACAGGAATTAAAGTGGCCGGAGCGTGAGGCTGACCACTCCTCATATAGCGTTGAAGTTAAGAATGAATAGAGCTATACCGCCACTTCCTCATACGCCTTCATGCGTGCACAGGGACAACTTCACCGTTATCAGTAGCTTAGATAGTCAAGAAACTGCCCGCCTTCTCTGGAACCCCAAGACCTCGTCAAGGGATCCTATAGTTGAATTCCGTCTACGCCCTATCATACTCCCTTAGAATCCATTTTAATATTATCCTTCCATCTACACCTGTCTCCCAAGTGAGATCACTTCACAATACCCATTTCTCATCTCTCCCATGCGTGTTACATTTCAAACCCATTTAATTCTTCTTTATTTTATCACCGTAGTAATATTTGGTAAAAAGAGTACGAATTATGCAGCATCTCAGTACGCAGCCCAAAGAATCCACCCAACTCTGCGACCACGTGCTAAAACTGTACGGTAATTTGTTGTTAGCCACGCGACCAACCCCCAAGCTGGAAGACCTCACCACGTCGGCTGTCCGTGGCAGCTTTATGAATCACAAATTCTTGCAGGAACTTGCTCTGAAATCAATAAGACGGTTGGACAGACAGACACGTTGCCTACGGTTTGATAAAACACATCTGCTGCTGCAGTTCACTGTTCCTGTCCAAAGTATTAACAAAGCTGGCAGTCTGCTCTTCCCAGAAGTGTCGGGTCTTCAGCGTTAATGACATGTCATAAAGCTTATCTGTATTTAAGGCTATGATCCTGAGTACACATCACGAGATGCAGCCTGGCACAAGATATATATCTCACACAGCTAATTGCGAATTGTAGCCATGTCAACTCCCCAGCCACAGGGCCAGTTTTCTTGTCACGTATCTTATCCTCAAGAATCAGCGGAGCACCAGAGTGTACTGCTGACAGGTCAACAAGAGGCAACGCCCCACCCTCCTCCCAGATGAATTCTATGGCCCAGAAAGCCTCAAGGTTCGAAACTAACTGTTCTAATAACTTCCAAAAGTATGAGACTACAAATGAACTAAACTTCAAAAACCACAAGGAAAAATTACATAAAGAGAAGCTTCTTCGCTTACACTATTCACCTAACACTGCTGGGGCAGTCAAGTCGAGACGAATGAAGCAGGTACGTCATATAGAAGGCATCTGCGATATGAGAAATTTTAATCACAATTTTGGTCGCAAAACCGAAGCGTACTTTGAAAATTCGGTTTAGCTTGAAGGGTAATATTAAAATGGATCTAAATAATATAGCGTGTGAATTTGTGGACGAAGGTGATTTAACAGCTTCTCATACCGCGTGACTTATCAATCAATCAACCAATCAATCAATCAATTCCTAGCGACCAGCTAGCCATCATTCCACTATTGACTTTCCATGAACTGGAATGAACCCCACTTACTTGTTAGAAATTGACTGATGGTTTCGGTAGGTCAGGCTACTTCGTATCCTGTTGCTATGCTGTTTGGCAGGTGACCGCTCGATTCACAAAACATTTCACATACCTGGGCGGCAGAAATGCCACCCCCACAAATTCCTGTTAAATCTGTGACTGGAAACATGACAATGAGGTGCTTGACAATGCATATTCATCCCAAATTTCTCACTACCTGGACGTTCGTAAATATTTTTGGATCTCCTTCATAGAACAAACCCGCGAGCCGCACTGGGGAATCCGATGAGTCACCCGCGGTCCGTCGAACGCAGGTTCGTATCATTGAGGCGCAGCAAGCACATCACAAAATCAATCGAATTGAGCAAAATATTTCTGGAGTTTATCAGAATCCATGTAATACAACTTTGCGTGCCGCTTAGTAGTCGGAATTAATAAGGCGCCGTTCCGGGACGTCCATTCAATAACATACGACGCGTATACCCGCTGCAAATAACGTCAGAATGGAATAAACTGCAGCGAACTGATTTAACGGAGTGCTGGCAGTGTTCCCAGCTCCATGCGGTGGCTAGTATCACCACTAAATTTCAATGTTCACCCTTACAGTATGATCTGACATCGAGGAGAATTATTTACGGCATCCGCTGATACGGAAGTTCGCCAAACAGTTGGCCTGCCACGGGACAGCACAAAAATACTGCCACATTTCACCCGGTTTCCCGACCCACGGCGTCGTATGTGGCAGCTCCTAAAACGCTGGGTGGGCTTCTTTATTCTCTACCCAGGTGGCGGAGTCCAGGGGGCGGCAACATGAATACTTCCAAATTAAAAAGAAATTTCTACGCTAAAAAAAATTACATTATTGAACCAAATAAAAGAAACGCCAGTAAATTATGATTTTACTAAATTCATAACTTCTGCTAGGGGCGGTCCCTGTACTTGCTAGCCCCGAGCATCAGCCAACCTAGCTACGTCAGTGTCTGTATGTGTAACCACTTACCAACAAACAGAACATGATTTTGTTACAGCTGTACCCGAATATTTGACATCTGAAAGTGTGGCAAAGTGCCACTATTTTGGAACAAGCGAAACGGCATGCGTGAATAAATTATGAGCAGACTGACCTCAAGGTATGCCTGCTATCAGCCGGTCCATAATCTTCTTCTTCCTGTTTTCTGACTTAAAAAATGCGGATTACGCCTGTTGTTTTATTTGGATGTGAAACTCATATTAAAGGAAGAACATAGGCTATGAGTGTTTGATGATGGGGTGCCGATAAAGGCATTTCGGCCTAAGGGAGATAACAGGATGATGGCGACAACAGCATAAAGAGTAGCTTCATGATTTGTACTCGTCACCAAATATCATTAGGATGATCAAATTAAGTAACATGAGATGGAGGGCCACATTGCACATATGGAGAATACAAACGTACACATAATTTTGGTGGGGAAACCTGAACGAAAGAGGACACGTGGAAGACCAAGGTGTACAAGGGAGAATAATATTAAAATTTATTTTAAGAAACAGAATGGCAGTAGGCGCACTGGAGTGATCTGGCTCAAGATAGAAGCAAGTGGCTGACTCTTGTAAAGAAGATAATGAACTTTCGGGGCCCATAAATTGCGGGCAATTTCTTGACTAGCGGAGCAACTATTAGCTTCTCAAGAAGGACTCTGCCCCATGTAATTAGTCAGTTAGTTAGTTAGTTAGCTAGTTAGTTAGTTAGTTAGTTAGTTAATAGGAAGATATCAGCAGAAACCAATGACAGCTGCTGGAAGGTACGAACATTTATTTAGTTTATTAGTGTGGAAAACTCTAGCAAAATAAAGGACAGCCATGAGAGATCTAACACAAGAACATTGCTTTGTATGTTTACACACACACACAGACAGACAGACAGACACACACACACACACACACACACACACAGAATCTTCAGTATTTTGTAAGGTTGGTACACAAGTAAAGTGTTGCTAATAAATAAACAGGCCTATATAAAAAAGTCCAGGTACACAGACTTGGGGATTTGAACACGCGAACCACGCCACAGGTCACACGAGCTCAGAAAAGTAGTTAATTTACTCTGTATCTGTACCTAATTACCAATAAATAAAGCACAAAGATGCAGACACAAACGTAACTGTGGCGGAGGGGGGGGGGGGCGATCGGGATTTTAAGCCCCACACCGTGCCCACCCCCCTTACCCCTCACTTTATGCCCCCCCACCCAGGCTACAGAGTCCATGGGCCGGCAAAATTAATATTTTAACTGAGAAGATCTGATTTTCTGCGCTCAACAAATTGTAAATTACTGAACCAAATAAAATAAAATCCAATCATCGAAGATTTTTAAAAATCGCATTATCTGTCGGGGTGTGCCATTGTGATTAGCCCCCGGGCGGCAAGAAACCTCGCCCTGCCACTGCTGGCGGCTATTTTATTTCACGTAATGACGGTACAAAGTGATAAAAACCACACTATTAATATCTAAAAATTAATTATTTTCGAGGGCTGTATGTTTTTCACCCCGTGGTTACACGTATTTTACACCACCACAATGAATTAATTCGTAGGTATTTAATACCAGTCCCACAACTGAAAAGTTTATACAGGGTCGAACGGTGACCTGCAAATGAGCCGGTCAGTATTAGTAGAATATGCCAGAAATTTCCGAAATATGCTAAGAGCGACTTTCCCCTGTAAATCACATGTTTACAGAAAGAGGGTTAGGAAATTAATTATAAGTGAGGTGAAGTGAGGGGAATCGAAGTGTGGTGATGAAGCGTCTAAAAGTGGTGTGAAGTGAAGTGTGGAGTGGAGTGGAGTGAAGTGAAGTGAAGTGAGGTAAGGTCTTGTGTAAAATGTGTCTATTATCATTGATTCATAATTATGTAATTCTTATGTGGGTTACTGTATTGTATCTTGTCTTACTGTTTTGTACACCTGTCTCATTGTTTCGTGTATACTAGTTTTATGTTGTGTTATTTGTTTTATGACTGCTTTCTCTTTGTATGTTTTGCTTTATATTTCGTGTGTTCTGTGTTTTTGCATTGTTTTGTGTATTGTTTCTCCTTACGTATATAGTTGTTTCTTTTCTATTTGTGTATAGTGTACGGACCACTGCCACCAGGTGAAAACCCACTTGCAGTTAATAAATATCATATCGAAAGCAAATCACAAAACATACACGTTACGATTGCTCTGGCCTGATAGCACTATGAATGAACGGAAATTGATGAAATTCTGTTCTGCCTGTGCACAGTAAAATTTATATACGAAATGCAGTTTAGTTCAATTCTGTAACGTGCCCCACTAGTTCGGGTAAGTGGCTTAATTTTTATGCGCAGTGATCGAAACATAACTGTCACAGGTTGCTAGTGGAATATTACATTTATTTTTAAATATATAATCATAATTATATTTCTTAAAACACATAAACTGTTTAACTTACACGCTTTGGAGTTCTTTATCGATATTCTTGTATACGTGTATTTAAGCTGTAATAATAATAGTAATGATAATAATAATAATGAGACGAATAATAATAATAATAATAATAATAATAATAATAATGAACCTGTACCAAAATGAGTAGGAACAAGTCAAGTGGGCAAGGTAACCATATTATGGAATCAACAAGTGCAAACCGACAGAACCATCCCCAACAACAAATCAGACATCATAATCCGCGATAATGAAAAAGGGACATGCATGCTAATTGATGCAGCAATTCCGGGAGACAGAAATGTGATAAAGAACGAAGCCGACAAGATTCTAAAATATAAAGGCCTTGTAATAGAAATCCAGCGCATGTGGAATGTAAAAACAAAAGTGATACCAGTAATAACAGGAGCAACTGGAACCATTTCAAAATCCTTCAGAAAATACTCGAGCAGCATACCAGGACAGCACAATATCAAGGAACTACAGAAAACAGCTATATTGGACACAGGACACATACTGCGGAAAGTGCTAATGTAGAAGCACGAAAGAGTTTAATATTGAAGACAGCGTTATATGCACCGTGAACAGCAAGCGCGGAATAGCTGCGATACTGTATACCCTAGAAACACGGTTTGTTTCAGGTATATAAGTGTGAATACCCTGCATAAAGGAGACGATAAAATAATAATAATTTGGATTTCATTTCCTACAATTCTTGAGTCTACCTTCCGACTACGCTGGGTTATCACGGCGGTAGCCCATCACCATTTGATACTTATGGTATATATTTACACTTCTTTTGTTTTATTAAACCCCTTACACTTTACTTTGTCTAAATATGTGCCTATATTTCTTATCTGATCCCTGTTAGTCCTTCTTAATGATTTCCTGTCAACTACGTATTTATTCATATTTAACTGTATTTAAGATAAGGAGGTAGATTGTAGGAATGAATGGAGAGTGGGTGGATGGAGCGGATGGACGAGGGATGAATCGACAGACAGACAGCTACGTAGATATTAATAATGAGCCCATGAGAACCCTGCAGCTGAGCCACCGCCGCGGGAAACTTACAGTTGACGTTGAGCGTCACCCTGGCGTCCAACTTGCTTCCCTCGGGCATAGCCCGGTTCCACACGACGCAGCGGTAAGCGGCCCCGTCGTCACCGCGGGATGGCGTCAGCGTCAGTACCGCCGTGGTGACGGAGTCCCTCGTATTGCCAGGCCGCGTCTCTGCCTCTAGCGGGTACGTGTTGCCGTCCTTGTACCACCTGCAAACAAAGCGTACTGTTACATTCAACACAAGACAGATCAAAATGCTGGCGTGAACATGGCACAAACAGGAAGGTAATGGCACTTCAAAGTAGCTATGGAACCACACGCGACACCCTCGTAACCTCTCACAGTTGATTTCCAATGTGCTTGCGTGAGTCGGCAATGATGTGGGACAGTACAGCCATATGTAATGAATAAGGAACCATAAGCGACACTGCAAATCTCGTGTAGTCCATTTTTTGGTGCACAAGAGTGAGTCGGCTGTTTACTGTATATCATCATGGCCGCCACAATTAAGTCTGTGTGGGCTGGCTATGCGAACTTGCAAGGAACTGAAAAAGACTAACGCTTTTGGGTTCAATACCTTCTGTGGTAAAGAAAAATTGTCTCTTGTGCTACGTAGGAAGACGTAAAGATGGAGGGGAACGAAGCTGCAGCACGTTATTAAAAATGGAATTCATGGAGGTAATGGTAAGCCTCACGCTCTGCCCACTTTACACTGGGTGGGAGGTGGGGAGGGGTGTGGGGCACAGGAGACTGGAAGTGACAACAAAGAGAAAATTCATGTACACCAGGTATCGAATTCCCACCACCCATTCCGTATTCAGACATTTTACCGAGTTATGCTGTTAGGCAGGAAGAGGCCCAAGGGCAAGTTACTGGCGTCAATATGCAAAGTGACTTTTACGTCATGTCACTTTAAAATTGGTCACAGCCTGCTTCTTTTTCTTAGTGGACGTACTGGCACAGATTTTCCACGTATCTTTCTACGCACTTACGAAAACTGTCTCTGAAAATATTAAACTTGACGCCCTCAAAACCGAAAAACTTTGTGGAAACGAACAACAGAAATGTTTCAGACTATGGCAAAAACTGCTGCAGTAAGGTACTCAACGTACGAGGGAAGGCGTTACGTGCAGGGTATTATTTTTGCAGCAACCTCTCCTTCAAATACACCCACTGAAAAAGAGTCAAAAGGGTTTATGTTTGGCGCAATTTATGACCACAATAATCGTTATTCAAGAAATACAAATTTAGCGGTTGAAATGAGTCTCTCCTCGGAAACACCATGGCGAAACTGAAGCACACTGCTGGTGTGAGGTCTGGCGCCATCTATTTCAAATCAGACTCTATTCATCGCAATGCCGTATTCCTGCATTAGAGGGAGAAATTCATCCCCTAAAAACAGACAGATGGGAGGAGAAAGTTATTTCATTTGACGACGCCGGCAATTGCTGAAAGTAGGCTATACAAAGCCGTTGGCAGATGAATAAAATATGAGTAAGGAGCATCGGTGGAATGATAACTCTACTAACAGAGGAAAATCGAGGCAGTGGGAGAGAAAAGTGTCCCAGTGCCATTTTGTCCACCACACGGACTGGTCTGGGATCCAAACCAGGGCTCCGTAATGAGACACACGCAACTAACAGCCTGAGAAAAATAAATTATGCAACAGACGTGACTGTAACGCGCATGAATACAGAACTGAATATTACGACATTCCGCAAGGCACATCACACTGTAACCACGGATGGCTACCGCCTATTAGCAAAAGTAGTTCCATAACTCTGGTTTTCTGAGGTCCAAAACCTAATATTGTCTTTGTTAATGTACTCAACCCAAATGAAATGAGAAATACGTGTCATTCAGAAAGGCTGGGTTTCATTCAATTAAAGCTAAGTACTCAAAACGCAACATGGCGTTCTTCCTTCGTCTGATAATTGTCGACTAAACTGACGTCGAGACGCTACGGCGATAGATCTTCATGACGGGCTTCTCTTACAGTCTTCTTCGAGACCACCATCTATTGTGATAAAAGTCGAACGCTTTTCTCTTGGAGGTTGTGTTATTGCTTCTACTGTTGAATTGATAATATCTTGCGTAAAAAATGCAGGCTACGCTGCTTTCAAGTCGCTTTGCACGTTCATCACACACGCTGCCTCTTTCTTCAAAATGTCTGACAAGACGATAAGCAGTTTGTGGTTAGTTTAACACATAAAAGCAGAACATTCTAGAGGTTATTTTCTCTGCACCGCAAACCAATCTCCAGAAAACTTAAAAGCAATTACAAGAACCATTTTCTGATCTTTCATATACGACACCAATAGGATACGAGCTGGACGGTCTGGAGTTCGACTCGCGGAAGCAACAAAAGATTTCTCTTCTCCAAAACATACAAACCGGCTCTGGGGCCCAACCAGACTTTTATTCAGTTGGTACAGGGCGTTCTCCCAACCCCAGAGCAAAGCGGCCGAGGCGTGAGGCTGACCACTCACCTACATTTATTGCCGAGTTTAAGAACGAGTGAAGTCGTGTACCTCCACTCCCCTTATACGCCTTCATGGCTCGTACATGGACTTCACATTTATCGCACACGACGCCATCTTCCAAACAGCATCATCTCCTTGAGTAATTTTGAGTAATTCAACGTAACTTCGCTGATCATAATTCCTTGGCGTTCTGGAAGCAGACAGTTTAACATCTTGAGTCAGTTCAATTCAGGTCGGTTTAATTCAGTTCAATTCAATTCAATTCAGTTCACAAACTCAAGGCCTAGTCAACCTTCATTTCCGCGATTCCTCGGTTGACTGCACCTTCAGTCCTTTTCGATATTTTCACGCTGAATTTTAGCGGATGAACTATGGACTTGAATTATGCGGATGTTCAGGACAAACAACGATGAGTAACGTAGACAACCAAGGATAAGCGGGGCGGGATACGAACCAGCAACCCTAAAGTTCGCTTGACCAAAGATGGCGCCATCAACCGTGTGGTCACTGGCATCGGTTACCTCATCGTCTCTGTTTCTTGCGATTCTCTGTTCTAAACCATCTTTCGATCCAACAGCGGTACGCGGCCCGCGGCCTGCCAGTTCATTCCGTACAGCCCTCTCACCAAATTACAGAATGAGGCCCGGCTCAGAGTCAAAGATTCTTTTAATTAAAAATCATTTTTGTCACTTCCTTCGATTCTCAAAAAAGTTTTGCTATCCCTGGATAATAATATAACGCCAGTAAGTAGAGAATACGGTTTTAAATTCATTAGTTACAGCACGTTTTTATTTTATTAACCTATGAAATATTTTAATAGTGCGTTTAATTTCCATCAAATACCACAGATGCAAGTCTTGTAGATGTGACGCTTTGTCGTTGGGGAAGTACGACGACCCCCTCTACATACGCGGACCGTCTTTGTGCGTCGCTTTACCCTGAAGCAGAAGGCATCGCGACCTTTCTACGCGTCAGGTAATAGCCAACGGCACAGCGTCACATTCCAGAAGACATAAATCTTCAGCAACACAGCTGTGAGAACCTCAAACCTCATACGAAATACCCTTTTTGTTGCTAAAAATGACGTGTCGCCTGTTTCAAACTTCAGAAACTACCCTTTTGACTCGCGTACGCCGAGTTTCAGACCCCTCAGCTAGAATCAAGTCGCCTGTCCGTCAAGAAGATCTGCACGTACAATTCTGCTGTCTGTTCTTCCTTCTTCGTGACACAGGCCCATTCACGGACCACATAATGTCACAAGTTGTCACATTACGTAACGATATACATCACGGTTGGCAGTAGCAGTTCAGCACTTTTCCTTTGACAAGCGAGCCACACTAATGCACAGTGATATACTGGTTGGCGTGACATGTATGCACGGTATGGAAGGACAAGAAGGTCTGCTGTCAACAGGCGAGACGACATGCACAATCTTACAAGTCTCTGAACACAGTATTCAGACCCAAGGTCTTCCTCAGTATCTACAGGCAAATGGTTCACAGAATGTGAGTGGCAAAGATCTTGCGCAATGCGTATTTCTTCTTCCTCTCCATATTCTTCCAGCTCCTCCTCATTATTTGTCATACTCCACAAGCACTGGGGCTTTTAAGCTTCTTACGACGTGTCAATATTCTGACACTCTCTCGGCGGCGTTTCTGAAGATTCAAGCCATCTGACATGTCAAGCAGTATTTAGTGGTAGATAATCGCCGAAGTTTGAAAGGTTGTAGTTCCTTCACCTTCAGGCTCTAGCGATCTCCTTAAAGGCATTACGCTCCTCCGAAACATCTTTCACTATTTAGCAGTCCACATGGTGTAAGATCCCAGAATACTTGAATCCTCTTTCGGGGTTCCTAAATTAAAACGTCTTTCTGTCTCTTCTAAGTTCGCTGTACATAAGTCTAGCTCTTATTTTTCTATAGTAGGATATAGCAGGTATTTTTTTGTGCCAATATGATTTTAAAGTAAAATCACATACAGAAAACTTTCTAAGTAGAAATAAATTTCCCTCTGTCGGTAAGCAATTCACCACGAACGTGTGGAGGGGACGGAAGCAATAACTCTATGCATTTTTGAACTCGGAATTTCCGTTGCGTCGGTAGAAGGCTGACTGAACTCCAGAGTCTGCATATACACGGTGGCGAACATACAGATTAATACACGCTGCAAAGAAAAACTGCAACAGTCCGTTTTGACATGCAGTGTGATTTGTTTTGTCAAGAGTCTGAGGGAGCATAAACTCCTACAGCAAAGGACCACCTTGGAAGCAAAAGTAAAGTTCGCCCTATAACCTGCCATGAAGGCACAGAGGGGGACTACAGCTATAGCTCTATTCTTTCTTTAACCGAATCGCTAGATGGGGATGAGTGGTTAACGTCACGTCCCGGCCGCTTTACCCCCCGGAATGACCCGGTACCCATTGTAGAGCAGGATGGGTGGACCCTACGGCCGGTCTGGACGGGTGCCGAAAATCTCGCCGGCACAGGATTCGATCCCCGGACCATCCAGCCTGTAGTGATCGCTATACTGACAGCGTTACCCCGGCCCACACACGCCCACTCTACGCCTTCTCACAGCCCGACATAAGCTAGCACAGAACAAAGCACTGTATTCGTACAAATTACAGCAACAATCCAACATAATTTAACTTATCACCAACAAATGCACAAAGAGAGTTTTATTACCAATTGTAACACACTCCTACATGTTTCGATCCTGCTGGGTCATCTTCAGGGACAACTTTTTGTTATCCTTGCACTAAGGTTGCACTTTATAGTTGAGTGAGAATGTGCTGTTGACTGTGTACTGCGTTGTTTTTGGAGGCGTGAACTCTCTGCGGTCCCGGCCTCCAGGCACAGTCAACAGCGCATTCTCACTCAACTATAAAGTGCAACCTTAGTGTAACGATAACAAAAAGTTGTCCCTGAAGATGACCCAGCAGGGTCGAAACATGTAGGAGTGTGTTACGATTGATGATAAAACTCTCTTTGTGCATTTGTTGGTGATTAGTGTTTTTGTATAATATAGTGCACGGACATGGAACACATTAAATAATTTAACTTATTAGAAAAACAAACGGTACCGGTTTCCACAATAAGGCTACATGTTTCGACGATCATTGGGTCATAATAAGACTATCTGTATAACAAAAATGGCGAAAGGATAACGATCAAATAAGGGTCGAAACATGCACCTTTACTGTGGAAACCAAGACTACTTGTTTTTCCAATAAATTAAGTTGCGCTGGACCGCCGCTTTAATTCGAAACAATATAACACGTACTGCAACGGGATGCCACGTGTCAGGAATACTGAACGTCAGCTGTCTGCAGTTCCTGTACTACACCCCAGACAGTGCGGCAGAGTGCGGTGTTAGGAAGCCGGTTGCTATCTCAATGAGTTATTAAATTAAAAAAAAAAACTTCCATAGATGCAAAGCTACACAAACGTCAATAGAAGTCAACAGGAGGGCGCGTATATGTAGCTCGCGCCTTCAAAAGCCCCTGTTACACAAATCGCCGAATTTTGAGGTGCAGAAGCTTGGAATTAACAAACAATATCCTGCGACTGAGCCATACATGTATAATCATCGCATATGAATGGTTAGTTCTTAGGTTATTTAACTGCGTAGGTTACACAGAGACGAATAAAAGCGTGAAATGATAAATAAGGGGTCGGGAAGGATTCGATACAGTGACCATCTCATGCGCTTCGCACGCGAATCAACAATCTAAATGGCATTTACATTTACATTTACACTATCTCAGCACAATATCAAAAATACAAGACTTATGAGACTGCTAGTCCGTGAGCTGGGAAAGCAGGCTTTACGATTTCTGCCGGGGACGCCATATATATTATTTACAGCAGTACTTCTCAACTTCTACCGCCTCACAGCAGGCTAAAATACAGCGCCACATTTTTATTGCATGATGAATCATGCAATACTGTAATGGTGCATTAGTAGGCATTTATATATTTATGCATAGCTAAATGTATGTACACCTAAACACGCACACAATGACTACTGTCAAATTATTCTTCTGTAAAATAAAATTTAACAAATACGTAACGCTACAGGACCAAACAACAAACGACAAAATTAAAAACAAACAAAACTCTGTGACTAAAAATGGATACCATGAACGATATCAGTATGTAACCAACACAAACAAAAACATGAAGAAGGAAATCCCAGTATCAACAATTACACGAATAAACAAAAACCCGGGTCGGTGGAGTAGTAAAACAGGGCTGAACATATATTGCTGTATTACAACACCTCAAGAAGCAGTGTCGTTACCAAGTAATATCATTCAAGATCGAGAAACAAGGAGCATGAAGTGGCAGTAACAATGTAAACGCCTAACGTCTGCAGCATTAGGCAGGATCCATACTGCGTCAATACAGACAGACGGCGCTATTAACATGTGCTGTAATGGAGCATCCTGGCACTGCGATAAGAGTATCAACGAGTTACGGTTTTGACTGTCAGCATCTCTACGTGTGAACCAATAGTTCCGACACACTAACAACACAAACAAGACAGGCAATGTGCGTACAGGCAATGTCACATTGATGTGTGTTCGCGTCACCACTGTTCCCGTGGAAATGCAATAAACAATACATACTCCGAGTGTGCGTCTGTATTCTTGCCTTAGTTAACCGGCAAGCAAATCGCATCTTTTCTGCGCAATATTATACTGTTACAGGCTACGTGGCCTGTCTGCCTCTACCGTATTCTTCCATATTATCTCATCAATGGCATTTTCTTCGGAAAAATGTTACTAAACATAAAATGCATGTTTTGATGTTCTCTACAACTTTTAGCCGAAATATTTGTCATTCTAATAAGAACTGAGCAAGGTATTATCATAAATGTACATACGTCTTCATTTAAAGTGCGCGTTATTCTTATCAGAGTGTCATGAAACTTAAATTTGTCGACAGATTTTCGAAAAATGCTCAAATACCAAATTTAATGAAAATCCGTTGCGTGGGAGCCGAGTTGTTCCATGCGGACGGACGGACGGACGGACAGACAGACAGACAGACAGACAGACAGACAGACAGACATACGACGAAGCTAATAGTCGGCTTTCACACTTTTGTGAATGCGTAAAAACCGAAAATATACATCAGAGCAGAGTAATGATAGTGACGTTAGGACTTACTTGATAACAGGAACTGGACTGCCGCCGGTGCTAGAACATGTAAGCTCCGTGGTCTTTCCTTCCGTGGACGTGGGGTTTATCCCCGGCAAAATCTGCGGTGGACCTGGCGGTGTCAGCACTGTAAGGGCGAAGGCCTGGTAATGAATAATTCGTCCGCTTCCAGACGCTTTGACATAGCATTCAAACTTGCCGTTGTCCCGGTCGTAGCTCGCGTTCGTGATCCGCAGATCGTAGCGGCCCTGATCGGGTTTGAAGTCCACTCTGTAGTTTGGGTCCAGCAGCGCATGGTGGATTGCGACATTGTCTTTATAGTGTTTGTTGTCTCGAGCCCAATAGAATGTCGTGTTTTCCTGTCCACCGCTGACCAGCTGTGGTGGGAACCGACACTCCAACGTCACATTCTCGCCTTCCCGAGTGTCCTTCACCTCTTCTGTCATCACAGATCCAGCTGTAACAGACAATACGGTAAACCTCATTAGATTCATATTTTACGCAATTTTCCAGAGAATATAGCTCATTTATCCGAGGCTGTGAAAGAAAGTTTTTGTGCCTTGCGCGCACTAACGTCATGAAATGAACATATAATGGGGAGATTGGGTCTGCCAGTATCATTTCCGAAACTACTGAACACATTTCGATTAAATTCAGTGTTGAAGTATCAAAAGTCGCTGGCCGAATTTAAATTTTGTTTCAGATGTTATGAATTAAGAGAAGAAAGGCGGTGATCAGTGGCGACCGCCAGAATTGGCACTTGTATGCTTCTCAGGAGGCAGGTAGCAGGTCTTGATTCGATACGCCGAAGAACTGGTCATTCCAATGACTTGGGTCGCATTTACTTACAGCAGTTGCGAAACCACAAATGGCCAATATTTGTACGAAGGCCCTGTTCCCACGCTGTGGCAAGTATCCATAAACGACAGTGTTTGTCAAATATACAAGTCGTAGGAAGGCAACTTCACGTAGGCCCACATAAAATTAAATACCCCTGCCACACTTGCCATAACAAGACAGTGATTTTAAAGTTAAAGACATTGTTCCAACTGCATTTATACTGTGGGAAATGAGATGGAAGCCGATCCCAGTGGCCGAGCGGTCTAAGGCGTAGGTCTACGGCCGTTCGCATTCTAGGATTGTGGATTCGAATCACGCCGGGGGTATGGCAGTCTGTGTCTTGCGAGTGTTGTGTGTGGTCAGGTACATGTCTCTGCGATGGGATGATCACTCGTCCAGAGGAGTCCTACCGAGTGTGGTGTGTCTGAGTGCGATCGTGAAGCCTCAATAATGAGGAGGCCCTGGCCCACTAGGACTGTCGAGCCTCAGGGGGAAAAAAAGAATGAAATGAAAGCGGAACGTCAGTCGCGAGTAAAAAAATAAAAAAAGGTAAAGCAGTCCCATTACAGGCCTGGACAGGCCCTTAGGGTTCCTTAGGGTTCCAGGAAGTTGAGGCTCCCAGATTTCTAGACAATCGGCACATGAAGGTGGTAAGGTCAGCCCTACGCACCGGCCGCGTTTACCCCCCAGGAAATATTCCTGGTACTCATTTCTGTTAGAGGCTGAGTCGACCCCAGGGCCATAGTGCGGCCGACAGGATTATGTCAATGAAAAATCGACTGACACCATCGGGAATCGAACCCGCGACCTGCCGGTTTGTAGCACAGTGCCTCAACCAACTGCGCCACCGCGGCCCCACGTCAGTCGCGAGTAGCAAATCTAAATCAAGACAGCAGGTCTAGTGACCGAGAATCGAAGCCCACACACTCGGAACACGAAGGAGCAGGCCTACGTTGTAATAATGGTTGTACTGGTACCGGAATGGCAGTTCTTTAACCTTATACTTTTAACTGTCCGCACATGTTAAGAACAAGGCACATGGAATTCCTCTGTGTACAATTTTGTAAAGCCTCTACACGGTATTTTTCTCCATTACTTACATTTATTCGTTAGCATCCTGCTATTATACGCCGAAGCACTTGGCTGTTACAGCTTGAACTTTGAGCCTGTGTGTTCATCAGAGTTTAGTGGTCTGGAGAGAGAAGGGGGGGGGGCACCAATTCTTAGCATCTCACTCAAGATGGCTAGTACAGGGTGTACAACTTCATGCAGGACCGGCTCATAGTAACTAGATGAGCAATCCGTATTATACAAATCACCGAGTGTCAAGCCAGGCAGGTGTTCGAAATGAGCTCCTACAACTCGCAGACGCGTGTACCTTGTCAGAGTATCCGCATTCATTTAAATTTCTTGTCTAGAAGTTGCTGATACTGGGCGCCAAGTAATTTTCTCAAGAACATCCTCTGTGTGTGTGTGTGCGTGCGTGCGCGCGCCTATACATTCTCTTTGTCACTCAAATTTTCGAAAACTTGCGAATTTTTCCGCTGTATCTTTATGAATTTATTATATCCGAAAAGAAGATGGGCCAGATTATTCTTGTCGCAATGAAAGCATACAATGCTCCGAATATGTGTAATGTAGCGGCACGTCGTGTGTTAGTCTGGGGTATCTGCTGACCAGAATCTGTTCTTCGAGCATTTATGTGACAATATAGCCTAAGTAATTTCATCTGCAAAATAATCCGGCAATGACTGACTTTCCACACTACACACTGCTTCACAAAACCAGTTACAAAACCGTACACTCGCAACAAAAATTTTCGTGGGCAGGTTTTCAAAAGCGTTTCAATGATGTCCAAAGATTTCTCTCAAAAAACACGCTGTGTTCGCTCCCCCTTCTCTCACAAAGAACCTGTTAAAAATTTGTTCACCGGTTGACGTACTGTTGATTTCGAAGGAAATGAAACATCGGGAAACAGATTTCTGCGACACTTCTTCTATAATATCTTCCCTATAGAGGCTTCACCAATAAACACCCTCTGTTAAACTGTACTTTGCATTTACGAAAAACAAGTGACTTATCTTGTGCGCAGCTCATGAAGCTGAACCGCAGGAAATCTTGTCAACATGTGCAAATAAATAAACCTTTAGCTGATTCCAGGTACGGGAACACGACGCGATCGTACTACCACAAGTGGGTCGTACGCAGCCCGATAGGCTAGCCGCTAAGGTGGGATCCGCGTGGAAATGAATTCGCTGCACAAAAGTAGGTGAGACGAAACCCTCCATTAAAACCATACCAAGCACTGCTGACTCCGACAGTGAGCTCAAATATAAGCTCTTCTTTCTATTTCTGTGAGCAATATTCCAGCAAAGTTGCCCGCAATGAATTCAGAATATTAACCCTTTAAAGACGAAGCGTATGTGTTTTATATGAGGACTCAGTGCGTACCGCGCTGTAAACACTCTCCACTTCGGTTATAAAAACCAGTCTCTTAATGTTTTATAAGGCAAAAGTTGCTGTTTGTTCTGAGATCCGTACAAAACACATAAACGCAATGTGGGCATCACGTAGAATTCTTTAATGTTAAACCTGGTGGTACGTAAAGTTACCGCTAGGCTTTAAAAGGTTAAGGAAAACAACAACATGCAGATCGAAAGTAAATGGATATTAGTATTACCTATGCAGCTACAGCTGTTTCCAACAAGAACATGGGTTGACATGCAGAGATAGCTTAATGTATGTCACACTGTGGGTCGCAGATCACTGCCGAGACGCTAATGTCTTCCTATCGGTATTAGAAGGAAGTGACTGTTGTAATGTGTCTAGCGC
Organism: Coptotermes formosanus; assembly: GCA_013340265.1. Taxonomy (NCBI): domain Eukaryota; kingdom Metazoa; phylum Arthropoda; class Insecta; order Blattodea; family Rhinotermitidae; genus Coptotermes; species Coptotermes formosanus. The sequence goes on from BLKM01000195.1 coordinate 816,546, forward strand.
CGAAGAAACTTTCAGCTTGCGTAAAGACTAAGCACACGTAACGTAACATTTCTGACACACAGACCGATCAGTCCCTTGTTTTGATATGCTTCACCTTTGTGACGCAAAGATCGATTTGTTAACAGGTACCCCTGATGGCGCCGCTCTGCGGTGAGTTTAGAACACAAATGACTGTCGGAAGTCTGAGAGGCACAGCCTTAAATCTTCTGAAACATTCTTTGGTCATGTCCACGAATTCCTTTTCATTAAGAATGGCATTTCAGGCGTCAGTTGGAGAAATTAATGGTACAGAAGAGAAGTAATTTTAAAACTTTTATTAATTATGAAGTTGTGAGGAAGTTGGAACCACTCCACCGCCATGCGTACAATGGATCGCCATCGTTCAGCGAGCTCTGAAACTTCGACTCTAAAAAATTCTTTCCCATATCCGAAAAGATGATTGTTACCCCACATGAAACTAAGTTCGTGGTTAATACTGAGCAGATGTAAACAAGTACATTAGTATGGCTGAGATGTAAACATGCACGGCGCATCGGACGTTATAAATAGAAGGCTAGTTTAAAATGGGCTGATGATTGGGGCAAAATTTTGAATTCCGCTCACCACTGAGTAGCCATCAATGATTACCACGACGGCACCACAAATCATACGCTAACTGTATTACTTTAGTGTTTTCTGGTTACCTGCTGTAAAAACAGACACACGTGTGAACCGCGCTTGGGACGATATTTGTCATCACGTATTTGATGCGGGTATGTTGGCATTCATCCACAGACTTTGTGACTAAGTAGGCGACGCGATAGGCTTCACCATCATCTCTGACCAACGATAGTTTATGACGGACCCCCTAACTGTCTGTTGTTATGTGACCAGGTTCGACACACTCAACACAAAAGCCTTCAATTAAACACCATTTTGAATACGTTACTTCCACTTCACACCCTAACAGCAACGGTACGTTTCTAGTCTATTTCCGTAGCTCGCCAAGACACATCGGTTCAGCAATTAACACTAAAGCTGAAAATAAATAGGCTTACGTTCTTACGCGGGCCGCATATCGTCATTACACACACATAAATAGGCCTATGTTATTACCCCGGCCCCATATCGTCATTACACACACATAAATAGGCCTATGTTATTACCCCGGCCCCATATCGTCATTACACACACATAAATACGCCTATGTTATTACGCCGGCCCCATATCGCCATTACACACACATAAATAGGCCTATGTTATTACGCGGGCCCCATATCGTCATTACACACACATAAATAGGCCTACGTTATTACGCGGGCCCCATATCGTCATTACACATAAATAAATAATCCGAACAAGAATTGCCCGTGTTCTAAAGATCCGTCTAAGTATACAATCTGAGAAGTTCACTCTAAATGCTGCTACATCACAACTTCGCAAGATGATCACCTTGATATTTTCATGACAGATGTTAAAATTGCATGGCGGTTGTGTGGCCTTTAACGTTGTAAGACCCACATAAAGTTTCTTCACTACCGCTTTTATACAAAGAGTCACTCGGAAGGCACATACACATCAGTAGACAAAACGACGCAATGCCGCTATCTTGTTGCGTACCTAACAAGCACCATCTGTGGTTGACAGTGACACTAAGGTAGGTTTTTCTCCGAGTACTTCTGTTTTCCCCTAACAGTACGATTCCACCATTGCTCTAGTTCATTTATTTGCCACCGGTGCTCTACAATCGTAACAATTGGCAGGGTCGTTATATGAAACACTTCCCTCTATCTCTCAATCTCTATTTCGATACAAGGCCGCCGTTTCTTCACAAGAAACAATTGCTTGCGTGAAGCAAACCTTCGGATATTTGTATCAGTCACGATGGTTTCTTATTTTGTATCGAAGCACAGTTGGATTCATGCAGGCCGGGATAAGATCTCTGCTACTTCCGATTAATAGGGTACAAGCCCATAAATACGTTCCGCTTCAGCAGTTACTGTCTGCAACAGAAACATGGTGAGGAAACGCGTGCCAGGTTTCTATGTTACAGATTAGATCACGCGAGTGCTAAGTCCTTAATTATACTATCACTGATATCCATCAAAGTTTTATCTATAACGTGAAGGAGAAAATGATTACTGCATTTTTATGGAAAGACTTCGGACTTTAAAAATATGCTTAATATTTATATCTGGGGTAATTTTTGAACAAGTTTCATGTTCCAGGCACCAGAAAGGTCAATTGGAAGACAAAGGTATAGAAGAGAATGGTTTACACAGTTTCAGCAGCACTAAACACGTTACGCTATTTCGGCCTGCTAGCATAAATTACCATTCTCTTTTCCTTGTGAATTCTATTAGACGGGTGTGGGTTTGTTCGCCTATGCGTCTCTGCACTAATTCAAGAAAATACATCAAAATCGCGGACATAAACTGTCTGTTTTCATGAAGCACATGTACATCATGCCGCCAGACGCTTCTCGTGTTGATACGTCGTATCTTTACATCATTACGAATACAAACACGACCGGCACCAGAGACTCTGGGAAGGGAGCGCGCCAGAGCCATTCAACGGGACATCTTAGTAAAGTACCTTAAAATATGGCGGCTTCCACGTCTCCCTAAACCATATTTTGGAAACATCCCGCCATTTCTCGTTCAACGCCAGTCGTACAACTGTATCATCAAACTGCATTTAACAGAGCCCCAAGAAAAATCACTTCAGAGTTGCGTGTCTGTTGTGTGAGACGAGGCTGTTTGAGAAAAAAGTGCTGAGAATATTAGGACATAACAAGGAGAAGAAACAAGGAGGGTGGAGAAAATTACATAATGAGAAGATTCATGACTTGGGTTCTTCATCTACTATGTTTAGTTGTGTGGGACAGACCAGAAGTGCAGACGCTTTGGGAAGATGACAAATCAGTAAACAACTTCAGCCGAAATGCCTCAAAGGAACAGACCAAGTGAGGAGACGTAAGCCGAAATTGGAAGATATCTGTGAGGTGTAACCCGGATTCAGCTGACACAAAATAGGACCCAGCGACGGGCTCGTGTGAGTACAAATTTTGGGTTCCGTAATTTCTTGGCCAGTTGGCAAAGTGTTATCTCTGCATCACGGATTTACTTACGTATCAGTGGAATGACAAGTATTTTGGAAGCACCATTACTTGAGGATGACGTCTGAAGAATATTTGAGCTTCAGAGTCTCCAAATCCCACTTCATGCATAAAATATGGTGACTGCGAATCTTCTACAATAAAGACAGACGACGCAGTAAATGGTTCTATTAGACGTCCATGTTCTTCGCTCTAGCTTATAAAAAGAAGACTTAACGTCATTTCTAATTATTTTCAGAATGTCAACTTTATCTCCTGGTTAAAATAAACAGGTTACCAACCTGAATCACTGAACAATGTTTAACTGTTGCTCTAAATATCTTGGTAAGTCCAGCCCTGTCCTCACAGCATCAACACGGAGTCAGAAGCGGTTCAACAGGGTGTCTGGAAGAGTTGTTACTACATTTTGCACATAATTTTGGTATCATTTGACGCTATACAGGATGCATCGGGTTGTCCAGCTGGTAGCGTTGTCACTAACGCTGACCAGATTTGCCTGTTCGACAGCTAACAATACAGACAAAATACTGTGTGTGAAACAAGACATGGCAGACACGTGTGAAATGGACAGCATATGATTTTCTTCATTTGTTACGCTCACACGCTTGCTTACTTGCTTGCTTGCTTACTTACTTACTTACTCACTCACTCACTCACTCACTCACTCACTCACTCACTCACTAACTAACTAACTAACTAACTAACTAACTAACTAACTGACTGACTGACTGACTAAGTCCATGGAGCAGAGGCCTTCTTGAGAAGCTAACAGTTTCTCAGCTACTCAAGAAATTCCCCGCATTTTATGGAACCCCAAGGTTCATTACCGCATTCACAAGAGCCCGCCACCTGTCCCTATCCTGAGCCAGCTCAAGCCAGTCCATGCCTCCGTCCCACTTCCCGAAGATCCATTTCAATATTATGCTCCCATCTACGCCTGGGTCTCCCAAGTGGTCGCCTTCCCTCAGGTCTCCCCACCAAAATCCTGTATGTACTTCTCTTTTACCCCATACGCTTACACCCACACATTATCTCAAACACATCCGGACTGATAAAATTAAAGTAACAGGTAAGTGCGGTACAATTCGTAACGCTTCAGGAACAGTCAGTCCTCAGTACGAGTCATACACTGGGTTCAGTTGATTCAAAGGCAACGACACAGTATCAGGTTTGAAAAACATCGGAGCACCATTCTGTCTAGACTCAGAACTTTCTCTTCCAGACTCGTGTAGTTATTTAACACAATAATACTGCGGCATGTATCAATTAACGATCTCTAAGGCGGTGCTTCCTGAAACATCCAACGAGTTACAAAATACTGGCCGACATTAAACAAGTTTAGATGTACAAAAAGAGAGGATGCAATTTTCAGTGTGGAATTAAGAGTGGAGATAATTTAAGGAAATCGAAAAATCTGACAAGAAACAAAAAAGAGAAGCATAAGATGAAAATGAATGAGAAGGAGATTATGACTTGCCGCCAGTCTCAGACTGCATGGCGGTACAGAAGGCTAATGATGAAAATAACGCCGAAAATGACGAGTACATCTGGGGAGAAGAAGGATAAGAAAGAGAGAAATAAAGATGGAGAACAAGACTAACGCATAACTATTCGAAGAAAATGGAGGCAATTAGATGTGGATGAAGAAGACGCTGGAAAGTAAAAGGATTAGCAAAATGCAGGGAGATGACCTACACAGAAGAATGCATAAAGAGCATATAGAAGTATAACAAAATTTAGATAAGGCAATAACAGAATGAAAGAAGGAATAATAAAAAGATTAAGGGCGGAAGTGCTTTAATAATAATTACGAAGATGAAAAAGACAATCTTCTCGGCCATATATGCGTTATTTACTCCGAATCCAAGTTTTAGATTTATGTTAAATATATAAGACAAATTACACAGTAAATAAACACAACACTCGAAGGGCGCTTCCTTTTACACATCCTGTCGGGTGGTGCCGCTTCTAGCTGTGTGTCCCGTACGTACAGACAAGTAGCTTCAGAAGGATTTAATATCATCAGTATTGGCTTGGAGCTGAAAGGATTTTGATTCAGTGAATAATTGTTAGTTTCTATCACAAGCATTTGGACCGTCCAATTCGCCACTGTGCCGCATTAACGAAAAGAATTCACCAGCCTGTGTGATCAGCGAGCACAAAGAGCAAGTAGAAATTAGTTCCAATGGAACACAACCGAGACTCTTTTCCACGAGTTTGCCGTTGAAATACGGTTTGTTACTGCCGAGCTCTATAAAGCGCGAGTGCAAAGGTGCAACCCGCACTCCAATTTCGAGTACGTTTATTCCGAAAGTGCGTCCTTTGCGACTTTGCAGACCGCATTAGTCCAGAGCTCATTTACGCAGATACCAGATCTAGGTAGGCCTGTATTGCCTCAAAATCAATAACACTTCACAAGAGTGACAAACTGTTTTAATTGTATTCAGTAAAACATTCACAACACGCAAAAGAAACGTGCGTATTACTATTAGTTGTGGAATTTAATGACATTGCACTTTGAATCACAAATCGGTTTGTAGGCACGTTCGCACAGTAGCAAAAAGCGCCTTTTTTATCACGGGTAAATACGTTTGAGAAATTTTACATTTTTTCATACGGGCATAGTCGGTAAGCAAATCACACAATACTTTAGTCCAACAAAATGCACTCTATTGTTTTTAGACATTCTGTATTACAATATGTAGTAAATCCAACATGTTTCGATCCCTCATGCGATCATCATCAGGGACTCGTATCAAAGTAAAATATCACAGAACAGAACTAGCAATGCATACAAATATTAAAAAGATACACACTGTATAAAAAAAAGATCAGTTAAGATGAAAGCGATTTTGTAGTGGATCCCTGGCATACCGTGTAGGTCTCCTGGAGATTGCCTATGTACTGTACCGTACCGTACCGTACCGTACTGTACCGTACCGTACCGTACTGTACTGTACCGTACCGTACCGTACCGTACCGTACTGTACTGTACCGTACCGTACTGTACTATACTGTACTGTATACTGTACTGTACTGTACTGTACTGTACTGTACCGTACCGTACCGTACCGTACTGTACTGTACTGTATCGTACCGTACCGTACCGTACCGTACCGTACCGTACCGTACCGTACCGTACCGTACCGTACTGTACCGTACTGTACCGTACCGTACCGTACTGTACTGTACTGTACTGTATACTGTACTGTACTGTACTGTACTGTACCGTACCGTACCGTACTGTACTGTACTGTAATGTACTGTACTGTACTGTACTGTACTGTACTGTACTGTACTGTCTCATCCTTCCGCACATACGTTGGCAGTCTCCAGTACACAGTATACTAGGGCTTCACTACAAAATCGCCTTCATCAGAACTGGTCCGTCGTTTTATACATTGAAGCATTGTTATACGAAGTCCTGTTTTGTGAAATCTTACTTTGATATGAATTCCTGATGATTATCCCATGAGGGATCGACACATTTTGGATTGATTTACAAGATACTGTAATATAGAATACCTGAAAACAACAGAGTACAGACCCCAGTACCCAATTTCAGCGGATCAACATACATGACTTTCCCAATATTTCAGTTCAGCCACAAAGAACGTATAAATTTATGGCAGACGTATATGAAATAGCGCTCATTGCCCCTCCTAGATATTCTTGTTTTAAGTTTGATTCCGTTTCTGGCGCGTTGTTGGTACGAAGTGCGTAAAATGCAAGCATTATGGGAACGCATTCCTATACGCCTGTCTGTGTGTTTCAATCTCGGACACTACCTGGCGGATTTCGACAATACTAACATCAGGGGATCTGCATTAGGGATGTCGGACAATGCACGTCTGGTTCCATTCGGTCAATTGCAGCCCCTATCGTAAATCAACGTACAGATCTTCACTCAAGAGAACGCAGTTGACCTGCACAACGTGGGTACAGTCCCTTAACACGCGCGTCGAGGATCTCTATCATTGCACGACCTTCCCACTGGTCGCCATTTCCCCTGTGTTTCGTTCATTACAAGCCTAAAGTAAACTTTACGCACAGCTCTAACCACACAGAACACTCCACACAAAAACATGATCTCACACGCACAAAACACAACACCATTTCAGCCTAATATATTTTTAACTGGAATACATCCGTCTACGTGGGCCGGGATAGCGCAGTCGGTATAGCAACCCGCTACGGGCTGGACGGTCCGGGGATCGAATTCCGGTGGGGACGAGAGTTTCCGCAGCCGTCCAAACCGGCCCTGGGGCCCACCCAGCCTCCTGCACAATGCGTATCGGGTCTCTATCCCGGGGGTAAAGCGGCCGGGGCGTGGGGCTAGCCACCCCATCCCTTCCTCGTGCCGAGGCTCACGAAAGGGTAGAGCTATACCTCTACTCCCCCTCTTGGGCCCTCAGGGCTTGTTATAGGGTGAACCTTTACGTTTACATCCGTTTACTAGTCATAAATAAGGGACGGTAGACCTTCCCCAGCACAAACAACTGTCAAGGTCGACTGCAAACTCCTCAGTCATTATCAATAAATCAAACTTCATCACTTTTATCGAAAAAGCTGGCTCAGGCTTTGACGTTTCTGACTTCAATCCCAAAAGCCCCAGGTTCGAATTAGCAACAATGACCCTAAAAATTGCCACAACGTACCTGGAATTTCGCACTCTAAAGCAGTATTTTTGTATTCGTGTTTACTTATCTTCCTTTTTCTGCCACGGGGCTTAACAGAAGTGCCGTGGCTAACGTGATGACAATGGTACATCGACAACCGGTGGAGCATGTCGGAAACAGCTTTGAGGGTACGTCACACTTTGAGCACTGTGTTCAGCAACACCTCACCTACAGCAATTCTGACAACCATCGCTTCAGTATGTCACAATATAACTCAATATCAACCCCCACCAAATCAATAACACACATATAACGGTAAGTAATGTTGTCAAACACTGCATTTCAAGGAGGAAATACAAAACGCATGTTATAAATCAGCATGGTGAAATAAACAGTGCGTGTCACTTTTGTTAATTTGTCACGAAATGCACCTCCCAAATCTGAGTTTCCTTATTCGTGTTAATGTGGCAAGAACATGACTAACTCCAGCCAGCTGTTTACTGTTGCCTCATGGGAATACAGGAAGCAGACCAGTTCTACGATGGAAAGTAGTTCCCACTTAAGTATTAACCCAGTATGTTTGAATTTAACACCGGCATGTGAATACAGGAAGTACGCCTACGTGCAAACAGAATCTAGTAACTTTCTGGTGACGACAGCGTAACTATCTACGACACTATATGGCGAAGAAGCACCCTCTAAAAGATTTTCAGAGTCTAACGCAGGCCCGCTCAAACTGTAGCCCTCAGGCAACTGCCTGCGAGAAAGTGTTATGTCGCCCGCGGGGACATTTGAAACGAGAAAACTTTTTACCCCTTTCCCAGGTAAAGCAGACATAGAATGCCGAAGCAATTTTGAACAGTTTTAACCCATTTACGGACACGCACACTACATTATTAATTGTTTGTGAAAATGTTCTGTTTTCATTCACATAATCCTTCCGGTCGCACTATGGCCCTGGGGTCGACTCAGCCTCTATCAGAAATGAGTACCAGGAATCTTTCCTGGGGGGTAAACGCGGCCGATGCGTAGGGCTAACAACCTTACCACCTTCAAGTGCCGACTGTCTAGAAATCTGGGATCCTCAACCTCCTGGAACCCTAACGGTCTGTCCAGGCCTGTAATGGGGTTGCTTTACCTTTGTGAAAATGTTCTAAAGTAGCGACACCCTAGCCTACGTAATGAATTGCATCCCTTTTTTTTCTTTTCCCTATAATCACCAGTAGCATATACTTATATTATACATGATGTATACAAAAATACACAGGTGAAGTTATACATATACTTACTGATTCTTAATTATGTGTACTAAATTTCACGTTGCACGCATGCAGACAAAATTTTGCTGAAGTTACCCGCACCACATAAAACGCTGAGTAGGATGGCCTAACAGACAATTCGTAATGTTCGACTGTAATCATGGGAGGTGCACACCGCAATTCGTAAGTGTTGACAGGACTAACGTATCTTACATCATAATACGCTGTTACTGGGGGGGGGATTCAACAGGACGATTGTGCTCAGGGCCGAACGAATCCGATTTACTGCCTGCAGATCCACGGGCCGAACACCAAAATTAACAATCAGTTTAATTTGGATCATTTGAGTCAAGCAGAGGAATATAATTTATTATTATATTCGACAGGGGGTGAATATTATATTTTTAATCTGCAGTCCCATGTACCTATTTCGAAGGGTCTGCACGCTGGGGGAAAATCCTATAGTTAAAAACCTGCTATATAGCTACAAACTATACGCACCGACCGGTCACGAAGCCAATAAACCTTATCACAGACATGCCATAGAACATAAATATAGCGCTGTTAACAATTCAACTGAACAGTCTCATAGAATTCGGTTGTGTCCTTTACATACCCAGTAAAGGTAAAGGTCACCCCAGAACAGTCCATGAAGACCCAGAGGGGAAGTACAGGTATCGGTCTACCCTTTCCTTAAGCTCGGAGCGATAGATGTGGGTGGACGGTACACTCCGCGCCCCGGCTGTTTTACCCCCGGAAAAGACAGCCGGTACCCATTACACAAGGAACTGCGTGGGCCCCAGTGCCGGTATGAACGGGTGCGGGAAATATCGCCCCCACCGGGATTCGATCCCCGTAGTGAGTCGCTATACAGACTGCGCTATTCCGGTCCGCATACCGGGTCATATACTAAAGGAAGCCTGAAGTCGGGTCCAGTTGACTGCCATGCCCAGCTGTAAATAGTAACTCAGTTTACCGAGGACTCCTGTACTGGCACTTGTCTGAAACGTCATGCTTTATCTGCTTATATTTGCGATTACAATAATTCTTCTATTAACACTAAATAAAAGTAACGGAAGAACTGACTTTCGCGTGTCGCCTTTTATCCTAAAGACTCTATGTTGCCTGTCCACACTATTAATAATTGTCATAAGGTCTCAGTTTTCATCATCGTGTCCTCTTATAGTCCACAGAATAATTTCTAATCCGATTTGAGGACAGTTCCTCTTACGACAAAGTGATGGTGTAAATCACGGCCATAGCCACATCCTGTGCGTAAAAACAACTCCCTGCGACGCACATGTGCATGCGTGGGTGTTGGCGACTTAAATAAATTGGCCATTTCAACGAAAATAAGAATGCCTTCCACTTTGCAACAAAGCCAGTATTGTTTCCTGTTTCCCCTAACGAAACCTCATCAGCTTCAAAGGTTATATGGGGAAGAATGACACTATGCTTAGCAGCGAACTTGGGAAGGACGACTGAATTGAAATGCATTACGTTCAGCTCCCTTTCAATTTCGCCCCAGCAAATGCTTGGTCGGACTTTGGGAAACCACAATGGAATAGTCAACCTCAGGGTTCAAATTCGTACATGGGATGTCTTTGAATACGAAGTGCCAAATACTCCTCTGCGACGTTCGGTGTTCAACCGTATCGTTTTAGCCGTTTGTATGGCACTGGTAATTACGTATATTCATGACCTGACGTGGGTACAACATGGCCCTTCTCCCACAAGGTGTGTGTGTGACATTAGTATGGATACTCGAACAAACAGAGACCGTTTCCCTCGGTATAATTAACCACCTGATCTGTACGTAACAGGTAATGACAGTTCGCTCTAAAAGGTATCAATAAATACGGAAACTGTATCGATATATGAAAACAGGCAACTATCGAAGCATACCGCAGTTTTAAAACGCTGAGAAAGTGTGAAACAAAATAAAAAAGTATTTTCAAACTAGTTATCTAATGTTCCCACATCGACAGCGTGGGAATTCAGGGCGCACAATTACTTAACAACGTACAGCAAACTCTGTTCAGAAAATTACCACAGTACAGGAAAAAGAAAGCGTTTCATCAAGACAGTGTTCTTTGTTTCATTTTACACACTCCAAACGCAACAATTTGTATGCGCAAACATGTCGCGATAAAAAGCCAACAAGGTTTTAATTATTGTCATTAATGAAATAAATTTAAACAGAGAAGAGGGTGAGACTTGAAACTGTATTTGAGGTTAAGTAATCTGAAATGATACGGTCTAACTGAAAGCTGGAGTTCAAACAAGATTTTTAATTCAGCGTTGAATCAATTTTACACTGCGAAAGCACGGGGGAAGAGCAAAAACTGCAACTCTTGGCGGAAGAGCAAAAACTGAAACTCTTGAAAAACAAAGTTCGGAGGAAAATATTTGAACACAAGAGAGGTGAGGAAAGGAAATCCGTGGCCTGCGCGCCGTAATCAAGGAAGGAAAAGAGAGAGAGAGGAGGTGGCTCTCAAGACAGAAAAGTGAGAAGCCTAAAAGAAATGAGGAAAAGAAGGCGACAGAATAAGGGGGGAAGACAGAGTAACGAAAAGGAGGGAAGAGAAAGTTACAAAAGAAAGAGGAAATAAGTACGGAGGGATGTAATATGGAAGTTAAAATAAAATGAATAATAAAATGGGAAACAGGACCTAATAAAATGGAGTAAGAGGAAGCAATAAACAGGAAAGAAAGTGATAAACAGGCGAGAAAATACAACAATAGAGGAAACGAGAATAAGTGGAAGGGGGAATAAAGTATTCCTCAAAGGAGGCGTAAAATAAAATTACAGATGGGTGCCACACAAAAGAAAGATAAAGCTATAAAATAAAACATGGGTAGTAAAATAAACAAATGAAGGGAAGGAGTACATAATGAAAGAGATTTAGGAATTAATAACGCTGTGCATGCAGGAGGAACGATTAGTTGCAGAAATGGAGGCTTTGTTGTTGTTACGAGATTGAAATTGAAAGACACCACGTCCCCGCTTATCTTTGACAGCCTATCTACCGTGGGTTTAATGAACATTCTTCCACGTTGAAAAGAAACGATGGGGAAATTCACCATTCAGACTTTCATCACATAGACCTACAGCGAAATGCAACCCAAGTGTCAAAATGACGTGAGGGGCTGCGGCTAACGGCACGTTCCGAACAGCCTCCTGTACAGGAGAGGCAATCACGAAGTAACCGACAAAGTCCCTGCTCAAGACACACAGCTTGAATGGCAAGGTTCCCTTCCTTACATCAAGAACTTCTGGGAAGAAGTTATAATGCCTGCTTTTGTTTCAAATACCCCAACCTATAGTTACCTTAATGCGTGGGTCTGAGGCCGAGCGCTTGCTGGGATCGTGGGTTCGAATCCTACTGGGGGCATGGATGTTTGTCTCTTGTGAGTGTTTGTGTGTTGTCAGGTAGAGATCTCTGTGACGGACCGATCACTCGTCCAGAGGGGTCCTACAGACTGTGGTGTGTCTGAGTGTAATTTAGAAACTTCCAAAAGGAGGCAGCCCATGCCAGATTTGGGCTGTTGTGCCACAGGAAAGAAAGAGGGTCACCTTAATAGTGTGCATTACATTTATCCACTTTTCTACATAATTTCTTCTAGCTAAAATTCTGGCCATGTTACATTCATATTTTCAATAAATATTTTCAAGAGTTCCGCAGAGTCGCCGTATTTGCAACTAACAGTGTACACGCGTTTTTCAAATAGAAGTTTTAGATATGTTTATATGTTGTCTCTACACGATACATCACACGGTGAGTTCCAACGGTTTATTAATTACTGCAGTCAAATCGAAAGGGTGATGACAGTTTCGATACCTACTTCATACAGTTGCAATGCTGGTATTATTGGTGGTAAAAGTAATTACGGTGTGGCTTCAAATGTTATAACAACCGAGGCATATTTAATGAAAATCCATTAATTGTTTCGGAAGTTGTTATGGAGAGAAGAGACATTCGAACACACAAGCTTACTGCACAAGTCGGGAATTGCTTCTTTACAAAATAAGGATGGCGAGAATGACAAAAGCAGTCAAGTGAAACGAAGGTGGATCATTAACGACAAACCTAAAAAAGAACTTAAGAAAAAAAAACTAAAAAGAATCGTTCAGCGCCAGGAGTTGGCAGCGATCCCTTGCAGTAACAATCATCTACAAAATTACGGTACGCTTGGTCTTCATTTTTCTTTTTGAATTCAGATACCTTTTTTTGCTTTGTTTCGTCGCTATGCAACCGGCTGTTAATACCGCTCGAATGTCTATCATGTTAACAGTCGAAAGTTTCATTTGCTCTGAACAAGAAGCAGCAGCGCGGTTGTAATGGACGGGCACACGACACGCACTCCGATACCAGGCCTCCGTCTTTCGGTCACAGTATCCTGGTTTCAATTCAGGATAATATTTCCTATTTTATATTCCACAAATTCGTGCTTCATTATAAAGAGTTGTGTGGTCAATTGCAGTTCCTCCCGCGATAATTCCTGGCGTGCCGTATGGTTTTAATGTTAGCAAAAGCAAACCCACTCTTAATGTAACCCTAAGACACAGAAACTCTTCCAACTTCAGACGTTTCCTTTTAAAAGGCGTACTTACTCGAAAGTCTCCGTAAATATTCTATATACTTATCCATACGATCAAGATCGCACGCTAGATACAAACAATACACTGTTCTTAAGTACACCGTCAGTTTTCTCTCTTACATTCCTTTCCTAAGTCTACCATTATCCAAAGTACACACTGTCAGTTTTCTATCTCACATTCCTTTCGTAAGTCCTCCATTAACCGAAGTATACACGCTCAGCTTTCTATCTCACATTCGTTTCTTAAGCCTCCCATTATCCAAATTATACACTGTCAGTTTTCTATCTCACATTCATTTCATAAGTCTTCCATTTTCCAGTATGCACATTCCTTAAAGTGTTCTTCACATATTGAAGACGCATTAAAAACTGAGAAGAAGTGTTCACAGTCAGATAAATTCCAGGAAGCAGCGCAGAGAACAGAATTACATTAAAAAACAACAAACAAAGAACTCTATATATATGTCATTTGATCTTATAATTTTAAATTAAATTTCCCGCAGACTATTTCCGAGGAAGCCAGGTGTCCACTCTGACAGTTATTACTATAGTGTGTGTGTGTGTGTGTGTGTGTGTGTGTGTGTAAAACCGCGAATCTGATATGTCCTCCCTACATTCTTTTAATTACAGTCCCTTTTACTTGATTACTACGAGTGTTAACAAGGCGTCACTCTAGCAAGTCACGCCCACTGTATATGGCAAGTGCCTGCCACAGTTCCTTGTTACAGTCAGTCCGTCCGTAACAGCACAGATCTAAGACACAACTCCACGCACACAACCCAGATATACTGAGAAACATTATTGCAAAACCAAACGGTACTGTGCAGCTGTGTTGTTGGCATTTCCTGTTGTACTATGCCTGTTCCCTCTTCGAAGAAAAAACCTTTTCAGCTACAGTCGAACTCGGTTATAACGTCATGAAAGGGGCTGAATATTTTGTGTCCTCACAAACGGGTGTTGCTGTAACCGAGTAGTATGATGTTTTGCTTAAGAGTGAGGAATTAACTGGCACCACAGAATATCTCACGTTATAGATAAGTGTCGCATAAAACGATGGCGTTATAACCGGCTTTGACCGTACTTCATTCGGAACACAGACACGTGGCACAATACAAGTAAAAATGCTCAGTTGTTCTACGTAAAAAATATGACCTCTGGCCCACTACACATTTTTGAGTGAATGAGTAATTAAGCTACAATTTCTGGTACATCAGAGAGCTGACCCCATTCTCACTGCAAGACATTACCCACGCACAGTGTCTGCCTGTACGTGCATCTCGTTCTGTATCTCGTGAACTGGCAAATACTGCGGAAAAAATGTAGATGCAGAAGTTCTCGTTTTAGGAAGAAAAATTATACAGCGTTAGCTTTGTGTTATATGCATGGGTTTCAGTCCTACATCAATTCCCCCCCTTCCCCCCATAAGAAAACAGTAAAAGCGCCACGAAAATGACAGCAACCACACTGACATGACGTCCTCTGAAAGTCATAAAAGCAACATGTGTCCAATCGAAGAAGCCTACAGTCTTCAAGTGAAGCGTGAGGCCAAATAACGGTCCATGTAACAGTTTTTAGATTCTCAGTATCTGACGGACTAAAGGTGCCAATGGAATAACGGTTTACGTCATCTCTTTTTTTTTTCCTTGTGTATAAGCTGCCTTAAGAAGTCAATATCACGTTTTGTGAGTCCCAGTAAACTTAGGAAAATGTAACACAGACCGCTATTGGGTAGCACTACGGTAAATAAACACCATGGAACAAAACTTTTTTGTGTTTGCAGAGCAGATTTTTCTGCGCCACCAGGCTTATCAGGTTATGAGTAGCTCAGACAGTTAAAGGGACTAAAAAGTAGCGATTCTACAACCGAATGCTGCAAACTGTACACAAATAGGACCTTCACCTGTCTGAATACGTGTATTTAAAAAGCCTACTTCAGTGTTAGGTGAACAAACCGTCCAATACAGAAGCTACAAGACGCCTTAGTTGCGTACTATACGAACAGTTGAACAGCTGTTCACACAAAGAAATTCCCGGCTCTTATAAAATCTTAAAGCTTGTAGCAGTTTAAAATCCAGTCACTTGCCTACATACGAAGACCGTTCAATCCAGCACACACATTTAAAAATATTACCTTACAGTAGAATATTATCACCCGAAGTCGTCGTGTTCCATTACGTCGCCTTTCAAAATTTAGTATAAATTTTCCTTACTGTCATGTGCTACACGTCCTGCCCATCCCTGATTAAATTGCAATAACAATACAAATGACACAATGCACAAAATAATGTGCGCGGTGTACAATATAGCCTATTATAATCTGCACCGATTTCAGTCCTTTAAAATATGACGCCGTGTAAATTTCTACATACGTTTCAAAGTGTTGGAAGAGCTTTCTGCTTCCACTTTCAGGGCTAAAATACCCTGAAGATGGAGATGGCAAGCTCCTCCGAAACGTTGGTATCCATATGCCAATATAGGCTGCACTGTATACCAGAAGACTGGAATCGTCATCAATAACTTTGTGGGTACCGCAAATCTCGCACTTCCCACCATGTCCGAAACATTTCTCTCTTTGCATGTTTCATACAGCATTTAAATTCTTTCTCCCGCAAGGACAACGGGTGAGTTCAAGAACTCTCGGCCCTCGCTGCTTGTACCAAGTCTGAGACTGTAACCTTTTGGATAGGAAACAAAAACAAAACACTGCTGGGTCAGAAGTCACAGTACAACTATTCTGAGCACACGGTGTCGTGTAGGAAATAACTCCTGGCATAGCTCTGAGAGCTGCAGAGAGAGACAGAGAGAGAGTACAGGCAAATAAGAATATGTCACGGAATCTATATTCATATCCATTTATTAAAATTCGTATAATCTCCAAAGGAGTGTCGCAATGCAAGTGCCCTACAAACAAATCGAAATCTGCACCTTATATACATCTGGCAGTTTTAATTTCATGACGTGACCAAGGAATATTAAGCCAGTTATTGGGAGGTACTGCAGTCCCCCGTATCTGAGATCACGGCATCGCGGTACAATGCGATGAAGACGGGAACCAGGCTTTGGTCGTCAGTGTACACAGGAAAGGAAGGCTGGAAACACTGTCTCAGTCCGTCTGTCTGTCCCCACCTCAATTCAACTACACATGTACACATTATAGTACAAAACTGTCGGTTATGCGAAGACGGGACGTGTAGCATGCAGGGGATGTAATGCATGCAAGCTTATTCCGATATCATGAAATAAGTCACGTGGGTGACACTAAAATCGGTGGAAGCATAACATAAAAATGGAATTTACAGAGACTGGTTGACTGGGTTGAACTGGCCCATGATAGGATCCAATTGCGGACTTTTGTGAAAAAGGCAATAAACATTCGGCCTGCATAACCGGCTGAGCAACAACAAGCTTCTGAATGGCGCTGCACCACGAAATTAGATAAATGGCCGATTTCAGTGCAATCGGAATGACTGACACGCCGGTCGAAATACCGCCACCTGTCATCAACGGTATTGACACTGCGCCTGAGCAAATCTGTGGGGTGGGCAGAACAACAGGCCATTCAAAATCTGGTCCTCGAATTTTGTACAGTAATATATCACTGGGCCGATCCCAGTGGCCGCGCCGTCTAAGGCGTGACTCTGCGGCCGTTTGCTTCCTGGGATTGTGGGTTCCAGCCCCGCCGGGGGCATGGATGTCTGTCTCTTGCGACTGCTGTGTGTTGCCAGGTAGAGGTCTCTGCGACGGGCTGATCACTCGTCCCGGGGAGTCCTACCGAATGTGGTGTGTGTCTGAGTGTGATAGTGAAGCCTCGATAATGAGGGGACCCTGGCCCACTGGGGCTGTTGCACCATGGAAAAGACAATGTATCATTGGACAGTGTGTCGATTTTTGTAAAGGCATTGCTGTTTAGGAACATGGCAGATAACATGAAGCCAGCACAATATACTTCCAATGAGACTGCCCCTAAACAAAGTTTATATAGAGAAAAATGTAAACATTAACCTGTTCGAGTGGTTCCACTTAGGTGTTGTTTGCTTAACGACACTTTCGGTACCGCAGATTTTACATCATCAAATCATCGAGTGACACGCGGATAATGAACTGGGAAGGATCTGGACGGAACCAGACGTCCCCTGTTTACCGGTGCTAGCCCAGCATTTTTCAGGACGGACTGCGAAAAGCCAAGAAAGACATCAGTCAGGATGACCTGCCTCCACTAGGATTTGAATCTGTGACCTCCCTCATACAAATTATTTGACCGCGGTATCCGGTAGTTCCAGTGGCAGAAAATATCTAACCCTTGAAACTCTACAGCGCATTACGGCAACGATGACTACTTTTGACGTGTCTTATTATGTGGATCACAGGTCATAAGTGAAAGACCTGCCTAGCCCTCTCGGTGCACACCAAGCCCTCAGGGCGCAGGGGCGTTTCTGCCTGGAGGGTAGCGCCGTGCCTGCCCGGCAACTTCCCAGACACATCAGCTGTGCGGGTCGGTATATTCAGTGCATTTACGGAAAGCCAGCTCAACCCGTAGGCACGATGTTATGTTGCCCGCGGAGACATTTCAAATGACGGAACGTCTCCTAAACCCTTTCCCGGGAAAGCCGGGATAGAACGCCGAAATAATTTTGAAAACTCAAGAGCTGTTAATTTACGGATACCTGTATTATATTTACAATTCGTTTTTTAAAATTGTGATAAAATAGCGACACATTAGCCTATGATGTGAATTGCATTTGTAACAAAATAGTTCCTGTTATTATTAGTATATTTTTATTTCACATGATGTATAGACAAAGACGAAGACAAAATAATACAAAAATTATAGATATATTTGTTCATTCTTCATCCTGTGTATTGAATTTCACGTTGCCCGCTTGCAGACTAAATTTTACCGAAGTTGTCCGCTCCACATGAAAGCTTTAGCAGGCCTGCTTTAGGGTATTACAATTTGAGGGACAACAATAAAACACAACATAGACATGACGTGTATAGGAGGAGCTCCGGGTGTGTTCCCATGTCAGTTTTTAACTATAAGAAACAACACACAGCACCAAACCTTCGCCCAGGACTTTCATTAAAACAAACTCTACGGAAACAATGAAATCGCTGATGTATTATAACAGTCTTACTTACAAATAGGCTTACGTATAAACGGCGGCACACACGTCCGGGCGTTTAATTTATTTTCAATAACGGTTCTCCATTTTTATTTTCAAAGTGACGGCACTATATGTCACTACAAACAAAACATTAGGTCTACATATTCACACAAACCAATTTTCTATTGTTTACTGCCGCAGGACCGCGAAGCAATTACTTTATGAATTAAACGCGGCGAAACATCAGCTGGCACAAATTGCTTTCAACTACACTCATCCAGCAACAAGATCAGCAGCCAAGAGAAACAGAGGGAGAAACGGATAGAACTGCATACAAGCATTTATGAAAAAACGGGGGGGGGGGGGGGGGGGGCTGGTGGGAGTAAATTGGGCAACAGGCTGAATCCTTGTGTTTCGAACGAGTGACTTCTCTGTGACAAACTACGCGTTTCGGTCCAACAAGCATCGATATCAAAAAGACAAGAACTCTGTCTACCACAGTTTCCCCCATGACTCATCCTGCCGTCCACGAGCGAGATGTCACAATCCCAGAAAAACGATATCCTCAGCTACAGCCATCGGCGGTACGGCAGGGACTCGGCGCCTCGAGCGCGAGATGCGGAAAGCCTAGTTCACAATGAGCCGAAGGTCTACGCTGAACATTATTTTTTTTTTTACCAACACAGTAACAGAGTCGCATGTAAGAAACCTGGCTGAAGTGTGAATGTAGGCCCGCGTCACTCATCTTGTGTAAACAGAGATTCGATTCAGACAGAAAATAACCCCCACAAGATATCTACGAGTTTCAAAGACAGAGTGAGAGACAGAGAGAGAGAGAGAGGCAGAGAGAGAGAGAGAGATGTCAAAACTATACTTAACTAATATGGCCAAATAATTTCGAATAAATAATAAGAAACGTAAAGGAGAAAGCTAGGTCGTCCTTTAAAGGGACTCCTAATATGTACGTTCCCTTTGCTCTAACCTGCTAAGGACATGTTAAGTTCGTTCAGCCTCTAGATTGAGTACAAGACTTCAATCACGTGTTTCACTATAGTTCGTTAGCGGCGTCTATATAATGGATATAGACGTCGACAAGGTACGATATGCGACTAGTAGAATAACCTAAGTCACAAGCCTGCGGTAATAACAAATTAACTGTAAAATTCGGAACGTCATATGTTACACCTATAACTACATTGCAATGCTTTAACTGCATCTCAACACCCACGCTGTATTATTTTACTCATTGTCATACTGCCTATTTGCTCTAACACGCTACGTATACTGCAAGAACTCCACCTGGAAAGAGCAGCATTTTGTCGCTGGCTGCTAAGCGCCCGGTTATGTTCGCTTCACAGCCATCTTGAATGCAGTACTGTAAAGAATCATAGGCCGAGGACTCCTGGCATATGACGCCTCTTCACAGGGTAATCAGTTTCTGACGTTTCGAAGGAGTACAGTGCCCTCATCTTCAAGGGTCTAGAGGTCTGAGAAGTATCTAGACTCTTGCAGACGAAGGCAGTATCTTCCTTCGAAATGTTGGGAATCATTACCCACTGACGCGGCGTTTCATCCCGGAAGAAAGGGTCCTCAACCACACTGCCGTGGACGCCTGAAGATTCGAATCACAGGCCCATTACTTGAACAAAATTGTCGCTGTTTCATTCTGGTTGGCATTCATGCAGAGGAGGGGTTCAGCGCACTGAGACTATCAGTCACAATTTTAACGCTGTAATGGAGTCTCAATTGTACACGCACGTAAGCGGAGACAAAAATACCTGTGACAAATTGGTCGTTGGTACCTGGCAACTAACGAAGTCTTTTGTATTACAGCTACTGTCATTCGTTCTCAGCCTTTTTATTTCAATCCATATCACTTCACACTACCTCAGATCCGTTCCAATACAACCGATTCAACTTCCACGCGACAGATTTCCAAGAAACTTCCGCAACAAAAGCCTGTATGCATTCCGTGAATCCGTTACTGACGTATCTGTCCCCTTCGTGCGGTAGGACAGACGCAGGAAACATGTAAGGTGTAATTCCATCGGTAGTAAGATAAGATGTGACGCCAGAGATGGAAGGCGTCAGTTTGGGAAGGGAAGGTTAATTGAACCAGTGTGAGACACTTTAATGGACACGCTGTCTGGGGGAATTAACTGCCTTCGCTGCCGTACCGAAAATCCTACGAGATGCGATCGACGGCCTTCAGAATGCGAGACAGAACCAGCAGCCTCACTCACTCAACCCACTCGGCAGAGTTGCTGGACCGTGACGAAGGCACACGGTCCATTGTTCCGGTAGCTAGGTAACACAAACAGTTGATAATCGGGAGTCAGTGGCCCACGTAACAAAAATAAACAACTGCACGATTGCCTGCTACCATTAAAGATTCCATTAAGATTCAGGGACCCGGTAAATTCCTATTCGAAAACAGAGACGAACAGCAGTTGGTGGTTTCAAAGACGGAGAAAACCATACTCTCTCCCCTCATGATTCTCAAGGCAAAGGCAGCCGGGTTCGATACTTGATTGTCCATAAAAAAAGCAGTGTAATTTCCTCGTGTTCTTCCCGTTCATATCCACTCACACGAGGCAATGCAATGAATTGGGCAGCCATTTGAAGCTTTTCACATTTTGCCCACGTGTGGGTTGAGCGTTATTTCATGATGCTGTCGGTGACTCACTTGATAGGCGTCTAAAGGGGGCGATTCATAAATAACGAATTGAGAAAGAAAGTGGTCGTGGCCTAGTTGAGGTAAAATCCCGGCATTTACGTGGGCGACTAGGGAAACCATGAAATACCTTAATCAGCATAACCGATAACCCAACCCACGTTCGAACCAGACATTCCCGAATAACATTCTAAAATGTTCGCTATACCAACCTACTTGGTTGCTTGCTTATGCCAAATATACGTACTTGGTCCTAACATGGGTGATGTACATGGCGAATTTGTTTATTACACGGCTAGAAGACACACTGTTTTATGTTGCGCAGAGACGACTGTTTTGACTCCAACAGAATTGCAAAAATGGTTACAGAACTTCTTGAACGGCCGATAATTGAAAGAGCGACATGGATCTTAAGCGAAAGAAGTTTTGTGGGTCTGCGTGGAACGTCGGTATTGGCGGCGCTACATCTTCGGGTTCTACTACCACCAACTCCACCGATATTATTTTGGGCAATGCCCACTGCCTGAGGCTTACTTCATACGCAAGACTTGGCACTGCGCGATTGGCAGTCATTCTGCCGAGAATTTATTATTTGTTTTAAGCCGAATGCTTTAAATCACAGAATTTGCTATGTGTAGCGCCTGCCTTAGCGTTTAAAAAACTCTACATTTGGCTAAAGAAATGAATTTGTCACGTATAATTTTCGGAGCCGATCCCAGTGGCCGCTCGGTCTAAGGCGTAAGTCTGCGGCCGAGCGCTTGCTGGTATCGTGGGTTCGAATCCCACCGGGGGCATGGATGTTTGTCTCTTGTGGGTGTTTGTGTTGTCAGGTAGAAGTCTCTGCGACGGGCCGATCACTCGTCCAGAGAAGTCCTACCGACTGTGGTGTGTGTCTGAGTGTGATCAAGTGAAAATAAACAACCTTGACACCTACTGTGAGTAGGTAGAAGAGGAAAGGACTACGAAACGATAATTCTCGGAACAACCTAGGGTAATTCGGTTCGTAACGCAATAAACCGCAAGCAGTCACCTGAATACTGGAGTACAGAAAACTCCCGAAACGTCTGGTTGGTCTGAGTCGAACAAATACATTGTAGCCCCGGCAATGAGAAATGTCGGCCGTGATTCTGGTGTACTGATTCAGACACTGTCATGTTAAGGTCGGTAATTAAACAGGTGTTTATATTTCAAATTCACACAACACGATAAGCTCTAAATCCCACCCTTCCCCCATTTAGAACACTCCGTATCTCTGTATTTATTCATTATGTACTCCAGCTATTGATCTCCGCCGGTTGTAGCCTTACGTACGTTACCCGAAACAGCCTCATAGCCTCCTGTCAGATTCCTGCCCCATGCAACTTGTTTCCTAATTAACTTGTAGGCATTCGTCTGTATGTGTGTTCGAACAACGCGATTTCACTTACATGCGGACAACTAATTTAGACACATTTCAAAATGTGCGGTTCCACCAGAGTAATTCACAGAAGCGGAAGGAATAAGGAGTAAGGTCACGCTGTAAGTCGAATCGCATTCTTAAACGTCTCCCCCTCAGCTCAGTGACTGACCATAGGAACATCCACTCAGTATTTCGGCAAATCATCTACCGCGCGACAGGCGAGTGTTGATGTTTGCTATCTATCTGTTGTTAACATAACTGTAAAGAACGGGGGGAAACTTCTGAAAGTGAGAGAAATTAATGTCTTACGTAAATTAGTTTCTCGATATAAAAACCATGTTACAGTTTTTATCAAATTTCTCTATTCATTTATAGTCTTCCTCGTTCTTAACTATGGATATATAAAGGTGTGTTCACTTCCATCCACATTCGAATATACACATTTTTACATCTTTCAGTTGCAATCGTCGTAGACACCTGCGTATCCAGTTAGAACTGCCAGCCATTCACCGCCGACGTGCTCGCGTTTGCTCACTACTTACGTACACGTCACTTATGTGCTGTGTTTGCTTATTAGTACTCGGGAAAAGTAAACTAAATCTAACAGGATGTACAAAACTTGTAGTTCTGGTCACGCTCTTGTCACTCCAGCGTGAAACACTTCTCTGCACTTGCACACTTAACTAAATTTTAATTTCACGTCTGGCACCAAAGCCTAGGACCAGCTTCGCGTAGCCGGTATAGCGATTATGCTACGGCCTGGACTATCCGGGAATCGAGTCCCCGTGGGGGCGAAGTTTTCCGCACCCGTCCAGAACCGCCCTGGGCCCCACCCTGCCTCCTAGACAGTGGCTAGCGGGTCGTTCACGGGGGTAAAGCGGCCGAGGCCTGTCCTCAACCACTCACCCCCACATAGCATTGAAATTAAACAGCAGAGCTACATCTCTATTCCCCCTCTGCGCCTTCGTGGCAGGTTGTAGGGCGAGCTTTACCTTTAAAGCACCGAAGTTTACCTTTCTTCCTTCTCTTCTGTCCTTATTTCATTCTTTCTTGCTCTCTTTTCTCTTTCTATTGAACTGTTGTGCTGTGGAATACACAGCACATGGACCAAAAGAGAGGAAGCATAAACAAGGGAACAGGATGATGTACAGAAGAAAGAGAATTACGAAGACAAGTTTAAAGTAAATATTCCATTTAACGACGCTGCCAGTCGCTTAGATCACGAGTCTCCAACCCGCGGCCACATTTTTAAATCGTGTGTATACTATAAATATGACACAACAATTAAGGCAGTCAAGTATACCAATTACTGTTATTTTTGCACTTGCGCCCCGCAAACCAGCCCACAATAATGGGTGTGGCCTTTGCCATAAAAAGGTTGGAGACCCATGGCTTAGATTATATAGTGTCCGTGTGCAGCACTGTCTGAATGATACGTACAGGGAAATGCGGATATATTAGGAGACAAACGGGATCCGGTGACACTTTGTCCACAACAAACCCTCACAGACTGGCCTGGGACTACAGGTGGGCCTCAGCGGTAAGGGGCCGTCGAGTAACAGCCTAAGCCATGAAACGGCCATCTGGGAGATAACGAAGAGGAGAGAGAAGGAGTTGATACCTTGACCCCGACCTGCGGACAACTTTATGGGCACGGATGCACTAATGGGAATGACACATACACATACAAAAAGAAAGAAGCCATTTCTACAGGAGTCCGTAGGAGCGACGAGCTACTGGATGCATGTGAAGTGCAAATCACATTTCCTGCTGTGTCAACACAGCCATCACTGCGGGACTTGAACGCTGGTACAGCACACGAACCTGTTTCTGAGGACAATCACCTTTCTGAGAACATTACTCACGTGTTAGTATGAGACAAGATTCAAAGGACTGCCTGTACGCATTAGGATGACAGCACAGAAGAAGCTTGAGGGAATTACATAATGAGGAAAGGTGCAATTTAAAACACGAGAAATCTATAACAGAACTCTGCGAAACACTCGATTCTCTGAGGTACAGAGAATATCACCTTACGATCCGTACACTGAAGCATAAATTTTCACAGACCTCCGCTCAGGCTTGTTCCGTCTTCATGGGTGTTACTCCTTCCATCCTGCCTCGGATGACGCGACCAGACACAGAAGTGAAATTGTGAAACTAATTGGAAAGCAAACAAGACACTGACAGACAAATCTTTTGAGGTGAGCCTTAGAAAACCAGCACATGGAAACAAAGAGGGATATGATACAAGTGTCGGTCCGCCTTTGATACAGCTGTTTCAATTCATTAAGCTTAAATTTGCCCCGTGCCTAACCACCAGAAAAATGGTATACTGTCTTTGTAGAACTCTGCATTCTCTTCTATTTATAAACTAGTGGTCAGCTTAGCACTCCAGTCGGTTTAAAACTACGGAGACAGCCCCATGGTTATCGATCAGAGACGAAGGTTGGAAAGCTCAAAAGTCGGTCTGGATAATGTCAGCAACAGAGAAATCCCTACCCTTATCGGGAATCAAACTCCAGTCGGCCAGGCCGTTACCACTCACTTCGTTGTTCAGCTACCCCCAGTAATTACGTACGGCAGGATGCACGACACATCAGCACAGCTCCGTGATCTCATCACAGCAGATACCTCGAAAACATTAAGACAAGGCTGTCTAAAATACGATAATCAGCCCAAAGAGGTCGTACGATCCGCAACGCGGTTACATCTCTGAAGGATTTTCCTCTACATAGACCTGTCCAAACGAACCAACTGCGCCACCGCGTCCCCATTGATAGAATCGAAGCGTTTTATGATCACTCGTAACTTTACACTCACGGCACCCAGTCGAACAAAATGCACTGTACTGTTCTCAGATATTTTTTATCACAATATCACGCTGAACACTGCTACGTGTTTTCAGGGAATCACATTAATGCAACACTCCACAAAACCAAAGTAACATTCAAATATCACATGGATTCCTAGTTCGGGTTTGTGAAGTGTTGTTTTAGTGTGGTTCTCTGATGATGGTCCCATAAGGGATCGAAACATGTAGCAGTGTTCAACGTGATATTGTAATATAAAATATCTGAGAACAATACAGTGCATTTTGTTGGACTGCATGGTGTGAGTTGATTATAGGCAATGTGCAGAATGAACAATATAAACATTAACTCTACACTGTCATTTGACCACGCAGAATCAAGTAGCCTGCAACGTGATTAAGAATTATTTAAAAATTTGCGACAGTGTGCATCATTCACGATGTCCATGGAATAAAGGACAAGGCCGCTCTATTGCCGGCCCGTCCAGGGGGACACTTCCGATTTGTTGCACGGTATACCTGTCTCCTACAACAAAAGCAGTGATCAGATTGGTACAGGGACACAATACATGTGCCCTCTGTTTGCTTCCTGCCCACTTCCTATCTACTAACATAAATACCTATCCCATCCTCAGTATATCTGTTTTTGCCTTTGCTTGCTCGTCCAGAGCACCAAACAATAAGCCACAACAATATTTCATGACATCTGAGGGCCTCCAGTCTACATGTCTCCCTCGCATGGTGTCCCACCGGACAAGCAACAATCCCGTATTTGCAGAGCACCTCATGTTTAATCAGCTCGGAGTTGAAAAGAAAAATTACTGCAACAATTCTCAAACAATCTCCGGACTCCAGTACCTAGAACAGATGAACCGAACAAGTTACGAAACGTACAACAGTAGCGCCTTCACGCTGTTACTGACCTTAGATTTTAAAATCGTGAATAATTTCAAGAAAAACACTGTCATTCCACGTTTTACATAACATACACTGTAAGTTTCCGAATACCGGTGAGGGCGAGATTTTCCACATTCGTCCACAGTGGCCCTGGGGCCCACTCAGCCTTCTGTAGAATGGGTACCAGGTCTCTTTCTCGCGGGCAAAGCGGCCGGAGAATGGTGTTGACCACGCACCCCCAACTGGCGCTGAGGTTAAAGAAAGGGTACAGCTATACTTCAGCTCCCCGTCTGGGCCTACATGGTCTGTTCTACGATGAACTTTGCCGTTACTACGCCTATGTATAACAACGGCAGCGTAAAGGTACAAGTGGTGCCGCAACAAGTAATGAAACCAGTCATCTCTTTCTGCGGCCTCTCTCGCTCTGCCGTATTTCTAGTACTCGTCTCGTAAACTGAGATATTACCTAGGTCTACATGTAAAGTGTCTGTTATTTTTGTTCGATTTTAACCAAAATTAGCATGCGTCGGCAATTTTTGGTAACAATTCCCTCCATACAAAAATCCGCCCGGCAGGAGTCGAGCGTTCCATGCGGGCAGCCAGACGGACATGATAAAGCTATCAGTTGCTGTTCACAATTGAATTGCGAAGCGCCTAAAAACTGGAGAAAACCGCATAATAAAGAGCATTACAATTTATTATTCTCACGCTACACCACGACGGACAAAATGGCGAGCCATGTGGCCAGCAGCGGAGATTGGACAAATGCATAAAACTTTCTGACAGAAAATCCTCAACAGAACAGCCACTTCCAAAACAAAGTTGTAGGTTAAAACAGAATATTAAAGTGAGTTTTAATGCAAAGATATTGACCGGACTGAACTAGCTTATGGTAGAGTCCCATGGCGGGCTTTTTTGAGCACGGCCATGCACTTCAGTGTTCCATAAAAACAGGCAATTCCTACAGCAGCCTGAGTGGTTATTGATTATGTTAAGGAAAACAACACTATGGAGTTAATGACACTGTACAGCATATGAACAGAGCAGTAACAAAAGGACGGATGTACCCGGCTTCACGCCTTGAAGTAAAGCAAAACTCGTTTGGCCGTATCCCAACATTCTTCCGAGTCTATAGGTCTTATCACAGCTGCCACCATGCACCAACTCCTCGAGACGCTCTATGAAAGTCTATTTCGCGCTGGGTGAAACTGAATCGTAGGTTATGTAACGACACTTTGTCAGTTGAGCTTATAGAGTTCGTGTAGCAGATGTGGGACTGTGTACAGTGAAGCTGCAGTGACGAATATCTGAACAATGTACTGCTCCTCGAGCATTTACCCGAAAAAGATAGAGAAATACATCGAAAAATGCCAAGTCAAAAGATAAAAAAATAAAGAGGAAGAAAGAACGAACAGTCCTGATGTAGGTAGCCCAAAACTACACCACAATCTCGACAAAGTTGGTGCATCAGAAGCCACTGTTTTGGTGCAGTGTAATCCATAAATGCCAGGAACAGACTTCTGAAACGAGGTTCAGTTCGTTTTTATCATTATTTGTGAAAGATGCAATTGCTGTACAGTAGGAAGGGGTGGGAGACGGCAATACACTTAAGACGAAGATCTGCTGGTAACAGTTAGTCTCTTTCTCTTCGTATCCCCCTCCCCCCCCGCCCCCCACCCCCGAGGGCCCCAAGCCGACCAGAAAGCCAGTTGCAAGCTGTGATCACGGTACGAGTAGACAGAAATAAAAAGACAACTGCACGTTGCCAGATCTAGCCAGGTCAATCAACCACCTGCCCAAGAAACCATGTCAAATCACACCATTTTCTAACGAATCCAAATCCCACTTCTCATATATATGTCCCACCTACACACTTCTCAACTAACACAGCAATTTCCGTAAAGTGACGTGTAATAACACATAAGAAAGACAAGAACGAAAGCATATGCAATAGGCTTGGCAACATTGGTAACTATAATTTCTTCAGGTAAAAATAAAAAGAGAATAGAAAAAGGTGACGGCCTCCAAGTCGCGTGTGTTCAAGAGGTCAGTCACTAGGTGGTGCTAGCATCAGTCCTATTACCGCCATCTTGCTTTGTCAAGGGGTCAAGGAACGGCGAGAAGTCTCCAACTGCACTCTGTCTCTTTCTCGGTAACTCAAGATTCTGATATTCTCGGGCAGGCACATAAGCCCCCTGTTTCTGCTCCTCGCGTTTGTAAGCGTTAGTATCGATACGAAACGTTCAGGCATATACTGAATATTATACATTTTCCGTGCAGTCTTTTACAATATACACTTTCATTATGCCAGCTACTGCACACAATCTCTTCTCGTGCATTCCTCCTACTTGTTTCGGCTGTTACTTCCAGCCATCTTCAGGGAGTCGACAGCAAATGGTTCACACACAGCAGTCTATCATGAATGGCACGTCATACGCTCATTACTGCATAGTCATTATCACAACTGCTTTTCAAGTTACAGTACAATAAAATTAATCAAACAGAGTATAAAATAAAATACTGTGGTCGTGCATAAAATATATGACGTGCCAATCATGATAGACTGCTGTGTGTGAACCATCTGATGTTGACTCCATGAAGATGGCTGGAAGTAACAGCCGAAATACGTAGGAGGAATACACGAGAAGAGATTGCGTACAGTAATTGGCATAATAAAAGCGTATATTGTTCAGACCATGTTTCGAAGGTAGGTGCTTACAAGAAATCAACACAGAAAACAGATAAAAATATTTCCCTTCGATTCAGGTCCCTGGGATATGACGCCGTGTAGGAGTTCTATGGCAGCCCAATATGACCTGGACTACCCTGCAGATGAAGGAAGCTTATCGAAACGCCGGTAACTATTTACCAGTCGCCATGGCGCCATATCCCAGAAGGGACGACACTTCACCAACACCGCTATGAGAACCTTAAATCTTGCACCTTTCATTTCGACATTGTATAACCTATGGGACTTAGCAAAGGGCCACTCACACAAATCATGAATGAAATCAGCCACGTCTATTTCTCTTAAGCCATTTAAATATATTTTATTTATACGCAGTTATTTACGGTTCATTAAACGACGCCATTAATCTCAGACTGTAGCCTGGATTCTGTTGACAGAATGACAATGAATGAACTAGCATGGATGTGGAAGGAAGCACTCGTGGTCGAATTTGCTGCAGTACAGCGTACAGCTTGAAGTGCAAACCGCTCATAGCCCACTGCTGCACACATGGCGCTGAAGGCGCCCTCTCTGCAGTACGGAGTTCTGTTGAGTCCTGCGTTAATATGGGGATGCGCGCCGTAGAACGGACGACATCAACTCCTGCAAAGCGAGTTATGATGGCCGCCACTCAGCAATACTCAGTTCCACGTTTAAGAAAAAGCTCTTCGTATTACGGCAACATTTTGGAAGGATAACGAAAAGCAATTAGTGCCTGTCAAGTGTCCCGGCCGAGATCAGAACCAAGCACCTATCAAGTAAAAGCCACAGCGGCGGCATTTCGTCCAACTTTCTGTTCTTAGGCGTGTTCGCATCAATATGCAGCGTCTATTAAAAATCACTCCGCCCGTAAATCCGGCTGTAAAGCATTAAACAAAGGTAGAACAGCGTAATGGATTTTCATGAAATTTGATACTGGAGAGTTTTCCTAAAATTTGTCACAGCACACCAATGTTGGTTGAACTCAGACTACGGTAACGGACATTTTATGTACAAACCTACAAGCGTTTCTGCGCACATGCCAAGCGTGGCTCGCAAAATATTTATTGTAGAGAAAAATATTTCGAAAAAAAAAGCAGAAAATTTTATTCGAGGCTTGCGATTTCAGAGACAATTAAATAATAGCAGTGGATGGCCCACCCCTGTTGCGCTAAGTGTACATTTCCGAGCTTCCAGAACATATTCGACAATCAAAAATGGCCCTTTGCACAAACGAGAAGCTACAGCAGTCGTTCATTGTCGATAAAAATTAAGCTTCGTCGTTCTTGAATTTATACACCTACATGAAAAACACATTTACATTTATTGGACACAATCGAAGGTGATGCTGCAACCGTTACCTAAATTCAAACTTCATACATTTCTAAATAATTAAATAAAACGGGGAGAACATATCACAACTGTTACACTACGTACGTGTTTCTGGCTAGTTTAGAAATAGAATTTTCTTTATATTCGCTGCGTAAGCCCGAGGTAGGCAGTATATTAGTCTGAGCCTCATATCAGGCATGTTCCCAGCGTCATAATTTGAAACCACCAAATGGTCCAGCCTCAGTACTGTTATCAGAAGGCCAGTTATAATTGAAATTACAACGACAGCAATGTTTGTTACGTTAGGCTGATCAACCTAGGCGACATACGCCTGGTACCACAGCAATCGACATTTGTAAGAACGGGTATTTATGTAATAACTTCCCCTTCAACAATAACACTGATGGTGTTAGTGTACCAGATGGGATTGTGTGCACCGAGAAAGCTGTGTATAGGTTACACAGCTAGGCAATTAACTCCTTGTGTCACTAAGTGATTCCAGACAGTGTGATTCCAGGAACCTGTAGTTTCAAGGGAAGGGGCTGCAGCAAGTCCCTACGTGAAATGCTATTTAGTGATGGGGTGACAAGCATGACACTCTTGAAGCTCATCAACTAATTGGATAGTAATATAATTAATTGCATAGGAAACTGAACAGCCAGTTAAGCAGTCAGCCTTCTAGTAAGTTTAACTAAGATACTGCACTCCGTAACCTGGAATCTACACGACGAAAGAACTAAACAACTTAGGAACCCAACTAAACATACGCAGGTAATTAACTAATTAGCTAACAAACTAACTAAAGCCGATCCCAGTTGCCGCGCAGTCTAAGGCGTAGGTCTGCGACGGAGCGCTTGCTGGGATCGTGGGTTCGAATCCCACCGGAGGCATGTGGGTGTTTGTGTGTTGTCAGGTAGCGGTCTCTGCGACGGGCCGATCCCTCGCCCGGAGGAGTCCTACCGAATGTGGTGTGTGCTTGAGTGTGATCAAGTGAAAAGTCAAAAACCCTCCACACATACTGTGAACAAGCAGGTAGAAGAGGGAAGGACTACAAACAAACAAACAAACAAAAAACAAACAAAAACAAACAAAACAAAACAAACAAACAAACAAACAAACAAGCTAAATATGAAACTACCTACCTGAATCGGCTAACTAGTTACTATAATCACACAACGAACCAGCTAAGTAATTAATGCTTTACGGTCACAACTAATTACGTGCTGCCGCATGTCAGGCGTATCTCCTTTGAAACGCCTTAGCTCTTCACCATTCACGTAACATGAAAATGACGTCCGTCTATATTCAACTAAAAAGCGGGCATCACAAATTGAAAAATTGGCGGCGTCCTGTCATTACTTCTAGACTGATTTCTGATAAAGCATTTTCCGATAAAACTTGTCTGTATACTATAAATATTCCATCCAGTAACACAACTTCACTAATTCCTGGGAAAAACGTGGTTCTGAAAATGAGTCTGGTGACATAACTAATTACCCATGCAGATCGATGCATCATCTGTTACGGCAGGCAGGGCACAACACAGAACGGACAGCCGGCGCAGCAACCAGGTAGCCAACACTACACAGCTATGTACGTATACCGTATTTAGAACGTGGGCCTATTATCTGCGCGTAGACCTACAAACGTCTCTGGACTTGGAGACCAACATGCAGTCATCATCCCTTAGTATGCTAAGTACAAAATAAGTCTGTGTGTGTGAAATCCATCCCATTGTGGAATATCATATTAAAGGTCGATTCACATTATACGGCACGACACGAACACCACACGACACGACAAAAACCAGCGTGCATTCACATCTACCGTCAGTTAATAGACAGGCGAAATATTATCTTCTCTCAATCTCAGCGACAATATCTTTGTCGTTATCTGTCGGTGACAGACTAATGTGAATTCGAGAATGTGAAAACCATACAAAAATATTTTGTCGTGTCGTGTCGTGTCGTGTCGTGCAGTATAATCTGAATCGACCCTAAAACTGACATACGTGCTGCCGTCAACCACCACAAATTTTGTTAGTTTTGTCAACATAAGCCGCACGTTTCAGTCGTACTGACCATCCTCAGGCATTTAAAAATATACGACTTTAAAATAAAAAAATGCACATATATATATGTGTGTGTGTGTGTGTGTGTGTGTGTGTGTGTGTGTGTGTGTGTGTGCATTGAAATGCCCGAGGATGGTCAGCACGACCGAAACGTGCAGCGTACATTGACGAAACTAATAAAATTTGTGGTGGCTGAGGGCAGCACTTATGTCAGTTTTAACACAGAGTATACCATTTAGAAGCAACAGCGCTTCTGCTCTTGACTACTTAGCGTCTGCGGAGATCACAGAAAACAAGTTCCAATATTTATCATCAACTATTCATAATTTCTAAACAACAGAAATCATACATTACCACGGGCAAATATTACCGGCACAGGGCTTGTTTACACAAAGACCAACATGGACAAACATAATTCTGAAGAAACGGAAGAGAACGGATTGTGAAATATGGTCACTTACTTAGAAGGAAGAACATGGGGCAGAACTGCTGGAAAACAAGGGCACCTTCAAGAGGGATGAATTAACTGGGCATTACGTAATAAGCAACTCTGTCTGCTTCGTTATGTCCACTCACCCTACATGCATGTCACTTATTAACCTTTTAAAGCCTAGCGGTAACTTTACGTACCACCAGGTTTAATATTAAAAAATTCTACGTGGTGTCCACATTGCTTTTATGTGTTTTGTACGGATCTCAGAACAAACAGCAACTTTTGCCTTATAAAACATTAACAGACTGGTTTTTATGACCGAACTGGAGAGTGTTTACAGCGCGGTACGCACTGAGTCCTTCTATAAAACAGATACGCTTCGTCTTTAAAGGGTTAAAGACACCTAAGTTTTGTGTTTATTAATTTTTGTATACAGGCTGTACGCGCGTTAAAAAGAAGAATCATACAAAGTTCGAACATCCTCTGCAGACGATCGCACGGATGCGCGCGCGCGCGCACACACACACACACACACACACACACACACACACACACACACACACANACACACACACACACACACACACACACACACACACACACACACACACACACACACACAAAATTTGAATTTACCTGTGACTTATTCTTCTGCAGACACTGAACTCTACTTCAGTGAGCCACCAGTTACGAAAAAATATAAAACGCCGGATTATATAACAGTCAAACACTTGCACTAAGTTAAATAAGCTTGCATGACGAAAGACGTGACAATTTCAGGAACGGACGAGAGTATTTCTCTCTCTTTTCAGAGCACTTACAAACGACTTTCTCTACTGTACAGTGGAAAGTTTTGCTAGAATAGCCGACAGCATTCACTTCTCTTAAAATACTGCCACAACTTTCAAACCCTTGAAACCCGCTCGCCTCAGCAAAAGACACTACTTCCAGAACCTCGTTAAGCAATGTTCTCGACCTTACTGTCCTCTTTTGTCAAGGGTCTGCACGTTGAATCCTGTCTGAAAAGCAGGGTAGTGATTTTATCGACGCAGTTAAGACCCACCTGCAAACTACGCAATCTCTGATTTCTACAGCCCGCACTTTAATTAACTGTATTACACGCTCACCCGGAGAAATTCGGTAGGCAGCTGACACTTTATATGCCAGGCGGTTCTCTGTATGACTTTGCAATTGAAACACATCTGAACACATGCACGTATTTTCATGAAACTTGTTACACATATCTTGCCACTAAATTACACTTCGTATCGTTGTCTCCACTTAATTTCATACCATAAACAACAACACGGCAGTCGCTAAACTTCTTGTGTGACAGCGATGTTAAGTAAAAACAACAAACATTATTTTATTTCCAGTGCTCCAGATTTGCGGAAGATCACTGCTGTATTTTACAACAGGACGTATACTGACAAACGTATTTATTTTAATATACGATCTGTTTCCTCTGTGATTGATTCACCCTGAAGATAGCCTATCTAAGCCGAAACAAGTACAGAAATGTAAACTACAATATACCAAAATATATATTTTATTTGTCACAAAAGCACAGTTACTTTGAATCATATATAATAAACATGGGGGGAGCAGCAGACAAGTTCACTGCAAGAAAACTCAGTGGAAACTGTGCATAGAAACTTACAGCTAAATTTCCCAGTTATTAACTTAAGCGTCTTTCTAGCTTTGCCGTAAGGACTGAAAACTCTGAAACAATACAGGTGTCATATGTTTTAATCGCTTATATGCTTCCCATATACAAATCAAACACAGATAATCTGGAACACGGTATATTGTATGTTGTGTGATAGGACACAGCCTTCTATGATTCTGTCTCGAGCGAAAATGACGTACATAAAACTACTCAGACTCTCTAAGTTGTCCCTTCTTTTTCACAGCACAGTAACATATATTGCGCTCTACGCGATTTAAATGCTGAAGGTCAAAACCAACGTAATTTTTTCCGCCAAGCACAAATCGGTTTAAATCCGGACAACAAATTTATTCTCTCATCCCTACATAACGTTGCTATGGCGACAGTTTCTGTGGGAACAAGGGCCTACATTACTACACTGGCTTCGTACAGGACACAGCCAGTCGCCTGGGGTCACAGAGACACACTCTGTGCTCTTTCTAATTGCTTTCTCATGCACAACGCACTCTAAGAAAGGATAAAACATGGCCACGCCAAGACCAGAAGAAAATGGAAGCCATATGCGTAGTGTCAAGACTCCAGACATCAAGGAAGGGGTGACCAGGGCGAGTAAATTGTTCGTCAGTCTCGCGAGGGATTGTTAGAAAGTTTGGCTTTCGTCTTTTTTCCTCTAAACACAACGCAAAGAATGAAAGCTTAACGGGCACGTGTTTGAAATATCTTCTCGTGGAGTTTATATTCCGCGAGACTCGAAGTGAAATGTTACTCTACTCTGTGTTCTGTAAGACACCTTCACAGGGACTGTCTGAAATTAACCTTTTAAAGCCTAGCGGTAACTTTACATACGACCAGGTTTGACATTAAAAAATTCTACGTGGTGCCCACATTGCATTTATGTGTTTTGTACGGATCTCAGAACAAACAGCAACTTTTGCCTTATAAAACATTAAGAGACTGGTTTTTATAACCGAAGTGGAGAGTGTTTACAGCGCGGTACGCACTGAGTCCTTATATAAGACAGATACGCTTCGTCTTTAAAGGGTTAATAAACACTGACATTGCGGTATCCAAAATTATGAAGAAGGTGCTCACTTTTGAATATTTATAAACCATTATTTCCAGCAAATTTCCAAGGACGAGCGTGTACTAAGCAAAGACTTTGATTTTTAGATACTTAAACTTTTACGCAAAAGCCTCCAACCAGACCGTTTCATCTTCGCTGATAAATTGTAAACTTACTGACTGTACCACTCTACATATCAGCCTGCATCGCATCGCCTGCCCATATCACCACTATGTTTTAAAATTATGCATTATTATCACAATAATTATTATTATGTTATATTAAAACCAACTAAATGCACTGTACACTCTGTACAGTGCATTTCTTTCGTTTTAATGTAACAATTAGCATCACGGAGTTAGCAGTGTTAACCTATTATTAGTATTTTATATCGCAAATTACGGCATTAAAGGCAATAGCGATATACATGTATATCACAAAAAGTGATACAAAGGGCAGTACATTAAGACGGGCGATTCTTCTTGCCATCCACTTCAACACACTTATGTGCTCACTATGATTCTTACAATAATCACCCGTTATTTCCCCACACAGCATTCATCGGTTGGTCTTCCTGATGTATCTGCACTGTGTCCACTGTGACGTTGGAACTCAGTCTTTATCATTTATAATCACCAAGGACATGACACGGTTCAGGATGTTAGTCAATGATCTCTCACCGCGGAGGGCCGCGTTCGATACCAGGTCAGTCCACGTGGTAGGACAGGATTTTTTCCAAGTACTTCGGTTTTACGCTGTCAGTATACTTCCGCAAATGCTTCGTGCTTATGTACACGTGGCTCTTACCAAAAGGATAAAGCGGCGAAGCCTGTGAATCTTCAAACAATTAATGGTCTTTCGGAAATCGGACGAGCACTCGATAGAAAAGGGCCCGCACTGTTTTTGGTCTTCAAAGTAGCCCACTAATTTGCCGACCGCGCTGACACTTGGAGATATTTTTAATGTGTTCCATGTCCGTGCACTATATTATACAAAAAACTTTAAACACCAACAAATGCACAAAGAGACTATTCTCGTCAATTATAACACACTCCTACATGTTTCGACCCTGCTGGATCATCTTCAGGGAGAAAACTTCCGTTGTCGTTACACTATGTTGCACTATACAGTTTAGCGAGAATGTGCTGTTGACTGTGTACTGCCAGTGCACAGCGAGAATGTGCTGTTGACTGTGTACTGCCAGTGCACAGCGAGAATGTGCTGTTGACTGTGCACTGCGCAGTACACAGTCAACAGTACATTCTCGCTAAACTGTATAGTGCAACATAGTGTAACGACAACGGAAGGTTTCTCCCTGAAGATGACCCAGCAGGGTCGAAACATGTAGGAGTGTGTTATAATTGACGAGAATAAACTCTTTGTGCATTTGTTGGTGTTTAAAGTGTTTTTGTTTACTTGAAGATATGTCAGTGAAGAAAATGTAACACGTCTCCATGGATCTCCTGTCTCGGGCTGTGTCGTCACAGCCTGCAACCGACGCGGGCTATTGCTTTGTAGGCGGGTGGTTCCCTGTTCCAATCACGGCCAGGAAGGCTGACACCCTGACGGCTTCACGGGTGTTCTCGGTCCTTCCAAAAACTGCTGGCAAAGTATGTTAAAATAGGAGACGGTCATTTCATTCCCCGTAATTTGCAATTTACAGTCGTCCTCATTTTCGAAAGCACATGACGCGCAGAATTCAGGAAACTGCGTTACATAAAGAAAGAGAACCTGTCCTAAAATAACTTGTGCTGGACGTTTTCCATAATATGTAGGAGTGAAGGTGACCAACTCGTTATTCATAACCAGCCCGTTATTTATCGTTTGTTATTAAACAGCCCATGCAGTTTGCGAAGACACATTATAAACCAATACGGGTTGCGCTGGACGTCTTTCCGCCAGTAGGGTTTCATAACAGAGGCTACTAAGTACACGAGCAACAGTACATTTTGCCTCTTCTAGACTGATACAAATAACTGGGTTTATAACGGCTCTGTCTGCTTATGAAGCATCGAACAAAAATGGTGAATGCGAATGACCGGTTGGCTTCATTTATACTTACAGCGAGTCATTCTCAGTAGCCGTCAGCTTGTTTGTATCTCGGTTTATGTAAAGGCAGTTGCGAGAACTGCACGCCTGATATATGTGGAATGCTCAGAAAAGAATTTCAAACGCATACGCTCTGCGTTCTTTATTTCCAGCTATTAATAAGAACAATGCACATATAATTGTACTCCTATCCAGCCACTTTCATAGAGAGTCCCCGCCACAGCTGAAGTATTTATCAGCTCGACAAACTCTTATATACCAGGTATTGTAACACAGCCGTTGCCACCTCGCTATCATCTTTAAACCTGTGGCCATCAAGGTTTTGCTTCAGCAATGGAAACAGATGACCATCTTTAGGCGACAGTTCCATTCATATAACAATCAGTACAGGTTCTTCAGTCATCAGATTGTGTACCGCGTAAACTTGTTTTTAATCGAGCATCGTAGTGCGTTATACAGCAGCAACTGCACGCTGGAAGATAACAGTCGCGGCTGTTCTGGAGATTTCGATCTGTAATGTAAGTCTTCAGACTAAAATTCAAAACCGGACCTACTTGAATACGAAGCTTACTAAACAAAGAGCCTAAATACCGACAACCAGTTTCACGCAGCATTATATAGGGTCATTATTTTATCTGACCAACATGGTTTGTCACTTCACGCCGCTCTTCCAGCGCATGTGTGGGCAGGCCAATTAGCGGCTACCGTTTATAGGACAGGAAGTGGGAAAAGGTACTGATTCAACAAAATAACGACTCTGTACTTTGTTTGGAGTGAACGCAATTACATGCCGTGCAGGTAGTGACGAAATGCTGGCCTGTGACTGGCCGCCAGCCACGAAATTTTTGCGTGCGTTCGACGTCCTGTTTCTTATAAAAGAACAACTAACACTCAGTAAATCGATAATGTAGCAGACCTGCATTATGTTCATAACCGTGGGCCTATAGTTTTAAACAAAGTAACACGGAGCAAGCGCCATCGCTTCTGACTTGCATGCGGGAAGAGCAAATTTTGAATGTCGATCAGAACACCGACTGTTCTGAGTGACCCGTGGTTACCCTCACCCTCTCCAGGCATATAGTGGGATGATACCTTAAATTAGGTCACGACCTCTTACGTCACAATGCATGATTCACTATCAACCAATCATTCGGGCTACAGAAACCTATGAGCATTTCGACAAATTACAGATCAAGTGCAGATACAGTTTAAGCGTTCTAGTATGCCATTAGTATAGGATTTACGGTTAGTTTTGTTCACAATTTCGCTACTCTGTGTTGCGGTAGTCGGGTCCATTGTGAACTGGATTTTCCACTTATCTCATGCTTTATTCTGTGTATATGGCGCCCACGCAGTCTGGCTACTGCGTTAAGCGGTCAGATTCACGTTCGACCATATTATGTGGGGAAAAGCCTCACAACTTATTCACAAGGGATTCGGCAGCTTGGACCAACGGCAGAAAAATGCCGTGATCTGGCCGTCAGTGATGACCGAAAGCTTCTGGGTAGCGATGAATTTGCTACTCGGCGTTCAGGAGTTGATATTCGGAATCCGGGCAAACTCAGTCGGTCACTCGAGACAGAAAGGAAACGGCTGGTCTAATCCAAAGACGATCAAAAGAATTGTCCTTGTCACTGATCAGTTAGGCACTGCGTAATGAAGACGTATGGGCGACTGGAGGTATAACTCCATTCTTTCTTAACCTTCAGCACTAAATGTAGGTAAGTCGTTGGTTAGCTTCATGCCTTGGTCGCTTCATCCCCAGAGCCACCCGTACCCATTGGACAGAAGGCTGAGTGCTGTCTAGGGCGTCTTAACGCGATGGCGAGGAGAAAAATATCTGCTTTCGCCAGCTACCTAACCGCGATTAACCGATCGCCCAGTCCTTAACCTGGTCCTCAGCTACTCCGGCCCTCCAAAGAAATTAAAATGAACACAGAAAGTCTGTCGTAACAGTTAACCATGCTTCTAAACCTATCCCGCCCCCGGCCGGTCTTCTACGTGGCCTGAGGGCCTATCGGAGGTGACCGACACAACCAAAGCATGAACACATACCTGTCCACCTCTTGTTGTCGGCCTCAGTATTAGTCAGCACACCAGACCGTCGACAGAATTTCGGTCCTTAGTTCGATCATCACTATACGAATATATATATGCATACACACATACATACATACACACACACACACACACACACACACACACACACACACTTTTATCTTCTACGTTGTGTTGACTCCAACTTGTGTTCAGTTTCCGTGCAGAAGCACTGGCCCTTAACGACTGAAATCATACTGTGATTATCAACTTACAAAATCCTACCCCCTTCCCACCAGGGACTGGGATAGGGTACTTCGTACAGTGACTAGGCTACGGGATAAATGAGGAAACGTGTTTTATTTACCTCCAGGGGCGAGAGTCTTCTGTTCGTCTAAGCGTCCAGACCGACTCTGGTGCCCAATTAACCTCATATTAAATAGAAGAAGACGTGTCTTTCCCTGGGGATAAAGCGGCCGGGTAGTGAAGCTAGCCACTCACCTCCATATGCTACCTTGGTGTGCACAGGGACTTTACCTAAACCTACCCACAGCCCCAAATTTTCTCAATGGCTAAGGCTACCTGTTCTTGGCTTCCAAACAATTAAAATTTCTATAGAAATAAATTATTAAATGAAGGCTTCTTTAAATAAAGCAGCACTGAAAGCGTTATAAATTTTAACTACCAACACACTGTGGAAACACGGTAAGCACTTTCCATTTCTCAGCCCTAAGCTAGTTCTCTATTCTCTGTAGAAACACTGCAGAGAAGAAATTATGAGTTTGCTTCGTTTATTTTGGCTGCTGCCTCGTATTTAACCCAGTGCAGGGACCACATGTAAAGGGTCTTTCCTACGCACAAAGTCAGGTGTTTATTTACCCCCTCTCCCACCCACCCACCCCACAGCCCCAGAGCAGAAATGGGCTCATTACGCTCCGCGCCAAAACTGATCTCTAGCCTTTGTGTACATTTTACTTGGGGGGGGGGGGGGGAGAATGGGGTCATCGGTAGCGACTTGCCGACTGTCGCAGTTAAATAGTCAGCTGTCTTGCTTCGTGTTCAGATGTTCTCAGGTTTGAACCTCGTCCCTATGCCGACTACACCCCCTGATAATGCTATGTGGATTCCTCCTCTTTCTACAGGCAAACGCTGGGATAGTATACTGAAACAGATTGCGATTTCTTCTTCCACGTCCTTTATGCACAATAATTCGCACACAATTATCGATGTCACATTCCATGTTCTGTTGAAGAAGGTGAAGATATCCCATTACAGGCCTGGACAGGACCTTAAGGGTCCAGCAGTTTGAGGCTCCCAGAATCTCTAGACAATCGGCACATGAAGGTGGCTACGTTGGCAGCCCTACGCACCGATCGCCTTTACCTGCCAGAAAACATTATTCCTGGTACTTATTTCCGTTAAGAGTCTGAGTCGACATATTGGCCAAAATGCGGCTGGAAGGATTAATTCAATGAAAAATCCCAATGACCCCATCGGGAATCGAACCCGCGACTAGCACCGTTAAATAACAATGGGCCGGAAAACATGACGAACAAAACTATGCGCATACAACTGTTAAATAAATGCCAGTAACAATCATTCGCAATAGCTTAATACATTTTACAGAGAAGCAAAAGGGCAAAACACAATCCTGATTTGTAACTGGGGCAAGGTGTCATACAGTGATCGGTTTCCGCAAGATGCTGAACACATATTAAACTGAATATGGGATGGACTTGCGCGGATGTCTTATATCCAGTTGCTGGTAGCCTACAATATTGCAGCCGGCGCGAATCTGGGATCTTCGTGTCTCTTCAGTCGGTGTAGGTGAACGAAATGGCGGGGTAGTTGAGAAAGGCCGGTTACTATCCGAACACAACTAATTCGGAAGCACTGGTGAGCTCATGGCAGAAATGAGCAGTGTTTCCTCAACTGTACGGCAGATCCGCCCCGACGCCTACGTACACGCGAAACACACAAAGCGTGCAGCAGGACCAACATGCCTTCACTGCGTTATTACGTACATTTTTTACTGTTCGTAATAAGTAAATATCAGACGGCAATGAAACAGC
Source organism: Coptotermes formosanus (assembly GCA_013340265.1). Classification (NCBI taxonomy): domain Eukaryota; kingdom Metazoa; phylum Arthropoda; class Insecta; order Blattodea; family Rhinotermitidae; genus Coptotermes; species Coptotermes formosanus. Next base: position 858,443 of record BLKM01000195.1, read on the forward strand.
TGTCGGGCGGTTAGTCGTCGGCTTCTTACCTAGAAGACCTAGGACCAATCACACGACACTACACGTGGGATTTGTGGTGGATAAACTCGCAGAGGGACAGATTCTTCTGCGAATACTTCACTTGCTACTGCCAATTACCATTCTACCAATCCTCTACACCAAGGATACAATTTTTTTTTTTCAAAAATCTAGTAGCCACCTCAAAATAGTAGATGCCAGGTAGGTGACAAAAAGCAAGTTCAATACTGAAGACCCCCCCAAAAAATTAGGCGCCACCGTACAAAGTTTGTGCATCCCGCTCTTTGTTAATTCATCTGTCACGTAGGGGATGTACACTGGGTCCCTTCTAAGTCCGCAGTTCCACAGAAAATCTCACCCCACAGCCCCCACATCTCATCGACCCCCCCGCCCCCATTACCCGGCACGCTAGACGCATCTGTATGACGCCATATTATGATCAGATCGTTCATCGCTTCTTCTACCTCACCGGCTGTGCTGTATTTCTTGCACTTACTCCGCAAAGTGGCAGCTGACATTTTAGCCAAACCTGAATTCGGTAGACAGGTTTGAGTACAAAATTGCCAATATAAAACCTCACGAATACCCGTTCACTAGGAGCCGGGCTGTTCCACGTGGACAGACGGACACGTGTGACAAGGTTTTCCACAGTTTTGCGCACGCGCCGAAACGAATCCCCATTACACAGTGCTTTGACTGGCAGGAAATGTGCCAATGTTTTACAATAAGGGATATTATATGATTTGGGAGGAAACTACCGTATTTTTTATTTGAAGGCGTACGTCTGAAGATTCGTTTTTTTAAAGCATATGTGAAATGAGGACTTAGAAGGACTGACCGACATTCCTTCCGAATACAAATCCAAAACGCTACCGAAACACCAAGCCGCTCGTTGTTAACTTTAATCTTCTTTTATGAAACTTACATAACAGATGTTGGAACTCGTGCAATCTGTCTCGCTAAACCCCAGAAATATTGCGTTAGGTCGAGTAGATCACCCCCTCCACTTGTTAATGACCCGGAACATAACGCTGTACGTGGTACCTCCAGATCGTGAGCCACAGCAGACTACAGCAACCAGTTTCCAGGCTGGCAGGCCACCAACATAACACATGCTGCGCTCGTTGCAGCTAGCCCCCGGCCAAATGCAACATGTACATTGGATCGAACCTTAGCGATACAGACAAGTTCTTTGTTTGTAACTGCTAATCGCCGTTCGGAATTGAATGCTCACTGACTCAAGGACAACTGAGTGGGGACGCAGTATATCTTCAGGTGTGGGCGAAGTTGGCAACTGACGTCAGCTGCAGACCGTACGCGTACACCCTGAGCTAAAAACATCTACCGTCCACCTCACGCGTCTAGAATCTTCTATCTGATGCTTAATCTCAACCCATGATCCACTCAAAATTTTCAAAAATTAGTCTTGTAGTATGTGACGCCGTTTGGTCTCTTAAGTCATTTTCAAAGCTTCGGAAGAAACTCCTGCCTCAGTCTTCAGCGTAAAAGAATAAGACGTGTTTGAACAGTCGGAAGGACCGGTTTCTGTCCTTCCTTTCCCTGTTTTACAACCTACATTCAATTTAACTCACGATAGAGGGAAGGACGGACTTCGGTGTTTGCAGAGTTGGACTTCCGTGTTATTTCTGTGGAAAGGAACCAACACGACATTTGATGCAAGGACGCTAAGTGGCGATGATGTAAAAAATATTACCAGCCGGACTGTGTATGTTTGGTAGCCTTCGGGTCACTCTGGCTGAAGCAGAATTGAAACACAAAACGTAAAAGACGTTCTTTCTTCCACTCCGCACCCTTCTTCTTTGCTACTGGTCCCTTATGCCGTGGCAAAGACGGACACTAAATTGGAATCACTGGGTTATCTGGTAGATGGTGGTCCACAGGACACTTGCAGTACAGCCACAGTTGTCACTTCTGGCAAAGGAAGGAGGAAAATGAACTCAAAGAAAAAATTAAGAAAAGGAAGACAAATGTCGGCTTATCGCGGTTACTGTGGGCCGTGACAGCGTAGACGGTATGGCGATTCGCTACGGGCAGGAAGGTCCGGGGCTCGAATCCCGGCGAGGGCGACGGTTTCCGGCACCCGCCCAGACCAGCCTTGGGGCCCACCCAGCCTCCTGTACAATGGGTACCGGGTCTCTTTCCCGGAGGTAAAAGTTGCCAGGGCGTGGCTTTGGCCAACCACACCCATCTTGTGCCGAGGTTAAAGAAAGAATAGCGCTATACTGATACTGCTCCTCTGGGCCTTCATAGCCTGTTCTGGGGTGAACTGTACCTCTGTCTCGGTTAGTAAGTAAACAGTCCAGGTTATATTCGCGGTACAGTTACGGATATTTATTTCGGACTACTGTATCCAGAAAGGTTTTAGAGGTCCTGTCCACTACGTAAATTAACCCTTTAAACACGAAGCGCAGTCTGCCTAATATAAAGACTCTGGGCGTACCGCGCAGTAAACACTCTCCACCTCAGTTTAAAAAAACTTATCATTTGATGAGGTCTAAGGTAAAAGTTTCAGATTGTTACCAGATAAGTACAAAACACATAAACGCAATGTAAGCACCATGGAGAATTGATTAAATTTAAGCCTGGTGGTACGTCAAGTTACCGCTAGGTTTTAAAAGGTTAAGTCTCATATTTGGCGTTACAGCGACCAAAGCGCGAAAAAGAACATCCTTATGTAATGCCGCAGTCAAGAATAAATGGATCCTTGCTGCCTTCCCAAGATATTCTGACGAAGTTATCTTTACCCTTTAAATATAGCTCAAAACATTATAAGGTTGGGAGAACACAATTTTGGTCCGACTGTCACATCCGATAGTGCCTAACATGGGCGTGTGCACACAATGTACCGCTCAGCAGGTAACACATCCCATCAGGAGACTGCGAATGACGCTGACAATGCCCCAGCCACAATGTCAGTTATACAATCAGCAGAGGTCTGGGTACGAGAGTTCATGGGTCTCGCCCATACAGTTGAGGGGGGCATCGTCCTCTGCATATGGAAAACCACATCTGAACGGATGGTGGGAGGCGACTCGTTAATGGCAAATATTTTAAACCTTGAAAGGTAACTGCATGGAACAGTTCTTGAGAAACCAGCGGTTCGTCAGCTAGTCAAATTCCCCGCATTTTACAGAACCCAAGCTTTCATTACCATTTTTAAAGTTTAAAGTTACCTTCTTCATAACAGTCCACCACTGCTCCCTCTACCGGGCCACAGATCAGTCCACACCCTCCCATTCTGTTTAAGATTCACTTCAATATCGTCCTTACACATTCAAAAGCTACGTGGATTAAAATTAGCCACACTCACCTCCATTTAGTGTCGAAGTTAAGAATGAATGGACCTATACCTCCACTCCTCCCAAATGCGTTCAGGGCGTGTACAGGCACAACGTTACCTTTACTCTCACACCCATTTTAATAGTATTATGCCACCTTAAAAAGTGGAGTAAATTAGAATTATTTACGTTCCCATTCTGAATCTGTGAGATCCATTTTGATATTATGATCCTGCCACGAAAAGCTAAGTAAATTAAACTCCGCCGTAGTGGTCTTCCCGTGTTTCAGACAGGGGTCCTTCGTCGGAGACAGCTCGACATCCAGAAAGCCAAGTAAAACTGCTGGGTTGTCACGTGTCAAAGTATTTGGACCTCAGACATTTATATGAATTGAGAAACAAGTAGCCCCCGATGCCTGTCGCAGGTCCCAACGGGACGTCAGTCCAGTCTCGATGTCCTGCTGACGGGGTTCAAAACCGAAACTGCTCCTGTGTACACCGGGACATTATGGTGGGCAGCAGTGGTGTAGATAAGCGGTAGGAGACGCTACTGTTCCGCGTTCAAGTTTATGCTTCTTAAAGTAATTTGCTTCGTTTTCACTACACGTTCTGAGAAGGAAATGATCCGATAAAAGCACGTTGCCCTTTAATCCACGCTTCGCTGCGTCTAAGCGTGTAGCCTGCATTTATTACATCATCATCATCATCATCATCATCATCATCATCATCATCATCATCAACGACAACAGCAGCAGCAGCAGCAGCAACAACAACAACAACAACAACAACAACAACAACAACAACAACAACAACAACAACAACAACAACAACAACCAAATTTAAATGAATCTGTCAGCCACCCAGCCAATCTTCGCAAATTCTCCGTATGGATCAACGGTTACACGAATCCTACACTCAGCCCCACTCACGCGTCGCGTCGGCGAGCTGCGGAGAGCCAAATCAATGGGCATTCCAGCTCCCTGCACTTCTCGTTAAATTCATCTGTCTTGCTTCACACAGGTGGAATTTGTGAAAATGGTTCGGCCGAAATCGTTGTTTCCTTACAATGTGCCCAAAGAATTCTGGCGGTTTAGTAGTAAAGAAAGGACACAGAGAAAGAAAATGTGAACAGCCTACTTTATCCGTGAATCTTTGAAATAAAATCAATGCACCAACGCTAACTTCGAAATGAAATCTTAGGTAGGTTCTTTTTTCCAGACCTATAAATCAACCTCCATTACGAGGTGTGTTTCTCGTCCTTCGGTTGTAATGTCAAAATTTCGTGCCACAAGCGGCTCAATCCCTATTCCCTATTCAATATCACGAAATCTTCACCCATGAGAATGTCTTCTAACGCACACCGTTGGGGAGGAAAAAAACCACTCCGACCCCCCAACACGCTTAAGGTATTCGAACAAAAAAGGAATTTCTTTTCTCTCTGCTTCTGCTGTCAAGTAAGTGGCAGTTTGATGGAAACTTTCCCCGCCTCCGAAGTAATTTACAGTTGTAACTTGGAACACCTTCTCTTGTCTCTTTTTACAACCATCTACCTCACATTTCCGATCACGTTACGTAACCTACAGCACAGGACAGAGGACACTGCTCATTCTACTCCCATCTTTTCCTAGAAATTTTCATCATCCCTGTTTACGGGCAGTTCATGCGGAAAAAAAAAATAGTAGTTCGCCGAATGCCAAGTAGCATACATGAGCGTAATTACAAATTCATACAAAATTTCTGTAGTAAAATCTTCGTAGCAGTCGTTTACGGCATGTTATTGAGGGGCTGGCCTGGTAGCACGCATGGGAGAAACGAGAACTGCATACACTTCGGTAAGAAAACATTTACACATTACCAAGGTGGATCAGATGGGCAAGAAATGTAGCATGCATACAGGAAAAGAAAAATATATACAAAACTTTTATTTGAAAACGCCTGTAGGATTCACTCATGCAGTAATATGAAGAATGAAAAGCACACGGGCAAGGGAATGGAAATAAATTCAACAAACGATAATGTAACAAAAATGCTGTAACAGAAACGTACGGCGATACAGTGCCATCGCTAAAACGCTACGCACATCGACCCCGGTCACGTAAGTATCGAGCAAATCTCGAAACATTGTTATTCGATTCAGCTTTGATGCGGCTGATAGTCCAAAAAAGTCCGCATGACCGCCGCGAAAGCTTGAAGTTACATGCCGTACGATCGATTATACCATGCACTTAGCATTACAATACACGTGTCAGGTTAGAGTGGAGATAGATCGCAACAAATCTTAAACCCTGTCTCACTCTGTACGAAACGCCCTCAGAAATAAGTGACTTAGCTTTACACCTTGGCTCCTTAATTTCCGAATAAACAGCCTCTGATAGTCACAGGATAGGTCGCACAGCCGATGCAGACCCCGTGGCGAAGAAAGCAGACCTCTCGCCGTTGGGAGTCGAGCGGCAGTCAACAAGTCAGTAGCCAGTAGCAGGTTCAACGCGCCCTGCCTCACGGTTTGCGACATTACTTAGTCTCTTTACATATTATTCTCAGGGTGATCACTGTAAATCAACGAGTCTGAGATAAGGTTTGATGTGTAAAGCAGCTGGAGAAACAAGAACTATAAGAAGTCTTGATTTGGAGGCCGCCTGCAAAAAGACCACTTGGAACACAGCAAGATGCTATTAAAGTGGATCTAACGAACACTGAACTAAGGGATCGGTGTAGTATAAGGCTCTAGACTTATATCTGAACCAGGCTACCGACTATCCTTAGGTTTCACCTGTTTTGTCGCCTCTTCAAATATCTTCACGGACGTGTCCGGAGATTTAGCGTTCGTGTGGCCATGCCTATGAAGATGGAGGCAGAACGTTCCTTCTACACGTCGGTAAATATATATATCAGGCTATACGGCGTCATATCCAATGTAATCTTAAGTGAAGAGGTTGATTTTGAGGAACAATTAGACTACAGCTAGTTATGGAGGGGTGGAAAGGACTTGGCTAAAAGCAGAGCAATGTCGGCTAGTAAAGTATTGTGCAGATATAGACGGCCCATGACTGGTGTACCCCACCCACACCGGCCCATTCCCACCTACCAGTTTATAAGTCCTACCCACATCTATTCTTTGCCAGCGTGAAGGGATGTCCCATATTCTCTACAAGCTACCTCGTATACCTAAATCAAGGGGTACAATCTACAGACGCTCCCTTTTCTATGGAGCTTCAAACTTATGGAATCTGACACGAATGTAACAGGTAGCCAGCCGCATAAGGTAAAGACACTCATATATCTGAAACCAGGGATACTCAAATGGTGATGCAAAGGCTGAAATTCGTGGCCCATAAAATACAACGACTGGTGGCAGAACCCAGTGGTTCAAAGTCCACCTTAGGGGCATAATTCTGAGCCTTGTCTTCCCATCTTCTCGGTGAAAAACAGTAACGTTTCTGATGCCCATCCGGAAGGTGCTGGCCTCGAAAATCGGACGAAACATGTTTGACTTTCCTGAATCCTTCCGCAAGAATGGAATTATATGCCTTGAAATGGGCCACAACCATTTTCGATCATCGCCTGAGGGTCCAAAAGTCTGTGTAGACAAAATGATAAACAAACAGATACTGCCTCTTTCGGAGTCCGAACTCGGTTGTCGAGTTAAGAGCTGTCGCTTTGCTAACACAGGTATCGTTCATTATCTTTCCTACGTACCAGGGAGTCTCACGGTAGCCGCGTAAAAGGAATTTAATTTACGTTCTGAAGAAAAGTGTGCCCTTCCTTGCGCCACTTTTATGCAAAAGTCACAAATACCCAACAGAAATTTCTGCAGATTTCTCATACCAAATTTTAACCAAATCTGTCAGTAAGTGTGGAAATTACGTATAAAAATCATTTACGCCCGTAAGTCCAGTATGGCTTTCAATGGACAGTTTTTCACATAACTCAAAGAAACTGAATACATTTGTGGACATATCATGTGCCGAATTTGGCCACAAATCGGCGAAAACTACAGTAAATATGGTAAGATTTCATTTACGCCCCTAAGTAGAGAATGGCTTTCACTGGGCCGACTTCCACGAAACTAAAAGTTGCTACATATCAACATACGGAGATTTGCTTAAATTGGTGAGTATATGTGGAAATTACGGGTATAAATTAATTAACGCCCCTCCGTAAAGCATGCCTCGCTGCGCCGATTTTCAACGCATTTATTCATGCTCTGTAACTTTGTGTACAGCACTCCTATACTGAATTTTGTGCAAACTCGATAAACGGTTTAGTCGCTGATACTAGGTTGCTGACTGACAGATGGACAGTCGGGCAAGCGGGCTGCTCGACGGACGTGGTATCCACATAAGACCTCATTTTATCCTCGTAAAGAACGCCTACACTGTAAATACGAGAATTACTAGAAGGTTAATTGACTGGTGCTGCTCAGAATTCTCGTTCATAATCTGGCAACGGTTTAACCTTTTAAAGCCTAGCAGTAACTTTACATATGACCAGGTTTAACATTCAAAAATTCTACGTGGTGCCCACATTGCGTTTATGTGTTTTGTACGGATCTCAGAACAAACAGCAACTTTTGCCTTATAAAATATTAAGAGACTGGTTTTCATAACCGAAGTGGAGAGTGTTTAGAGCGCGGTACGCATTGAGTCCTTACATAAAACAGATACGCTTCGTCTTTAAAGGGTTAATCAAAAGAAAGCGCTACATGGAACTGGACATTCTTATCAGGATATTAATTAGATATCCATCAACCCCACAAACTCTCACATTAGACGGAGAGTGTCAATGAAAGGAACATACCCATATTTAATATTGGCAAGTGGCTGACAGAACCATCCGGCTAGCGTTATGTCAGAGGCTATGTTTGTAGAAGGAAGCAGCCGCTGGGCACGGCTGCCATCTGTTACCACGAGAGAAGAAAGGACTCTTACCACTTAGAAAAATGAAGTTCATTCAGAGGATGAAGAATAGAAGAGCAGACGGCCGTGGCGGTTTGGAGGGTGGATATTCCTCCAGAGTAAAGAAAGGACGAACAGGCGCATTGTGCAGGTTTTAGAATTTCTACTTCACGGCTCAGTGACGACATTTAGATTGCAGTCTTCAGGTCCCCATTTCATCTCAGCAGCCTCCTGATTTCTCCTCTTTAACAGGACGTCCTACGGTCCTTTTATTAACAACCCACCACTCTTTGTCCTTTCTTTTTCAGGGGTGCCCAGAAACTTTAGTAATTTACAAGACACATCCATTAACAAATATTATATGGAACATATATCATGAACGCAATGTGATTCCTTGTAAGACTCAAATGCAAAAACCGGCGCGGATCTAACATGTGCCTCGACAGATCCAAAAGGGCCTCTGCAAAAGCAGACATCTTTATCAGCAATACGAAGAACTCGCTAAACAAAGCAGTAACCCGAGATATACTGTAATATCTTTATTTCCATAAATATGTTTCAGTGTGCGTGTGTGCGCATTCAGTAACGCCGCAATGAATTGACGAACAGGGGTTCTACAGTGTATAGGCAGAATAGGTAATTAGAGACAATCGGACAGACAACAATGCACTAGGCAGGTCTCGAACCAGTGCAGCCTGCCCGCCACATCGTCCTGCAGAGATATGGTAACTCGATGATTTGTAAAACCCCATGGTTCATGGACCAACAGATCTTTTGTTTGGTTCTGCATGACCTTGATACAATGAAAAACTGGCCACTGTTCGCGCCGCTACCTGGGCGGCTCAATGCCAGGTTCCAGTCAGTCTGCCAATAAAAATACCAGAGGATGTGGCGACCACCAGCATGTTTTATCAACGGGGCTTCTGGGATACGACTCGCCTGCAAGGCTCTGCTAACTCCGTTCCAAGACATATGGCTGTCACTGTTGCAGCAGTGGATTTTAACAAGATTTAAACAACCTGTATCATTTACACTACACGCACTTTAATCTAAATGGTACACGAACAAAAAGCTTAAACATCGTTAATGCCACATCTTGCCGCTAAACACAATCTCAAGCCAGTTTCAACCGTCTCTTATCGTCTTAACGTACAGTACTGCATCGAGATTCTCGAAGTGGTCTTTTCGAAGAGATTTCCCCACCAGAATTCTGCACGCATTCTTTGTCTCAGCCTAACGTAGTCACTACAAAAGCAAAATTATGTGACAGTCTTCTAAGATCCTCATAAAGTAAAACTTTAACAAATTTTCAGCCCCTTCTTAAGCCTGAACGCCTTCCTGAGAACATTATTTTGAGACAATTTGTAATGTGTCCTTCCCTCAAACTGGGATATCACGTTCCATAAACACACAAAACTGACAAATCAGACCATAAATAACATCTCGCACCATAATGCCATAAAACTTCGCTGTAATTTGATATGTCATACCATAAAAACACGTTATTGAGGGAAGGACAACAGGAATGAGAACAAACGAGGACAGAAGACGTAAGCAGCTACTGGATGACCTTAGGGAAAACAGAAGATCCTGGAGTTTTAAAGAGGAAGCACTAGATCACCCTGTCTGGAGAACTCGCTTTGGAAGACGCTATGGACCGGTCACAAGACAGACTAGGCAATGAATGACCATGCTGTGTACCACATATTGTGCATAGGCTATCTGCTGGGAAACCAACGAATCTTGGTTCGATTCCCAGCGGGGGCAAGAGGGGTTTCTCTTCTCGAAAGCGTTCAGCTCGGCTCTGCAGCCTACCCAGCCTCCTGCTCAATGTGTTTCGGAGGCTCTTTCGCAGCGAGAAAAGGGGCCGGAGCGTGTAGCTCAGCTCCCCGCTCATCACCATCTAGTACCTAGTTTAATAATGAGGGGAGAAACTGCACCTCGACACCTCCGTATGTTCCACAGGGACAAATTTCTCTTTCTAATTACAAAAAATTAAAATTACTTCATCTGAAATCATCTCTTCCTCAACGCAGTATAAGCCTGCTGTCTACATTTCTGTAATACAATAAAGCGTTGCTTTTATGGACTACAAAACAACTTTCAAAATCAAATCCTAACACACGCCATTGTTCTCTACAACAGATCGGTCAATAAACTGGCGGACAAGTCGATGGGCGACACGAGCTCAATTTCAGACAGGGCCAGGCAATTTTCTCGAGCCACCAATGTGCCCACAATGGACCTGCGGCCCACGCAGCATCTTATTTAATGTACACAGGGGACACTTTCCGTGCCGGAGCGTTAAACTGTCTCCTCTCTATTTACTGTCGAGGTCTACCGTGCGTGGGCTTTTATCTCAGTGCCTCGTATATGTCCTTCTGACTGGTCTTCAGGCACAGAGGTGTCTCCCATGTTCATCTCTTCTACTGCGCGAATTCGGAAGGTGGTAATATTCTGCACTTGCATTCCCGAGGTGAAGGTAAAGCAAAGGGAAGCTAGTCCTCATGCACGCCATTAAAATATATGGGGAGTGGGGGTACGATTCCGCTTATTGTTAACTCGGCATTAGAAGGTGTGAGTTGTCTGCTTCACGTCCAGGCCGCCTGACTCCCGCGGAAAGACTCTTCTGGTATCCACTAAACGGGAGGCTTCAAGGAATAGTATGGTTGCTTAGAAGGAAGAGTTGGTCTTGCGCCTGAAATAAACCGACTATACTATCGCGGTATCTCCGAGGCGCCCTGACCTAATTTTGCCCGGTGTGTCATTGCAGTTGATTAAGCGATGCTGACAACTCACGCTACGTAGTATCGAATGAATGAATAAATAAATGAACGAACGAATAACAGTAAATTATGAACAGAAAGGGACGTGCGAGATGGAGGCAATTGTTGGCCAATTTAAGGTACTATCCAGGCATTTCCATCAAGGGGCTGTTCGCAATCACGAAATATGTCGGTCAGGTTAGAAGGTGTCCATGCGAAAGTCGAACTGGAAGCAATATTGGCCATCAAGATTTCTGTCGGTACTTTTTCTTAAGGCAAATGCAACAACTATGCCTTCACCACATATTGCCAAATGCTTACCTACCCACCACTCACAATCGTGCCTTTACCTCATGCGACGCTGTATAATACCCGCAGTTGAACTAGTGCTGTTATCAAAGACCCAAAAATGTGGCCATGCCATTGCCAATGACTTTTCCACAATTATATCCATCTACAAACACAAGATATATATAGACAAATTGAGTCAAAATGGAAAAGAAACAAAGGGTGGACGGAATACAAAAGAAATAGAAGACTAAGGAAGAGGGAAAGGTAGGGAAGTAAACACAAAGAATGAGACAGAAAACGAAGGCAGGTAAGCGTTGTGCGAGGGCTTGGCTTGTCAATTATCGCTCTCAAGTCACGTGGCAGGCCACAGCCAGCGTGTACTGTAGATTCATTGCCAGCAGTGGAAGAAACGGTCACTTGGCCGGAACACGAGCCCAGCGTTGCCACGTCCCTAGCATGTATTGTTAGCCTGTCACAACAAAACAAACAAATTGGAATTTAATCGTCCAAATGCGTGTAGAGAAAAGGGAAATATAAAAGTTTTTATTCGAAAATTACCAAGATGATAATACACAATTTAAAAAACAAAAGCAAAGGAAACAAGTAAATGGTCTCGGACAGTTCGAATGGGGCACATAAAAAACTACAGAAGGCAAGTCATAGAACTTGTCTTGAAACTGACGTTGATACTGGAACTACAGTTCCGTGCATTCGCACTGAAAACATGCGCCTGCCAAGAGGCAACACGTTCTCACACCGTCAAATGCTACATACCGTTCGAAGTACTGCAGCCGCACTTTTGCCTCTCACATCTGTATGTCCACTGTGCTGGCTAGCCTATCCTAGTTTCCTCCTATTCTTCCACCCTGACCACTTTGTCAATCAAGGCAAATAACGAAAGACACATTTGGCTCCAACATATGGCTGAACTTCCGATTTCATTCGCGAACACTGCCACGTTCTATGCATTAGATGGCCCACAGGGCGCTTCTTTTACATGGAGGACACGCAGTCCTCTCTATGAAGAGCAATGGAACTTCTCCTGTCGAAACACGGGCAATTCACACTTTAAAATGTGCAATTCAGCTTCCAGCTTCATTTCACTTTTCCTTCAGTAAGCATTTACAACTAAGAAGGGTGCAGTAGGCTGAAGAGTGAAGAATTTCATAACGCGTATTTGTCCTCAGTATTGCTATGGGTGTGAAATAATTGATGTTACAAAGGCTGGACATGCAGCTTCATTAGTGACGATCAGATGCATAAAATATTTCACGGGGAACGTTCTGAAAAACAGTCACGTGGAATATCGATAAGGAAATGCCAGCGTATCTTTAAATATGGGTCTTAGGGAAGGACAGAAGTAGCTGGAACTGGCTCAGGAACGTGTAAAGTGGCGGGCGTTTGTGCTACGGGTGCTGAAACTTCTGGTTCTGCTGGTGTTAGCCAGTCATGGCACAGGCGTGACTATCTGCGCATCTGAAACAACCATTTGTTAGAAAAATACCACGCAGGCTATACATAACGTACCATTCTTGCAAAACGGGGTCCCCCCCACATTACGATTGCGTGATATTACGAATTAAAATTCTCATGGTCTGACTAAACTCGTTCTAACGTATGCTTACATATTTAAATGGAAGAGAAAGCTGACGACGAGTCGAATAAACCTCCGTTCCCTTTGACAAAAGAGTGTAACTTTTCTACTGGCTGCAGGCCTAGTTTCGGTATGGGAACACATGACGTGGGCATTCTACAGTAAACCGGATATGCTGCTAGACAGAAGACAGGTGAGAGGAAATGACGTCTAGCTTACGGGGTGAAGTTAAAAGTACAAGCATAAAACCTGACCTTCCTCTGAATTTCATCTGACGTATCGCGACAAGTTGCGACTTAAAAGTGTATATCACAATACAAGACTGGCGGAATGTTCAAATGCTCGTCTGCAATTGTGAGGTCAATAAAGTGGCTAACCGTGAGTTATACAGCCTGTAATGGCTGGAGCGTTGAACATACGACCATCCGTCTGAAGCCGCGACAGAGAATGCGTGGAACTTTACTTTCAAGTCCCCATACACGCTCTCATGGCGTGGTGCCAAGACAGAGGAGCAACATTACCCTTACTTGTCCAGTTTCCCAAACTTGTGTTTTGGTTCCGGGTACCCTCGCCGGTGTGCAGTGTAATTCAATGCCGCAACGCATACACGAGAGCTGGAGGGTTCCCCCTTCATTATAATTCCGACCTTCATGGGCTTCATTACCTGTAAGGTTCCTACTTTCTTTCATTCTCGTCGCAACCCCATCGTCCCTTAACGGCACTGTGGTATAATGTTGATACTGTAATACAGTACACTGAAGATCCCAAACCTCTGCTGGGAATATAAACCTGGTGGTACAAGCCACAGTATGGTCACTATACTGCGTGAACTATGTCGCCCATTACATATTAAAATGTCTTTTAATATCATCCAAGGCGTAATAACATATTATTAATTAAAGACGGTTCAAATAAATAAATAAATAAATATTCTACCGAATTCTATGTGGCACGTATGGGGGAATGAGATGTGTTTTCGTGCGGAAACCTGTGGGAAAGAGACGACTTGGAAGACCTAGGCGTAGATGGGAGAATATTAAAACGGATCGTAAATAAATCGTTTGGGAGGGTGTTGACTCCACTGATCTGGATGAGGATAGGGACAAGTGACGGGCCCTTGTGAACACGGCAATGAAATGTCACGTTCCATACATAACATAAAGGGAATTTCTTGACTAGATGTGGAACTCTGCTCCATGAAGCTGGTTTATCGAATTCTATTTCAAAAGTCTACTTCGTATGCTGCCCACCCTCGGTCAGGTACGCTCCTAATTTTGTGTCATCTACAGCCACCTAACCTCAATTACTCCATTTATATGTCTCACCTATCTCTTTTTATATGCAGGAAGCATTGTGAGTAGACTATTAGCCTAGTACCGCAACGGAAAGTTGCGGTCAATAGTTTACACTATGTCGTATGTGGAAGACCGCGGGTTCAAGTCTCTGTCACGAAACCGGTTATCCTGATGGAGGTCACTCATGATTTTCATCTGTTCGATCAGGCAAATGGCGAACCACTGCGCCAAATTACGCAACGACAGTGTTAGCTGCAACCTTACTGTCCTGCCATTCGACTCTCCGCTGTATGAGCTGACGGACATGATCAATAAACCAATAAAAAATTGTGGACCTTAGGGTTAGCACGCGTTTCATTATTTCCTATTCTGTCTAGCCGTATGCGTTTTAAGAAGAAAGGTTTTTCATTTTCTACGTTTCCCTCCTCTGGGAAAATGCCTTCGCTAAATATCTAAATAAGCACAATTGTTCTGTTACGTCAACAGAATGCAGCACAAAATCACAGCTACTGAAGTCCTCCAAAATGTGACAGAATTCAAATACGCCTACATGCCAATAACACCAACAAATCGAAGCTATATTCAAGACGGCGTTAACAACGAAATACACCTGGGGAATGTTCGTAAGGAGGACACTGTTTTCATAGTACTGCTGTACGTTCCAATATCTGACGCTTAGGCATGAAAACTGACTGAGGGTGTTTGAAAACACTGTGGAGGGGGGATAGCACTGGCGCCTAGAAATGGAACGCCCCGACATAACGGAGTCAATTCAAAAAGGACGTGCTTCCTAAGTTTAGCACTCACCACACCTTTCAGATAATCAAGTGCCAGGATGAGATGGGCTGAATATACAGCATGAAGAAAACAAAGGAAACTCCCTCGAAATGTGTGAGATTTCAGGTTTCCGCTACAGTGCTGTTGAGGCCTTCGCTCTTCTGAGATGTTACGCAGCGTATGCTGGTGGTTGTTTACCGACGTTTCGGGACAGAATTCTCCGTGTACTGCTTGAACCCTGAATATGAGACCGAGAGGCTGTCCCCAGAACCTCGGTAACATCGCAGAAGGGTGAAGGCCCCGCATACAAATGTCATGGCATAAACTGGCGCAATTTGGGAAATGTTTAACGTCTCATCCAGCATTGAAATCTCCACGCCACTTGACAGAAATTCACATATTCATGCAATTTCAAATGTTATACCACATGGTGCTAGAAGTATTCACAGTCTTAAGCACAGTGTCAGTGGACACGGTCACAATGAGTACAGCTAAACATGCAACACTGTTTGTGTTGCTTGAGGCACTCTTATGCAGTTGTGATATTTACCGAAATTACTTTGAAGATTTTTCGCTTTATGTTCCATCCTAGACAATCTACCAATCGAAGCCGCATGCTGACAATGTCACGAGTACCGTCGCGTTTGCATCCACCAACCGCTGAAGGTTCTATCGAGTAACTAAGCAATTAATCCATTAGCATCCTTATCAGCAACTTAATTAGATGACGGGTTGCGTAATTAAATAACTAAGTAAAAGGCTAGCCAGGTAAAGAACAATTTATAGATCGCTACCAGAGTGCCTGTGTGATTACGTACGTAACTAAGTAACTGGACAATACAGTAACCAGTACGGTAACTTGACAGGTCACGATCCACGTAAATAATCAGCTTGCCACGCCACGTATGGAATGGGCGAGCAGTCGGCTAGTTAATTTCGAAATTATCTAGCAACCAAATGGCTAATATAACTAGCTTTTACGACGTGTTACTGAAATGCGCTACGTCACGCGCTCAGTTCGAATCCCTTGCCGTAATGCTTATTCTTCTCCAGTTGTGTACCTAGACTTTTTGGCGCCAGGGGGCCAGTAATCACAACGGTCGCTCTTAATGGAAATTATGAACTTTTGAAAACGTCGCCATTATTTACTAAATTTCCTTTTATTTGACTCAATAATTTAAGACTTGTTCGACACAGAAAATCAATTTTTTTTAAATATTCATTTTTTTCCCGCGAACCCTGTCGCCGCTTGGTCTGTGCGACCGATGTAACCGCATTACACGTCCCCTCTTAGCTGCACCCCTGTTCTTATCTAACCTCTGTGTTTTAATATCCCTGAGTTTCATTCTTCCTTCTGTGAGCGAAAGACACAGTTCCGGGTCGACACAGAACAGCAGCTAAAATTTCTGTTTCACACACCCCAGTATTTTGTCACATTTCTGAAGACGTTCTGAACTGAAAAGCGGCATTAACTTATAAGCGTATATAAGTGTATGCCTTCAGAATCCAACTGGTCAAGAAGTCCTCCACTTTTATGGACGGTAAAGGCTTGTGGCGAGCTTAAAACAACCGTCACTGCATCATATTGTGAGCCAGTGAATGCAGTCCACGTAAGAAAGCAATCCCATTACAGGCCTGGACAGGCCTTTACGGTTCCAGGAAGTTGAGGTTCCCAGATTATTAGATAATCGGCACATGAAAATCGTAAGGCCAGCCCTACGCACCGGCCGCCTTTACCCAGAAGAAACATTCCTGGTACTGTTAGAGGCGGAGTCGATTCCAGGGCCATAGTGCGACTGACAGGATTGTCAATGAAAAATTCCGATGACACCATCGGGGATCGAACCCCGCAACTTTGTTTTTAGTGCAGTGCCTCAACCAACTGGGCCACCGCGTGCCCCAGTGCAGTCCACATATGCGCCATTACTGTTCTTCGCCCATGTTTCCAAAGAGGTCCCTTTTCTTAAGGTCTTCCATTAGAGCAATTTAATTTGATTGCATAATTTTTTGAGGCCAATTCACTTCCTTTTATTGACCTCTGCACTCGTCAGACACAGCAGACACTACAGCAGCCACGTGTTCTGACACAGAATTCGCTATAGCATTTCCGTCTCGCTTCGTCGCTGGAATCCTAAATTGAGGTTACCGGGACAGCTGGTCCAGCTATGATGCCCCCCACTATGGACACTTCGAAGTGGCACAGACAGAAATCGAAACAACGTACAGTCTAGTCGCCATTCATAAACAAGGAGTGGTAACTTGCTTATTCTAACGGTACTAATGTGTTTGCTCATTTTGTCAAACACACACACACACACACACACACACACACACACACACATACACAGACATATTCTACTGCCCTGCACACAGCTATGTCCCAGGGGCAGAGCTACCATTACACCAGCACTCTGCCACAGTGTTTCTATTTCAGACTACAGGTCACGTTTGATCGCGGTGTACTACTGTTACTTAAGCCGTAATGCGCATCGTACAGACGACTAAGCAAGGTAAATGTATTTTGACTTGTATTCGGGAGAGAGTCCGTTTGAATCTCGAACTGCTTACAGCTATCGTGACAGATATTTTCCATATTTATCCTCACTTATACCAAGCGAACATCAGAAGTTCCCCCAGACAGACAACAACCAATTCTTCGCCAATCATTTCCAATTCATGAAACAATTTCCACAACACAACACACAATTATTACGTGTGCAAACTGGACATTTATGAAAAGTGGATAATCGACAATGGGCGGGCTGGGTCTGTTACTGCACAGGAAGACATAACAGCCCGACAGAAGCATAGAGTATCAGAAGATACCACATCGTTTTACCGTGCCTCATCTACAAGAACAACCTCAAACAAGGAACAGAAATGTGAATGAATGTTATAGAAGCACGAACTGCAGACTTTCAGACAGACTGACTGACCCACTAATGGATCGTGCACGCTTTGCCTTCCACTCTGTTGCAGCTGCTTTCCCTTGCAAGACCAGCTAGGCGCGGTCATCGCCACACCCAGCATGCAAATGCTAACGTTTCGCTCAACGGCAACGCCCCCACGCTGAACCTTACGTACTCAACAATACAATCTGGCATTTAACTAGAGTCTCTTTGTCATGCTTCCTTTCTGTCCACAATTCATATTAACCTTTTAAAGCCTAGCGGTAACTTTACATACGACAAGGTTTAACATTAAAAAATTCTACGTGGTGCCCACATTGCGTTTATGTGTTTTGTACGGATCTCAGAACAAACAGCAACTTTTGCCTTATAAAACACTAAGAGATTGGTTTTTATAACCGAAGTGGAGAGTGTTTACAGCGCGGTACGCACTGAGCCCTTATATAAAACAGATACGCTTCGTCTTTAAAGGGTTAAGCTATAAAACCCTATTTGAAGCATTTTTAGCATGATCCGACTAACTGCAGGAATAACACACACACACACACTTTCTGACTGTGCGCAGTGCGGTGTCCGTAGTGCGATGAGGTTTCAAACACTGGATTTCTATGTGGAGTAAATGAATATCAAGGCCAATGAGGAAGGATATACAACAAAAAGAAAAGTGGAAAACATGTGCACACGGCCAGAGAACGTGTGGCGCACCCAAAGGGGGAGGGGGCAATGCTGCCGGACTGCAGCCCCTCCCTCCACAACCAAACTTTAAAAACACGGAGTTTGTAGACACCAGGACATTAAACGTTTTACGCGATGTACCCCTCAGCCGAAAGCAGCCACTGGAATCGGCTGATTACTAGTACATTAGAATTTCGAAAAATAAAATAAAAATGCCATGATGTCTTAGATGAAATGTAAAAAAAGGTGAGTGGGTCATGGAACACACACTTATATTTGTGTGTATATTAGTGCGGTTGGAAACCGTGCTATGTTACAGAAATACGTACGACGTGATTTTTATAACATAATTTTTAAAGTCAAACCAATTATATATAGCCTCAGGGTCAGCACCTCCCCCCCCCCCCAGTGAAAACTTATGGGTGCGTTCCTGTGATGTGGTAACTGTTTTCATTATCAGCCCCACCTATGATGAAAAGCACTTAACTGATTAATAAAAATGTCAAGAATGACGTAGCCTACAAAGGAGTGGAGGTGTAGCTCCAGTGTTTCTTACCCTTCTCCCTAGGTGCAGGTAAGTGGTTGGTTGGTTGCATTGCCCGAAAGCCTTTCCCGAGGGAAGGAACCCCAGGGATACACGGACAACTATGGACACAGTGGCTAACGGAGAAATATCCGTCCCAGTCGGCAACCGAACTCCGCTCAGCACACTGCCCCGGCCACAGCCTAGACACTACACATATGAGCTAACCGCCTTACACGCGACCTGCTACAGACATACGACATAGCTACTATCACGTTTCCTTGCTATTGAAATGTCAGTACCCGAAGTAATGGTGAAGCGGAAAATAAATACAGCTCCACAAAGATCCGTTCGGATTTTATTGCCTTTAGTATTATGCCAGATGCAAGATGTTTGTATGTTCTGACTGCATAGGCAAGGAAGGCGTCTCCTTTTTATAAACTAGTTATACCAGGTGGCCCAGCATTCTATTACCCTCAGACGATGAGCACTAATAAGGAAACGGAACGTCGGCAAGTTAAAAACCGTAGTTCTTTGAAGCCTGTGATGAAATTAAACAGTAGAATAATTTCAATATTTTCTTGTTATTTCAGCCAAAAGAACTGTTGCAGCGCGTTCCGGAAGCTGGGGGCGACAGTCGGTCCGGATTATGGTAATGACAGCCCACAGAGGAGGGCTGTGGTACAGGCCTGTCTGATTCAGATCCGAAAACATCCACTACCCAACCTCCTAAACCTCTAGTATCCTCCGGGCTTATAGATTTCTTCTAATATTCAGTTGTAAATAGAATATTAACCTTTTAAAGCGTACTGGCTATCTGATGTACCGCCAGGTTTAACATTCACAAGTTGTACATTCAGCCCACACCATATTTATGTGTGTTGTGTGGCTCTCAAGAACAGCGACTTTTGCCCTGTATAACATAAACGGATTGGTTTTTATAACCGAGATGAAAAGTGTTTACTGCGCGGTACGAACTTGGTCTTTAAATAAAACAGTTTACCCTTCGTCTTTAAAGGGTTAAGAACAAAAGTTACTTCACTGTTTAGTTAGTTTGCCAGCTCAAGTGTCTGGTCGGGCTACTATAAATTACAATAACACAGTACACTTGCAATGTTTCGATGCTCCATGTGTGTCACACCTTTAACACTAAACATAAGACACACAAATTATTCCACCATTTGATTTTTATGATTCTAAAAAGTGATCTCTACTTTCCGTGAACAACAACATTTGTGTCTAAGACCAAGTGTTCATTAAGATTTCTCGTCTTAAGCATGGCAAAGTAACGGGAATACAAGATTATAAATAACGAATAACTATGCGATTGGGGGCAGACTGACTTCGGCTGGTGAAAACGCGGTTACGATTGGCTGGACATGTAGGTCGGATGGTGAGAGAACAAACAGACCTATGGAACACAATGTGGTGCGGAAACACTTCTGAAAGCGATCACTCCAAACACACACACACACAAAAAGTGTTAGTATAGTAGTGATCAGGGAGAACAGAAATGCATACAGGATTTTGGTGGGAAAACCTGAAAGGAACAGACCGCTTTGAAGACAGGAGTAGATGGGAGAACAATACCGAAACATGGTTTAAAGAAGCAGGGTGTGAGGGCGTGGACTGGCCTCATCTGGCTCAGGATAGAGACAAGTGTCAAAGTCTTGTGAACATGGTAATGAACTTCGGATTCCATAAAATTCGGAACATTTCTTCACTAACTGAGCAACTGTTAGCTTCTCAAGAAGAACTCTGCTCTATGGAGCGTGTCAGAATAATACCAACGTGGATCTTAGAGGAAATCAATGAATGGACGAGCGGTGAACATAGAAGGTTGCTTATCCAGTAGCTGCACTGAGATGGACCGACGGACTGAATTACGCACATTTAATTTGTTAGCGACACGTGTATTGGGTAGCTGGCATCGGATGAGGAGGCAGCAGGAATTTGTATGTTATCTTTTAAAATTAGGACGTTGTGGTCGTGGCTTTCAGCGTAACAACATTCGTCCAGATTACAGGAAACTGATTCCATGGAGCAGAACTTTTCGTGACAAGCTGACAGCCAGTCATCTGTCCGTCCCGCACTCTGTGAAACCCACAGGTTCACTATCGTGTTCACAAGAACCCAGCACCCGTCCCTATGCTAATCCAGATGAATTCAGTCCATATTTTCACACCCTGAAAGGAAGAAACCGGCTGAAGATACAGGCGTAAACGGTTGGGTAATATTAAAATTAGAGCCCAACCCGGTTATAACGACATCGGTTTATACCACATCTCGCTTATACAGTCAGATATTCTGTGATACCAATTAATTCCTCACTGTTAACCATAACACTACACTCCTCGGTTATAACGACACTCGTTTATAACGACACAAAATATTCATGGCGTTTAACCGAGTTCGACTGTACTTTTAATATTACCCAACCGTTTACGCCTGTATCTTCGGCCGGTTTCTTCCTTTCAGGGTTTCGATTAACGACAGACTCAGGGTCCTTAGGCCGAAATTATAATTGGCAACCGACTTCTATGCACCAGGTGAAAGCATGTTTGAGTTTTTCTCACCCATAATAACATAATGCCCTCGCCCCCATTAAAATAAAGAGAGTGAACGTGTGACATGAAGCTACAAAGACTGTGCACCTGTGTGTTCATCGTGATGTAATATATCCTACACTCCAGTTCCACACATTTCGACAAAAACGGTTCCTGTTCATCCTATATCAATTTCATCTAAAGTCACTGCGCTTCGAACCATGAAGAATCCAATCATCCCACATGAGCCTTAGAGCGGAACAGCGTTTCCAAGCTGAATCCTGCAAACATAACTTGACAGTGCGTATCCAAGGAAAGAGACGTTGGACCACAGGTGGACAGTGTAAATCACGTAGGCGCAGCATAACGCCTACAAGAGGTTGACCTTCACATAACGATTAGTCATTTACGTTAGTGAACTAAAATATAACAACATTTTCTGTCACCACAAGGCTTAAAATATTGCATAAACAACAGCAGATTGAACCTAACTGCAAGGCACATGTGTATACGAGTTAAACCGATATAAAGACCAAGGTACTGAAAGGATTGGCGTAATAAAGTTGGAATCACAAAGCCAGTGTGATACGGCATGTACCTTTGTGAAAGGTAATGCTATTTATAACTAACCCTTTCTGCCGTGCCTGATATTTTAAGCTATTTTAGTTAAATGTTTCGTGTTTGTTTTTGTATATTTTCGAACTGACGTAAAAACAGAGTAGCACAGACAGACAGCCACACGCATGCTGCCTTCACCAACGCCTATGACACTAAACCCATGGCAGGTTTACCTTCAAACCCCCACAAGCGAAGTTCAGTCACTGCGTCATCAGACCAAGCAGCAAGCGAGGAAATGCACTACTTAGGACTGTTTCTTCCTTAATCATCCGAAGGTTCTGGTTTCGATATTGCCAGAGATGTTATGCATCCAGTTTTACTTAGTACAGTGACAAAGTTACGGAATGGAAGACTAGGGTTCCATTCCCGACAGAGGCTGGGATGTTTATATTCGCCACAGAGTCGATGAACGTGCTGGGTCCCACACATATATAATACGGGCATCAGTGGGCATTTTCCCAGGCACAAAGTTTGCCGGAGCATGAATATGAATAATAATCCGCATATAGGACCTAAGTTAACAACGCCTGCAGCTATGCCTCCACTCTCCCACACACCTTCACGGCCTTATGCTCAATTAAGTACAGAGGCAAATGTAACAAATATACCCGCACATATTAGCGTATTTACAATGTAATGCACAAGTTTTATTGCTAAAAAAATTGTTATCTTTAACACCTGTTGGACTGTAATACGTACTGACACTTCTCCAAATAAGCAGAAACAGAAAGGCACATGCCTCTAAGCTACGTACCCAGCTGGCAGTATGCAAATGATTTACTTTCGCAGTTATTTAATTTCGGGTGTAATTCTGTAAGAACATTTCCATTTTTGGGCCGATCCAGATGGCCGTGTGGTCTAAGCCGTAGGTCTGAAGCCACTTGATTGCTGGGATCGAGGGCTAGAATCCCGCTAAAGGCACGGATGTTCGTCTCTTGTATTTGTTGTGTGTTGTGTAGGTAGCGGCCTGTGTGACCAGCTGATCCCTCGTCCAGAGAATCCTATCGGGCGTGTGTGAGTGTGTGTGTGTGATCTAGAAACCTCAGCAATGAGGCGGCTTAGGCTGCAGTTGGGTTGTTGCGCAACAGAAAAAAAAATTCTGAGACCAAGTATAACAGCAGGCCGATGTAACATGCCCACAGTTCTGCATTCACCTGTCTGAGCCGAAACAACAGGAAGCTACGTCATTTTTACTTTTCTTTAAAATAGGCATTTGGAACGCTGTTGTACAATACACAGGCAAAGACAAGCCTCTTGGGACGCCCCATATCTGCACTGTGGGCTCTCTCCACGCTGTTCACTTCATCCGATATCGACTGTGCATGCAGGTAGCAGACACTCGATATTTTTCAGCCCTCTCATATGACGATACGCGGGAATGTATCACAGAGACCCCAAATGCCCCGCTGTGAACCAAACGACAGTCTGCAGTACGAAAGTGGCGGTCACTGCCGCTAGCACTAGCTGCCCTGGGCAAGCAAGAAAGCAAAAATATTGTGAAACTTTACAGCCATCCGCAATTTATAGTAACATTTACACATTTTTAATAAAACTGGAGGAAGTTACTATTTTTAATTTAATAATCATTTTTGTTGTTTGCTTTCACTGGTATATGGTAAATACACACGTTTAGGCTTGCTAATAACTGAGTCTGCAGACTACTATTTGCATTGCTGAATGTAAGAAATACAAGCGACCGCTCTGTGAATCACAGACACTTGAGAATCTACGTCTGCTATTCCTTTCCGCCAAGACAATGTAATTGGTATAGCAATTCGGCTTTAGGCTAGAAAACCGAGGGGTGATGGTTCCACTCCTGGCGGCAGCAAGAGATTTTTCTTTTCCAAAGCGTTAATTTTTAATATCATTACAGTCATGCGCCCATCCAGAAGTAAGGTGATGTAGGGCTACATAATTCCCTTGTCTGTGGCGCAACAGCCCCACTCGTGCTTAGGCCGTCTCACTGTATACGTTTCTATATCACACACACAGCCGGTAGGACTCCTCTGAACGAGGGATCAGCCCGTCGCAGTGGCCGCTACCTACACAACACTCACAAGCGACAGGCATCCATGCTCCCGGCGGGATTCAAATTCACAATTCCAGCAGGCGGGCGGCCGCAGACCCACATATTAGACTGCGCGGCCGCTGGGATCGGGGCTATACAATAGGTACTTTTAGTTTATAGGCACGTTCAAGATTCAAGGTTTATTACAAGAGACTATTATTATAATTATGATTATAAATATAATAATAATAATAATACCATCGTCATTGCATCGCGCTCAAGAACTGTCTTACGCCGACAGTCGGACACGCACCTCCAACACTACAAATGTTCCACGCGCAGTGCAACAGCAGGTATGCGCAACATGCACGGTGCTTCCAATTACATTTCAGCCATCGGATTGTCCGGGCTGTTGCGTACATTCTCTGTACGACTCTCTCGGCATTATGCACAATGCGGCTCAGCACTTCGCTGTTTACTTACTCATTGATTTGTAGTTTATTTACGTTGCTGTCAGTAAGCCAGACTAAGTAACGTCAAGTGTTTATATGGTACAGTGCAGCTAAAGCGAAGCCGTTGCTGTGCTCGCCATGAAACATACGAAGGAGTGGAGATATAGCTCCAATTATTCCTAACCTTGGTACTACATAGGGGTTAGTGGTCAGTTTCGCGCTTTGGCCGCTTTTTGACAGACGAAATAACCTCCGATAACGGCAAATTTGTTTCCGTACAAGTCAGAAATTGTACAGCTTGACAGGAGGTAGCCTATAGCTCTACCCACTGACCTCGGCACTACATGGATGTCAGCGGTCAGCCTCACGTTCCCGGCCGCTTTACCCCAGAGAAAGATACTCCGATACCCATTCAACATGAGGCCGGAACCGCCGGTATGCATTCAACAAGAGGCTCGGTGCATCCCAGAACCAGCTAACACAGGAGAAAAATCCCTTTCCCCAACTGAAAATCGAGCCACGATTTGTCGGACGTTCGGCTGGCAGCCTATTCACTGCACGACTACACTATCCCAGGTCCCTAAGATCTAATGGCAGCAGTCGGCCGTGGCCTAAACACGTCCGGTCCCTGGTATTTAACTGGAGCGACTGAGAAAACAATGGCAAACCTGAATCGGGAAACTCGATGCCCTGGCTAGGATCTGAATGGTCACCTACCGAATACAAGCAGAAGCGTCACTGCCTGGAAATAATAGCTCGGTTTCTTTGTTACTGTGTTCTGCAGTAGTAGTAGTAGTAGTAGTAGTAGTAGTAGTAGTAGTAGTAGTAGCAGAATATACTGATAACTAGAAACGAACTCTGTAAGGCACTTCGTGTACCGCCACACGTACGCCAGGGCTTCAAGAGACTGCAGCCCCCCGTTTACAAATACGTTACACTGACAGAAGACAATTGAATAATCAATCCCTTACAACCTATGTTTCTTTCGTAATATCCGCAAATCAAGTAGCCTATGCAATACAGCATTCTTTCCTTCATACTTACAACAGGCAGACAAAAATAATCTCACGGATCCCTCCTGACCAGATGGGGGCTGCCCGCGGACCACCTTTTGATAACCACTGATTTTGTGTTGTACAAATACAAGAACGTAAGAAGACGTTTCGGAAACTGGATCTGTCATCAAGTAGAAACGTGGTGCCCCACCTACTGACTTCGGCTCCTTATCGCGAACTATTCACTTCAATCTCTGGGCCCAGTTCCTTACCTGTCGGATCACAAGCACTCGGAACCCTAAAATCAATATTTTAATCACTCTAGTGGAACGTAAATTCCATACCCTGAGTATAAAAATATCCCACTTCAAAACAGATATATGCTTGCTTAAAAAGAATCAAAGAAGAAATGGCATTCACTGGTGCGGAATAATTCGGACTTCGGCTTACTACAGCAGGAATCTCCTTAGCTGGTACCTTTCAACAACCAAGATGTCGGTCACACTGCCTCTGAGAAAGTACGTCATCAACTTACCTGCAACAAAAAAAAAATAGCATGAGTTAAGTCAACATCATTAAAACATAATGGCTACCTTACCACAACAAAGCTTCATGAAGGAGTGGATGTTGTTGAAAAATTAACACGGCCCGGCAATAGCCGTTCCGCTGTACACATTCAATTGAAAGAAGTGGCCCCAGGGGAAATATAAGCCGATCTTCCATTTGGAGGACAGGAGCTTTGACTAACCCTCAGTAGAATGAAGGATGCAACCACAAAGTTAAATCTACATCTTAAAAACTAAAGGAAACATCTGGCCAGTGAAATTAAAAATATATTTCACAGCACAGCTGAAAATACTTTGTTGTGTGGAGACAAAATGTGGGCATGGGCTGACAGAAGGTGCGGAGTAAACATGACAGGCCAGGAACGTATAAACCTAACATTGAGGCGCGTTCGCGTAATCAGTGTTGCCGTGGAATGTGTGTTACTGAGCCTTAGTTATCCAGCACGCAAAGCGCATGCGCTGTATTATACTGTCATCTGTGGCCTGTCTGGCTCTGCCATATTTTTCCACATTATCTCATAAACGGCACGATTTTAGGGAAAAAATTGTTGAACACAGTATGTGTGTTTTGATTCTGAGTAAAACTTTTGTCTGAAACATATCTCGTTCTAAGAATAAGTCAACGAGATACTATCATAAATATACTCCATTCTTCACGTAAAGTACCCGTTATTCTTGTCAGATTTTAATAAAACTTGAAATTTTCTCGACAGATTTTCCAAAAACACTTACATATAAAATTTAATAAAAATCCGTTCAGTGGGAACCGAATTTTTCCATGCGGACGAATAGAGACAGACAGACAGACAGCTGACGAAGCTAGTAGTCGCTTTTGGCAATTTTGTGAACGCACTTAAGAGTCAAGCCGGTTGAATTTGACTGCTTAAGTAGACGTCCGGCGACAAGGAAGTTAAAGGTCAGAAATAAAGCAGGAATAAACGGTTGTTTTGCATCAACGAAAATAAACCTACAAAACAGACAACGCAGGCGAATATAAAATTAGTTACTTGACATGCGAACTGATGATTTAAATTTTGGCAGCGCGGCCCTGTTTAAAGCCGCTACTATGCACGTATGGAACACTGCAAGGCACCAATATGCATATACAGTCTAACCTCGATAGAGGGCCACTGTTTGTTAACCGCAAATTTGTGGCTATGTATCGGGGGTGGCGGTAAACAGAAATACTGTACAATAGGGAATTTCTGTTTACAGACTTCCACGGGCGCAAAATGAGGGTGGCGATACATCGGGGTTTGCTGCAGTTAATTTCGGAATCTATGTAATAAAATGTAGGTATGCTAAGTTTCCCAGGCAACAGAATAGCTCAGTCACTGAAATGAAATCCATCGCGCTTGAGGTCTGCGGGGTGGACTTTTGGTACAGAAAAAATATTTCTCTTTGCCATTACGTCCATCGCGGCTTTGAGTCCCCGCGGAGTCCACCGTAGGGCAGCAAAACAACCCGGAATGAGATCAATCGCCTCTGTCTAGCGCCGTGCTTTACAATATGCCTTAGTTAAGCAGGGTTTAGGCACATGTAGAAGTCACACCTCAGTCTCTCTTTCTAACCCTAAACAAAACATACACACTGTCCTAGCTAGAGCTTATCTGCTCTACAACAATATCAACCAACCGCACCACATGTACAAACTGTTACTGAAAAATGGACGGGCGAGGGGTTTAGAAATGGCGGCTAAACCTACATATTCGAACGTGAACATATGTAACAACCCCCACATACGTAGACGTTTCAGCTACTACTTCTTTCAAAAGAAACACGCAATTCTCGTGTGACAGTAAGTAACTTTCTTGATGTAACTCTTCCAACGGTACCTGCAGAGTACGGAACTTGATTTATAGCACAACACAGACTGCTGTTTGCCTGCTGCCCATTGTAGCAGCACACAACAATAGCAGACTTTAACCTTTTAAAGCCTAGCGGTAACTTTACGTAGCACCAGGTTTAACATTAAAAAATTCTACGTGGTGCCCACATTGCGTTTATGTGTTTTGTACGGATCTCAGAACAAACAGCAACTTTTGCCTTATAAAACATTAAGAGACTGGTTTTTATAACCGAAGTGGAGAGTGTTTACAGCGCGGTACGCACCGAGTCCTTATATAAAACAGATACGCTTCGTCTTTAAAGGGTTAAAATGAGGAACACTCCAACTAGTCAGTAGTTGCCAACCATACGAACATAACTGAATCGCAACAGCCTGAGGAAGCATAAAATTCATCATTTGTGTCCAAGCACAAGGCCATGGCGGTGCATAGGGGCCGTGGGGGTAAATCGCCATCCTTTCAGAACCATGACACTAGCTAGCAGAGGCAATGTTACGCCACGGCTGCTTTATCCTCGGTATCAATTCGACACCGAGGTGAGTGTGAACTCACGAACCAATATGGATGCAGTAGCGAAGATCAACATTTCTACTCTTGCCTGGAATCGAACGCCTACCGTACAGCCCGTAAACCGTCGCTATACCGAAGTACAGACCCCCCATTCAGTAGCTGGTAGTTATTCGGGAGGTAAAAAAAATTCCTTTTTCGGAATCCTAAGTTTCAACAATCGTAATTCAAAAACTTGCGACCGTTCATCAGGCGCAAGGAACACGCTGAATATCATGCCATTTCACAGAATACGTCTATCAGCGTCGGCAAACAATGTGCTATACCTAAACAAAATATTTAAAAACAATAAAATATTGTAAACAGAATATAAATATATTCTTATATATAAATCAACAATGTGGAAATAAAGTAACGTCTTTTCATGAGTAACAACGCCTACGAAGACTGGAATGGGAGGGGGGGGGGGCCACACAGATAAATCAAGTTCAAAGGGGTGCAGTCATTGTGAACTGCACCGAAAAGTGAAAGTCCAGTTGAACGTATCACAGCACTGCATGAGGAATTAAACTGACGACCACGTGCAAGTGGACGGCTAGGAGAACGCGCAGCATAATCACCACCTCTGAGGCCGTCAATGAACTGGCGCTGTATCTGACTGGTGACGCCTGAATGCTGTCTGCACTGACTGGCTGTCAGACAAATCGATCCTCTGAGTTCTGTGGCCCATATCTGAACTGACAGTTACACAAGTCAACCATAAAGCGTACCGTGTCCAAGCCGGTGGCACGGCACTGCGGGGCGTGTCTCATTTCGAGAAGCTTTTTGGCGTCAAACTTTAGGACTAGCCGATGGCAGTGGCCGCGCGGTCTAAGGCGTAGGTCTGCGGCCAAGCGCTTGCTGGGATCGTGGGTTCGAATCCCACCGGGGGCATGGATGTTTGTCTCTTGTACAGTGTCTGTGTTGTCAGGTAGAGGTCTCTGCGAAGGGCCGATCCCTCCTCCAGAGGAGTCCTACCGACTGTGGTGTGTATCTGAGTGTGATCAAGTGAAAATTAACAACCTCGACACCTACTGTGAGGAGGTAGACGAGGTAAGGACTACGAGACGAGACTTTAGGACCATATAGATAAATAAATAAATAAATCGTGTTAATTAGTACTCCTGTCAACCGTGTCCAAGAGACA
This sequence comes from Coptotermes formosanus, assembly GCA_013340265.1. Classification (NCBI taxonomy): domain Eukaryota; kingdom Metazoa; phylum Arthropoda; class Insecta; order Blattodea; family Rhinotermitidae; genus Coptotermes; species Coptotermes formosanus. The sequence continues at coordinate 888,208 of BLKM01000195.1, forward strand.
GGATACTGTTAGGCTTTTGTGGTCTTGCTCAGTACCTCCAGACAAAATAAAATAAAACACATCACAAACCTGTTACGACTAGTTCACTCCACACCCGTATCTTGTCACTAGCCATAGACACTGATTCAGCCTTTTCCTCTTCGATGATCTAGGCCTACAACAGGCGCACTTACCAAAACATCTTGAAGGTGGTAGAAGCATGGTTCATCCTGTGCACGCCATGAGGACGTACGGAGAGAGTAGAGGTATAGCTCCACTTACTCTTAACCTCGGCGTCGTATGGAGGTCAGTGGTTAACCTCACGCCCTGGCAGTGTGAATGCCGAGGAAAGAACCTACCGTATCTACTGCATAGGAACGCCCCTAAGCCGGGAAGGACGTTTTGGAGAAGAAGTAAATATCTAGCTGGTGCCGGGAATTGAACTCCGGATTCCCCGGCCCCCAGATTAGTCGCTATACTAAACCCACTATAACGGCTGTAAAAGGTGATGCAAAGCTAACACCTAGTGCTTTCAGGTGATGAAACCATACACATATTTGCTACACTGCGGACGTTTTGGAAATCCTTAACGTCTCAATTTCAAGGATAAGGCCGTCAGTAATTACTGAAGTCTGAAGATGGAGACAGCCAGTAACTCACAAAGAGTTTGCGTTTTTCACCTTTGGTTCCTTTTCGAGCCTTTGGCTTCAGAGTGAAATTGTCGTTCCCATTCGGCCAGGCAGTAGAACTTATGTGGGCGCACCGTAACAGGGCCTCTGCCTACACAGGACTCTACAAAAACCGTCGTGGGCAAATAGCCATACTGTAACAGTGCCAAACTCGCGTTCAACGTGCGACATCTGGCCGTGAGCATTACTAACTACAGTCATTATTCAGCAGTAAGGATATTCAATTGGCTAAGAACTTCTTTAGATAACTTACAGCTGCATCACCGTGTCCACAAAAACTATTCAATAGGCCATATCCTAAGTCACTTCGAACTTTTCACACCCTCCGCAATATTTCCTACGCCAGTATTTCCCAACCAGAGTTCCGCAGAACACTGTTGGGGGTTCCGCGACAAATCATGGAATAAAGACTTAAAAATTTTGAAATTTTAAATTTTTGAAATACCGCGAAAAATTCCAAATATCCCTCGAAAGCCAGGAAAAATTCTACATTTTTCTTGCAATGTAACACACAATATTTTATTTATTTATTTGTAAAGAGCTGTGATACAAACGTATGTTGCAGCTCTTTACAAGTAACATTTCTTTACCACAATTTGGCAGTAACTGAATTTGGCTCTTGGCCCTCCAAACGTTTTCACACTCATGAGTTCTCGGGATAAGAAAAATCATTTTATGGGTTACGCCTACTCCACGGAAGAAAGGTGGGGCAAACACTGCCCCACGCTCTATTTAGAACTCAACATCCCAGAGTTTCATAGTCTCTTTCTATGGAGTTCTTCAACCAAAATAACCGTAATGCTGGTTGCCCCCATGCCCCCTAGAGTTCGACCCAACTGACTCAGTACGAACGGAGCAGACAGAGCATTATGGAGTTCCTCGTTTCAACGTGCAACATAGCCACCAAGTGTCATTATAAATTACTGCAAAATATAGATCGGTACACGGTAAATCAGCATTTCTCAACAGATGTGCTGCGACGTTTTGAATTAAGTGCGTTTCCACACGCACACACAAACCACAAAGTGTCGTAATTACTACGAGCGGCACCTTGTCCAGCCCTGTTTCATCACCTCTTCGCCCTGCAATAGCTACTGTTTTTAATTGTTGTTGGCCTAACACTTCCCACGTTAAGTTCTTCATATATGTTAAATTCTGTGGTTTTTCAGAATATCAATTTCAATTCGACCCTGAAGACGCAGCCAGAAAGTTTCTTCGAAACGTTGGAACAAACTTATCCTACACGATGTAAGAAACCAAAAGACCATCAACCTGTTTTTTGCCTCTCACTTTCTGACGTTTATTGTACGTTACTAAAAATGGTGTTCATCTGTTAAATGTTTTCCCAGCTTTAATATTTACTCGTACAAGTGCCTGTAATGGAAACCGGGGTGTACAAATCCCATGCGCCACGTCACCGTGGCAATTAAACTTTGCACGGTGGAGCCTAATATCTGTGGATCCTTACTACGGAACTTACCTCATGTCACCATTCTTGCAACTAAAATTTTGAGGTGGCTTATAAATTTCTGGAAAATGTGTGCAACCCTAAATATAAGCACGCGTGAAAACCGATATCCATGTAGTTTATAATCGTATGTGTGTGTATATATTATATATATACACATACGAACTACGTACGTACATACATACGTACATAATACATACATACATACATACATACACACACACACACACACATACATACATACATACATACATACATACATACATACACACACACACACACACACATACAAGGGTTATTCAAATGAAAAGAGGACAAATGTATGAAGCGCCTTATAGCAAAAACAGATACAGTACAATGACATTAATCTTCAGTGCAGTGCCCATCACATTCTACAAACCTCCACCAACGTTCCACTAAGGCATAAATTCGTCGGTAGAAGACGTCTTTTGGTTGCTGTTCCGGCCAGTTCTGCACCGCCTCGTTTACCTTCTCATTCAAGCTGCAGGGACGTCAACGCAGAGCATCTTTCAGGGGCTAAGAGAGGTGAAAATCGCTGGGTGCAAAATATGTTGAGTATGGCGGATGGGATAACACCTCCAATTCTAAATCCTGAGTCTGTTTCACGGTATGACGGGCTGCATGCGGTCGGGCTTTGTTATGCTGCAGACACACACCAGCGGACAACTGACGGCGGCGTTTTCTTCGAACTGCTGGCGTAAGCTGATTCCGAAGCATTTCACTGTACTTTTCAGTGCTCGCTGTTTGTCTTTGGCCAGGCAATGTTCAAGAATCAGTCCTTCATGATCGCGGTTTTCATTTGAATGACCTTTGTACATACATACGCACATGCATGCATACATATATACGGTCCACAAACCGTACAGAGTACACCGAGGTGTCAAATACTACCTACCTACCTACCTACCTACCTACCTACCTACCTAACTCCAGGGAGTAGAGGCCTTCTTGAGAAGCTAACAGTTTCTCAGCTACTCAAGAAATTCCCCGCATTTTCGGGAACCCGGAGGTTCATTACCGCATTCACAAGAGCCCGCCACCTGTCCCTATCCTGAGCCAGCTCAGTCCAGTTCATGCCCCATCCCACGTCTTGAAGATCCATTTTAATATCATCCTCCCATCTACGCCTGGGTCTCCCAAGTGGGCGCCTCCCCTTAGGTCTCCCCACCAAAATCCTGTATGCGCCTCTCTTTTCCCTCGTGCGTGCTACATGCCCCGCCCATCTCATTCTTCTCGCTTTGGTTAGGTGTCAAATACTATACGCCTTAATGTGATACTCTACTGTTATTTTAGCACCACACTGACAAAACACTGACCTTGCAGCTAATGTGTTACCTCCTTTCCAACTTTCTGATTCTGTACGCTCATCATCTTCGCATGAACGAACAAGAAGGCAAATGTTCTTTAAAGCACTCTTAACGGACACTATCTTCCTCAGTTTTTGGCACTCCAAATGGTTTTCCAATTTTCTCGTTCATTGAGGTGACTACTGCCAACAGCCATTTTCCTCAAAACTTTTTCTTCCTTCTAGAAAGGAACTGACAGCTGATTTTTGGTTCGGATGTATTCACTGCCGGTAAGATCCGCCTTTCAAAACCTATTATCTCTAAGAAGCGTTAGATGCTTTGGAGAAACGGCTCCACCCTTTGCGTACACAGAACAGCATAAGTATATACTGCCACAAACAGAAGAGGTGATTTTGGGTTAATTGAATTTTTGTGAAGCGTAATCAACAACCATATCGTAAAATACTATTAGTACGATCAAATCACGAATACGAGATTGGCATGAAATGTAGCATGGACGAAAGAGGTAAGAGATGCCTACACCTTTAGTGACAGATTTGAAGAGTAGTACCACTGATAACACTGCTTCCCAAGTTGGGTTCTGCAGAATAGTGTTCGGAGTTCCGCAAAAAACCGTAGACTAAATAAATACCAATTTGGAAATAGCATAAAAATTCCAAGTATTCCTAGAAATATCGCGGGAAATTTTGTCCGCCAATTGATGACCCTGCAGTAATAAACATGATTTCATATTTTGATATTTAAAATAAGATTAGGTAATACAATCAAGACAGGAAATACTCAATTTTCTTACAAGCTGATATAATTTATGTTTATGTACGTAGTATATACACATAGAGGGAAACAGCTCTGTACAAATGAAATTTCTCGACAATAACTTCGTATTAATTGAACCGTGCTCCCCGCCATCGACTTTTTTTTTTGCCCGTAAACGTTTTCATAGGTAGGGTTTGTCCATGGAAGAATGCTTGGGATACACTGAATCAGAAAGGCCTTGGCGTACATGGTAAGATATCGAATTAAATGTAAAGAAACAAGGGAGGTCTGCAGGCTGGATACATTCGTCTAATTTGTAATATGGACGAGTAGGGGGCTCTTGTGAACATGGTAATGAATCTGTAGATTACATAAGAGGCGGGGAACTTGAATAGAAGGGAACCTATTAGTTTCGCCATCGGGGCTCCTTGTCGTAATGACAAAGGACATCCGAACTCTGATACAACAGTTTGTAACCCCGCTCAAAGCTTGCAGCATTACAGTTCGTCAGTTTCCCGCACTGCATTACGAGTATGTGACGTGATGACATACCAAATGGGTCCTACCGAGTGTATCGCCGACTGAATAAAACGGACAGAAGCGGGGAGAAACCGCTGTCCTCAACGCACATACACGCCTGCAGTAAATCAGGCTCCAAACTCCGATACCAAGATATGTCTTTTAAACAGCGCGACCGCGAACCAAACTTGGACAAATAATGGGTCGGCCCGACTTGACAGAAAGAACTTCCGACTCTCCTGCTATGTCAGCGATTGTAAGATAAATCTCGCTGCTCTTCCGGTTCAGTTTCAAAATCTCACGTTATAAGCACAGTCAGAATAAGAGGGTCTGACCAATAGGACATGGGCCTAAGAAGTGTCATTACCTGTGCCTAATTAACTGCAACTGACTGCATGAAGCGGAAGACTTCCTTGGGAGCTATCAGTCACTTCGCTAGTCAAGGAATTACCCACCTTTTACAGAAACCGCAACCTCAGCACCGTGTTCACAGATGAGCCAGTTGAGTCCCAACAAATAGCAGCCCGACGCTATGTGTAACATTTTTCCACAAGCCCTGTTCTTACAGTGAGGATGTGTTAGCCCCCTCCCAGTTCCCGAACCAAAGGACCACCCCTTGTCAAATATCCGCGACTCTTTCAGTGATACCTTTACAACAACCCTCCATTTGGCGCCCGAATAGTTTGCATATGCTTTCATTTCTAGCCAAGCCGTCCTTGCTGGTGAACCCACCGGGGCCCGAACCCGCTCTCGGCGGACCTGGCCGTAAGAACCTCGGAAGTCTAATAAAAAAAATAGTGCTAATGTTAGTGTTATGAGAACAGTGACATGTTACGATGGGCAAGACATGCAGCTCGAAAGGGGAACACCCAAGAAACACCTACAATATTTGGTAAGGAAACCAGCCGCAAAGTGGTTGCCTGTTAGGGTCAAGGTGTAGAAAAGGTCTGCACCTTTAAACATTTGCAGCTAATTCTTTATGGCTCCCTAATAATACAAATTATACATCCTACCATGGAAACAGGTCTATGCTGATAGAAACACGTTTTTAAAATAAAATGCCAGCATAGAAATAGTTAAGTGCAGAAAACATGTACAACAGGGCAATTTGGCTCCTTTTGCTTTACTTTAATTTCCAAGAAGTAATTGCCTCCATTTTATACTACGTCGTATTAGAAACGGAAGTGTTACACGAAGCAAGGAGAGTAATTCTAGTAGGAGACTGCTTTAATGTTATCAAAGGAGAGTTATAAATTTAAAGAAAACGAGGGGCAGATCTGTTTCGCTTCACTGCATTCAGTTCAGGTCCCGTCAATTCCTCAACGAAATTAACTGAAGGTAAGATGTAAAACGAGTTCTGTATAGGTGCTAATTTACAAAGAAACTGTATCAGACGCAAGCTCTGTACGCAAGTGAGTCTGTTTAAGTCTTTAATGTGAAACAGTTACAACAATTTTTCACCCACTTTCACACAGACGTCAACTTTTTCCGGTGAATAGACAGTATATTTCCAATGTTTACAGAAACTCAATTCGATGTAACCAGGCTGCAAACCTTTATATCCCAATCCTGTTGAAACATCGAACAACCAATTATGCTTTATGAGATTTTCCACAGTGTTCCCCACTCCCAACCGTGGAATCCCGCGACAGGAGCTACCCCAACAGAGGTCACAGCCAAAGTCTCCTTCCAAATCCTTACGTACTGAGTAATTATTACAATGTTTCCACCTCACGCAACACTGTTTGACCTGTGAAGTCGAAACACAGTCACAAGTAACCTAGAATCATTCAACAAATACAGAACCATGAAAACTTTAATGTTTAATGCCTAGTGGTATTATGTACCACCTGCATTTTGCCAAATTCCCTAAATAGCATTGGTTTTTACAATGGCGATCGTGTTTCCTGTGAGGTAAGAACTCAGTATTTTAATTTAGATGAACGGCGAAGGCCTATTACAGGGTGGGCGAGAAGTCACCATACACCCACACGACACGCACACGCCACAACGTACAGTGGCACTGTGGCAACAGTGTCAAAGGCAGTGCGTACATGGGAGCTGTAGCCAGATAATTTATCTGTGTTGGCGGTACGGCTGACACATTGCCTGGTGTATGGTGACCTGTCGCCGACCCTGTATAGTGTCATGCAGGAAACTACTCATATATATTACACGCGCAACAACACAGGTGCACGGAAATCACAAACACCATTTCAGGCAGTTAGGCTAACCTGCAACAATCTTGATATTCTACGCTGTCCGTGCAGTGGTTTATTAACCCTTTAAAGACGGAACGTATCTGTTTTACTTAAGGACTCAGTGCGTACTGCGCTGTAAACACTCTACACTTCGGTTATAAAAACCAGTCTCTTAATGTTTTATAAGGTAAACGTCGCTGTTTGTTCTGAAATCCGTACAAAACACATAAACGCAATGTGGGCACCACGTAGAATTTTTTAATGTTAAACCTGGTCGTATCTAAAGTTACCGCTGGGCTTTAAAAGGTTAAAAACCAACTAAATGCACTTAGTTGATGTTACACACTCTAATCTTTATGTTATCATCTCCCACGTGTTTCGGTTCGTTTAGAAACATCCTCAGGGAAATATATAATTACAATTACACACTGCCTTATATAGGACCCTGCAGATGGTTCTAAACACACCGGAACACGTAGGATGTAGCACATTATAAATAACAGCATGTGTCACATCAAATAAGGGCATTTAATTGAATTTTAACAAATAATATTAGGCGAAAAATTAACATCAAGGCAGACGTGGCAGCGCAATTGTAAAAGAAGTGTGTATTTCCTCTTGTTTTGCACCGTTACATATGAAGCCTATCATGGGTGAAGTTTCCGAAATTCGCTCCGCTCTACACCATGCCGTTACGAACTCTGGTGCAGCAGTTTGCTGGTAACAAATTTAACGTCACTGTAAGAAGAATATATAATCGCTTTAGTAGGCCTGCCTTGTAACTACCCATAAAACATTTATTACTTTTCATACGGAACGGAATTATTATAGCTAATAAGGTTTCAGTATTTCAGACTTCCATAACAGCTCTGACAAGTCATTCATTTCATACAGCCATATAAACTGTGCGTTTTTTTTTTGCATAATATTGTTCAACATTACAAAGCTTTGCGTATCATAAACACACTGTAATAAAAGTCAGGACATAAAGAAGAAGACGACGATGAAGAAGAAGAATCTGTGAAGGAGAGACGGACGAAGCAGAAAGTTAAATAGGCAAGAGAAAAAAAAGTAGGATGAAACCGAGCACGTAATGAAGATGAAGACGGATAACGAGAAGGGGGAAAAGAAGAAAGATGAGAAGCTGGAAAGCACAGGGATAAGAAAGGGAACAGGGTAAGGAAACAAAATGCTTTATTAAATTGTTTTCATATTGGTGATGTCCCACCAAAAACACAAAACTGGCTTATATCTGATAAAATTTGGATATGAAAAAGATAAACAAATTTTTGAGGAAAAGACCATTTCCGCAATATTAATATTTACTTTAGTCTATAATAAGAACACCGTGAGGCTGTTCTGTCTAACTTCATGTTGGCTTTGTATATCTTAACACTTACAGAAAGGGAACCCAAGCAGACATAACTTTATTTTCATTGCGCGGCAGTTTCGCGAAAATCAAATCTGACCACACATAAACTTCCGCCAGTCATACGCTTTCGCTAATATAAATAACTTATGTCAGTTTTCTTTTCTACTATATCATATTTGGACGGGGTTAACGGCTGGCAAACACAGTTGCTCACCACATGGCCCAAGTCCTGGGAGAGCCTGAGTGCATTAACATCCTGTTTTCAACACGCACCGACTTGGTCTCCTGGCAAAAAAGCAAGAAACGGTGTTGTATTTCATCTTCACATCTTAAATCTGGAACTTTAAAACACTAATCACCAACAAATGCACAAAGAGAGTTTTATCATCAATCGTAACACACTCCTACATGTTTCGACCCTGCTGGGTCATCTTCAGGGAGAACTTTTTGTTATCGTTACACTAAAGTTGCACTTTACAGTTGAGTGAGAATGTGCTGTTGACTGTGTACTGGATGCGTGAACTCTCTGCGGTCCCGGCCTGCGCCTCCGAAAACAACGCAGTACACAGTCAACAGCACATTCTCACTCAACTATAAAGTGCAACCTTAGTGGAAGGATAACAAAAAAGTTCTCCCTGAAGATGACCCAGCAGGGTCGAAACATGTAGGAGTGTGTTACGATTGATGATAAAATTCTCTTTGCGTTTCGCAACAACATTAACTTTCGCAGGCCCTTCCCCCCTACTGAGACCAGATGCGATCCGTGTTGCCTACGCACGCCTTACATACACCACACCGCCTTAATAATTACTGGTGGTGACGTCATAGTAAAATTATGCTATAATTGAGTATGGAAGAAGGGCTGAGTAGCGCTGTTACGGCATGACACTTTGTCACTGGATGATGACATTACGAGTAGAAAGACAATTCCCTTGAGTGTCCCTGAAGCAGAGGTTCGTCCAAGACTCCGTGCAAGCTTATGTCGCGTTTATCGTGTAAGAGATGAGACGTCACCTCAGTAAAAACTGTACTCTAAACATGTTAAAACACTGTAAAATCTCTGTAAGGTTTCGCCCAATACAGTCTTCACATGCATACTGACAATGCACACACTAAGTAACAATTAGTTAATTAGCTAACTAACTTGATAACTAATTAACTAACAAACCCTACGGCCACAGTCCTTCTTCAGACAATAACAGTCGGCTAGTCTATAAATTCTCGTCTTTTATGCAGTGCGCAGGTGTATCGTGTTCAGAAGAACCCGCCACTGGTACCTGTACTGAACCGGACATTTAATTAAACTTCGTGTTAATATTATCCTTCCTTCTATGCCTAGATCGTTAAGACGCCTCTTCCCCACAGGTTTTCAAATACCTAAATACGAAAACCAGCAGCACTGTTTGACTCATACAGTTCCAACCCATATCTCGCGGACTTGTTCAATTAAGATTCATTTTAATTTATACACTGGATATTCTGTTGCGCTGCATTAATTAACTGCTTTGTAATTCGTTTTAATATTGTCCGCTACTGCTTCCCGACGTTTCGAGGCATGTCTTCTTCTCAGGTTTTCCAAAACCTGATCGAAACTCTGTAGTATATGTAATTATTAATCCTTCCGCGCATACTACATGATCAGCCCACCTTATTCATCTTGATTTGATATTCCATAGCCGACGTAAAAGACTTACACTTACTGTGCTGCCGTTACGTATGTTAGCCTTTAAGATCCGATAGTAGGTAAAAATAGGAACCGAAGATGTCGGCAATAAGATTTAGTGCAAGAAGTCTCAAACCCAGCCATCTGATGGGTCATGAACTACAAACACAATGAAGGAAACTCGATGGCTTACATCGGGTGCTGAGTGGGTATAGATACCTCTTGTATTTGGGTCCCAAGACCATGTGATCTGATATCTGGGGTTGTGAATAAAAAGTGTTAGAACCATTCATTAGTGGCAGGTATTTTGAATTGGTAATGCTCTAGTTACAACACCAGGTAAAAGCAGGAAAGTTACTCTCCTGGGTCCATTAGATGGAAGTAATCTTTATCCATTATTTCCCAACCAAACGAGAGCACGAAAAACGTCCCACATATATCATTACGTGATGATTTTGTGGCTTTTTACGCTTATGCATACATAACATATATACAGTATATTATAACACAATATTATATGCGAATACAGACGTATGTACGTACATGCACCCGCACTGGAAGCCACTACACCCACTGTGTTCATGGCCTGGCTACGGGCCTCGAGGCTACCCGAGATAGCCAACACTCGGTAGCATGATCTGTGGTTCCAGAACCACTTATATAACCGTCTTTGACAGCAGTTTAACATCTGGAGTCCATTCCGCTCCCATCTTTGCGTTGGCGCACTCTCATATTAACTTTATAGGGCAGTCACACCGCCCACAGTTGCTGTAATGTTTCTGCGTACGACAAGTAACCCCGGACACTGACATCGCGACTGGGATCACCTCCGTATGACAGACATGAGGCGAACACATAAAAACGCTTTACGAGACGCTATCTGGACGGTCACTCCCACAGAAATATAAACTGTCATTTATATTGTGAACTTCAAACACAAAACAAAGTGGTGCTCCTCTCGCGCGTATTTTTCGCGTTAAAAAAGGGTATCTCACCAAAGCCACAAGACAACACGCATGCAGCCCCCTCACTTTGACCGAGCCCCTGAGAGACAAGTAGTGAAACCCATCTGTGTGTCTTTACCGTCTTTCGTGTCATTTTCTGCCGGACGTTCTCTGACAGATTACTTGACAGCTTACACTCCTCGTGGATACGGATATTAAATTCTTGCTCATGTAACTGCTTCTTGCAAAGGTAATAAACAGCACTGGTCATGATGCCTACAAATTAAAAATATTTTCCGTTTACTTCGTCCATTACATATTTAATAAAAATGTATTAAATAAATATCAGAGCTCCAATGAGATGTGGGCAAGGGACTTCATCTCCAAAGGATCCAGACCAGCAGTGGGTCCCACCCTGCCCTGTACATTCCGCGGGCATATAAGGCACTTTTCCTGGGGTAAAGTGGTCGGCGTGTAAACCTGACAAGTCACCTCCACCTAGTGCCGAGGTTAAGAATGAGTAGAGTTACATATCCCCTCCCCAAGAATGCATTCAAGACGTGCACAGGGACACATTTACCCATTAGGTATGTAGAGAATATTAGAAAAAAGTTTTTCTAGATTCAATATTTTAATGTCTCGTTAAATTCCTCGTACCATGGAGTCTGTTATCATGTATTCAGCTATTCGTCAAATTTAGTTCGCGCATGCGCAACGTGTCACGGGGATGGTGACATTAGGTACCGACCGCACGTCAGTAACATCGCGTGTTCTCAGCAGGGGGCACGGTCTGTCATATGGTACATCCATTGCTAGCGTCAAGCGTAATTGTCTACAAACCTAGGAACCTCCAACCTGACAAAAATAAATTCGTTATTGGTTTTGTGTACTAAATGAAACTGAAGGCGTTCCGAATCATTCATCACCGGGGATACCACGCACTTTAGAAGGCCGTGGGGAATACATCGGGCACGTGCACGAATAAAGCCCGAAAAAAATCCATCTTTCGACGTAGTCTGTTAGCACAGAAGTCCAAAAGACTTATTTAATTAAAGTTAATGGGTGTTTGAAAAGGGTCGACTTCGCAAATACCAAGTCACTACAAACTGCCGTCTACAAAGGTTGGCTAAGAAGAGTGCCTTCCGTCATCGAAACTTCGGTTCATCGTAAGGACCACGTCAAGCAGCAATCTGCAGAATTTCGGAATTATACTGGCCACCTTAAATGAGTGAACAATGCACGAACCGCGAAGGTGAGTTACGGCAGAGCCTTCTACGTGGTGGTGTGGAAGGACTACGCAAATAAACACTTACTAGAAACTATAGTCTTCAGGGTCATATACCGTGCTATGCATTACTGAGTAACTGAACAAAACTGTGTGTCACACGCAACACCTTTCGCTAGTTGTCAATCGTTTTATTCACCCTACACGCTTCGAATCAGGTGGTTAATTCTCACGATTCCATAAACTCTCAGCATTTATCTACAGACGTATCGCCTCAATGGAAATAAGTAACATAGAACACTCCTACTGAAGGCACAGGCCATTTGAAATTTCTTCACAAGAAGGTGCATCGCTTAAACTTAGACATCAGGTTTCCCCTGCTGTGATTTCTAGGTCCCTTAATCAATAACTAAGACGAACCTGATTACAAGAAGTCCGCAGCTCACACCAGTGCATATTTGCATGTCAACTTACGTACAAACAGTGTCTACTCCAACAGAACCAGCGAACTGAGATGCTTACATAAACTGCTGCCACAGGTGCAGTCAGCCAGGCATATTTCGCCTCTCCTGGATCAAAACTGAATGCCGTTGGTGTGTCTGCAGGATTGCACATAATTCTTACGCCCCAGTCTTTCAATAAATGCCATCAGAATTTGAAAATTTTCAACATTACCCACAAACACAATTTTTTTTTTATGTTTCTGTGCAATCGAAATCGGTTTAACTTCGAATATGGGAAGGAAGGAGGGGAGAAAGCCAGATAAACGCTCTCCTCAACGCATTCACTTTATGCACGTGGGGCAAAGAACACACTAAATGCAAGCAGCCGCGCGAAAGAAGTGGAAAGATATACGCCACTCTACCGGAAGGTGCGTGCCATTAGAAGGTTGCTAACTTGCAGTGAATAGGTGACAGGAACTTTAAATCATGGCGTGTGTATTTAAGGCATAGCCTAATATTTGTCAAGAGATATAACACAAATGACAAAGGAGAAATTTCTCCATGGCTCGCAAATGGATTTCACACGATATGGCTTCACAGTCGTTCACCACTGGTTTTACGCAACACGCAATGATGTGTACCGGTGTTGCCACATTGACAATCTAATGTTTCACAAACGTCTCTTGCGTTGAGATTCCGAAGTGTTATGTGGTAACAGCTGCTGGTAAAATATTCACCTGCTGCAGAGGCAGTATCTTTGTACCATGTTAAGAAACAAGATGGCCGTCGTGGAAACATTATTTCGAGCTGTCTGTTTCATGACGACGAACCACTGGAGCTTGACAAGTGAAATTTTACAAGGAGATCATAAATATGTGTATAAATCATGCACAATAGGTACAGTCTATGCAAAGCAACAAATACAAAATAGCGACAAAGCTTATTTTGACATTGTATCCAATGAAGGTGAATTGTAGCCTTCAAGACATGTACTTACGCAATTAGTTCTACATAAAAATAAAACATAATAATAAAAAACAACAAAAATAGCAATAACAAGTATGTAAGACTAGAATCTATGCCAGTGTACCAATATTTTTTTCTTTCCGCATGGAGAAACACAATTTTCCATATTGCCTGGAACATCTAGATATGAAAAGGTCTAAAGACCACAAAGACTTCATAGCGGGGAGCCTTTCTGTCGCCACCGGCAAGGTGGCTGTGTGACAGTACGAAACCATCGCAGAAACGTTGCATCTGAATACAACCCTACATACTAACCGACAAAGAACACCACAAAAAACAGTTCGTAGCGCACGTAGATTACTTCCCTATTGCCAACTGCCGAACAAATATTCCCGCCACATTTCGTTGGCTATTTGGAATTTTCTACGGTATTTCAAAAATTTTATTTATACTCGAAACCGGTTAGAAGGCCATCGGTTTATACGACACCTCGCTTATACAGTCACACATTCTGTGATACCAATTAATTCGTCACTGTTAACAACAACATTACACTCCTCGGTTATGACGACACTCGTTTATAACGACACAACATATTCAGACCCTTTTATGACGTTATAACCTATTTCGACTGTGTTTATTCCAGGTGTTCTTGCGGAATCCCTGACGACGATCTGCCGAACCCTGGTTCGAAAACAATTATCTACGTAACAGTCTTTATAAGTGCTACTTGGAATTCGTGGCAATACACCATCTAGATTAATTTCAAGATTCATGCTGTTTCTCGCCTCACGGGTTATTCGACGTCAAATGGTACGACAATGCAGAAGTGTTTATTTAACGAGGCTGTCAACTGCTAAGGTTATACAGCGTCGGTATTAGACAAAAGAAATATATAAGTGTGGAGCATTGGTGGAATGATACTGGTCGTGGCCTATTTCCAGTTACTACCCCAAGCATACGTACCGAAAAATCTGTAAATTAGGATGCTATGTGACCACTGAAAACGATGAACACCAAATTCTACGGGAAGGTTACAGAAGAGAAAGGCGATGAAACGTAACAGGGGGCGTAGAAGAAATTGGGAGAAGAGGAGGAGAAAGATAAGTAAATAGAAGAGGAAAAGGAGAATAACAGTAAAGACAGTCGGAAGGAGGAAGATATAAGGAAGCATATACAGCCATTTTAGTTACGTGTCAGTTATGAAAACTGCAAAAAAGTGACATCTTCGCGATGAAGTGGGGTTGAAAGGAATGAGGTTGAGTAAGGTGCAGTGGGACCAAGAGGACACACGTCAAGAAAATTACAAAGAAATCTTACGCAAAAAAGCCAAATAAAAGAGTACGAAGAGTCGGGCCTACCTGTTGCTTGCTAACTTCATCCCGCCGCCCATGCCATGTGCACGTTTTATGAAGATCACACACGGACATCGTCACCAAGACCTGCTCTCTCCTATGTGGCTTTTTTGTCACCATCGCTTCTTAGGATTCCAATTTAGCTTCTGCATGACAACGCATGTAAGGACACGTGATAACTTACAGGAATGCTTTTGGTTGCGCTGGCGGAATGCATCTATTCTTAATGCGTGTATGAAAGGCAATAGAAGCGGGGCGGATTTATCTCGACCAGGAGAGGGACTTGTGGTGGGCTGTCATGAACACGATACCAAACACTAAGGTTACACACAATGCGGGAAATCTACTGACTACCCTAGCAATATCAACTTCTCGTAAGGAAACTCCATGTCGACAGCTGGATAAACAAAACGGCTGCAGGACATTGCGCAGTGGTTGATCACGTCTGGCAACACTCACGCTCGTCCTAAAATTTTATCGAAAAAATGACGGCGTAAAACAAAGACAAACACACAAAATTCGTAGCCAGCACATAGTGGCGGCAGTGGTTGTAGCTGCCGAAGCGGCGGCGGCGGCGGTGGCGGCGGCGGTAGTGGTGGTGGTGGTGGTAAGTCCCAGTGAATAAGTAAGTTATACGGGAGACCAAGTCGCATAGGTTTAGAAGCGTCGGTGGCTCGTAAAATGCCTGGCCACAAAACATCAGGGTCAGCAATTTCGGCGACTGCACACGGCGGGCGAAACCAGTCGCGTTCATATATGCACTTCCGTCAAGGCATGAAAATGCGCCAACTCTGTACTTAACGTAGGCACGTACTGTTCGTACGCACTGGCTGCTGATGCATCCAGGTCCAGTAGATACCATTAACCCTTTAAAGACGAAGCGTATCTGTTTTATTTAAGGACTCAGTGCGTACCGCGCTGTAAACACTCTCCACTTCGGTTATAAAAACCAATCTCTTAATGTTTTATAAGGAAAAAGTTGCTGTTTGTTCTGAGATCCGTACAAAACACATAAACGCAATGTGGGCACCACATAGAATTTTTTAATGTTAAACCTGGCGGTACGTAAAGTTACCGCTAGGCTTTAAAAGGTTAATGAAGCTCAAATAAGTAGTCGACCGTCAGCTGAGTAGACACAGATATCGATAACACCAGTCGCTTCTCTGGGTAATCTCAGAAGACGCCGTGTTTGGTGAGGAAGATCGTGCCCATGGCTTCAAAGGTTGCAGCAATTAACATAACCTTGAACTGGGGTTTCCAACCATGAGATTTCACATCAAGCGATGCAGACATCCTCAGGAGAACAGCTTCGGGAAATGCACGCTACCACACAACAAGAACTGGACCATTCACTTTAGTTCATTGTCCGAACGACAGGAAGGGTGCTGCTAACGAAACACCGCGACACAAGAGTTGCTTAGCGCCGCACGAGGAATCACAGACATCTAAGGATCGCCTATATGAATCATCATGTCACCGAATTCCTGCACTGTCACAGCCTAAATCACTATGTCCCATTTACAGTCACCCCCTCCGCGTCTTCTCTGTATTAAAAAATGCCCGCTTGTCCACCAACGTTCTGCACGTAATTCTTAGTTAATGGAACATAATGAGAACTACATATGAGATGCACAAGTCGCCACGTTCAGAACGTAGGAATGGCTTTGATAGGAAATAAACTGTTGCCGAGTTTTTCACTTTCGCATTAAATTTCATTTCGTCAGAACCTTCCGTGTCCTAGATACGATATCGGTATCATTTCTGATTGCTCCAGGCACAGACATGGATCATTCAAAAACCGTGTGTGTCCTGTTTCATAACACGTCCACAGCGGTGTCTTTGATCTACTGTGTACAGAACACTAACCAGAAGTCCCCACTTTACATGTCCTTTCCAATGCATTCTGCACCATTCTCTCATTCGACGCTGTACAAACACGTAGTTCAAAAACGAGGAAATAACGGACGGGGCGAAATGACAGAAAATTATTAGCGGAGGTGTTGGTAGGGGGTGGTTGTGGCAATAGCAGCAGCAGCAGCAACAGCAGCAGCAGTAGTAGTAGTAGTAGTAGTAGTAGTAGTAGTACATCGAGTTATAAATGTCTAGACTTTGCTTAAATAACGACGGTTTCAGTATTTATGATTCCCGTATTGCGTCGCACTGTAGGATGACTGATGCAGAAATAATTCGGAAGGATTCGGAAGGTAGTGGCCACGGTCTAATGGAGGTACTATTCCCATAATTGTGTGGAGAAAGTGAGGAAACGCACGAAAGGCCTCAATGAGGATAACCTCTGAGCCGGTGCCGGTCGAGATTAGAGCCCGGCATCTTCCGATACTAAAGCGCTGCCGCTGTTATAAGCCTTTCGGTTCGGAGAACAGAAAGACGAACAAAAATACGGCGAGAAGAATATAAGTAAAATCTGTGGAAGAAATAGTAGCAGGAGGGGTAGAAGACAAACACGAAGACACAGCAGGGTAGTAGTAGTAAGAGTAGTAGTAGTAACAGTAGCAGTACTAATATAAAAGTAATCTTGAAAACTGCCTCTCTTCTACCTTCCTCCCCGATGAAAATAATGTCTGCAGTTGATACTACTCCCGTCCCCCGCCACACGCGTACTTCTGGGTGGAGCGAATATTTCTTCACCGTTAAAAATGTCTCCTTGAAGCATGTCGTCGTCAGAGCTAAAGCTAGAAAGCCGTTACATTTACACTAAAAGAATCGTAACTCTGCTTTATGGAGGAAAAAAGAGATGGCTTTCAAAACTCAAACATACGTAGAGACTAATGGAGATGTGCTACAGTAGGCAGGCCACCCGCAGTGCCAGCGTTAGCAAACACAGCCACAGTGATGATGGGGCCAGCTACCCAGTCTGATAGTTGATGGCATCTTGACCATTAGGCACATCGTTAGTACAGCAACATGAAGGCACACGGCGGCACATCGTTAGTACACCAACATGAAGGCACACGGCGGCACATCGTTAGTACACCAACATGAAGGCACACGGCGGCACATCGTTAGTACAGCAACATGAAGAGACAGGGCGGCACGTCGTTAGTATAGCAACATGAAG
>BLKM01000197.1:0-19419 GCA_013340265.1 Coptotermes formosanus
ACCACCTATCAGACACATCCAATCCAAAACTCCTGTCTCATTTTCTTGACACTGGTTTTCATGTTATCTCCCAATCTACGTGGGATAGCACAGTCACCTTAGTAACTTGGCTATGGGCTGCATGATCTGCAAGAGATCTCTCTCCTCCCCACAACATCCAGTCAAACTCCATTGCCCATTAAGCATCCTATTCAATGAGTTGCATGGGCTCTAATCCTAGAAGAAAACTGGGCGAAGCATGAGTGTAACCAGTCACCTCCGTCCAGTGTGAGGTTAACAATAAGTGGAGCTATATCCCCACCACATTAGGGCACATAACAGATCAACTTTATTAACTTTTACGTCACATATATGTACACAAATTTCAAGATGTCTATTCCCTTCAGGTCTTATAACCAGAACTTTTATTCATTTCTTCTCACATTCATGCTACAGGACCCACTCATTTTATCTTCGTTGAACTGATTAGGTTAACAATATCTGCTGAAGAGCTCAAATAATGAAGCTCAATATATAGTGTTATGCATCCTTCTGCTATTTCCTCCATCTTAGGTCATATATTCTCCTCAATACCTTTTTCTTTTTCTCAAAACCCATCAAACCATGTTCTTTCTTCAACATGAGAGACCACGTTTCATGGGCATGCAAAATGACAAGAAGAATGTTAGCGTTACACATGGGAGGATGAAACATTCTGACCAGAATGTTGTAACCACTCCTCAAATTTAATCTGCCCTTATTTCATCACAATCATGATTTTACATGATCTCAATGCGCAACATAATGTTATTTAAACCAGACTTACAGGAAGTTGGAAGTGATAGTTCAGAAGCAACGTGTCACAAATAAAACTTTCTTCAAGTTACGGTTTCACAGGGACAGACTAACACACAAGCAAGCAATTCTGGATTGCTATGAAACACCCTCACACAAAACTTACTAAAAGATCCATCTTTATTAATAGAGATGACAATGGGTCTTCATTCTCTTTCTTGATATCTTCAAGTTTTACAGACGTCACCTTAATTTCATCATCACTAGATGTCACACATGTCTCTGTACAGGAAGCAAGCTCACCATCCAGTAAATCAGTGCAGTTCTGTAAAACCACCAGTTATTCATGGTTATGCTCTCTCATTACATGAAAGAGGACAGCCAGTCTCCACTCCCCAATGTAATTTACTTAATAATGTCTGATCTACCATACACAACCAGCCATTACCAGCATTCTCAATATGATCATTCTGTACCATAAAAGACACAAAGTACATTAAACCAGAGCTGTGCAGTCAGTACACAAAACCTCTGACACCGAATCCTCAATTTTCAAATCTCCAATTCCAACTCCTTCACAAAAGCTCAACACGTATTAACGCTCCGACAGTCGCGCCCCTAATATGAACGTAGTTGGTGGCATGTATCTCTGAGATACATTCTATATTTCTGCTAAATAGGAGTAAAAAAAATTTTACAGAAGAGTTGCAGTTTATTCAAGAATGGTAACCCATATCTATACAAGTGATATGGCATTTTCAAAAGACTAATTTTCACCCTCTTTTGCACAGAATTTTGGTCTTTGTCAGCATGCTGCACAGATAACATCCCCATGTTCTGAACAAAAATAACTTCCATGACCGAAGCAACAACATCTAGTAAGTCTTTGATTTCAACCTTCCGCCGAGATGTTGATGAGCTCTGTACTCTTTTGGATATTACGCACTATCAAGTGGAAGTCCTTTACCAACGTTTCGGATCAACGTGCTGTTCCCATCGTCTTGGACTTCTTGAACCTTGAAGATGGGACCGATAAATATGCAGGATGTTGGCGTCAATTAAAGGGTAAATTTTGATTCCATATTTGTTGGACTTTGAAGGGCTGTACTGCTTGGAGCCACACCTACCTCTGAAGGCCTCCAGCTTTTCATCAAAAGTCACATTTTGCCCCAAAAGGGTAATTCTTCTTGCAGTTTTCCACAAACGCAGCAAAATGTCTCACACAGGCGCAATGTGATCTTGCTTTTTTCTCTCACCACTGGTTGTTCTATCATCTAATCACTTTGCATCTGATTGGGAACTTGAACCATCTCTGATTCATCACTAAGTGGAATTTTTCAATGCCATATCTATCAGTACCCCACAATTCTTCCAGACTCTACCTGTTACTCCGAAGTGCTCCAGTTAATTATAGAAGACCAATGAGAGTTTCAATCTCAATTTTGTCTGTGAGTTTGGCATCTCTTTCATGGCTCAAATCAGCCTGGATAATAAGAATATACTGATTTTTGTGCTGTACAATATTATCTAAAATTTTTTCTGCAATGAGATAATTTCATGCTTCGAAAGGCATAGTGGCGTTCCGTGCACGGCCAGTAAACACAGGTAATCTTGTCAGACTATTTTGCCATCTGCATCGAATGTGTGTAGTACATTTTACCTTACCCCCTTTGTCTTGTCTTTTCGAATGAAACAACTGTCAGTAACTTCCACTTCATTGCAACAATCATCTCCTGACTTTGCGTCTTCTGCACTCTCCGAATAGCCTTCTCTCGGTTCCACATAATCTTCACGGGATTCCGTCTCATCATCAATGCTACCATCATCACTTACATTATCAGACAATATGAATGAATGAATACGCTCCGCATCCTCGTCATTACTTGGGTCTAAGCCATCCATAACGGCCGCCAGAAACTAACGCCTCACTAGTAACATGGACGCTCACACTGTATCTCTCAGATACAAACTGCCAAATACAGCCAGACAAATGCAATTTGGAGCATGAAACCCACTCCACAGGCTCCTAAGAAGAAATTTAGGCAGCTACTGAGAAGTACTTGTTCACAATTATCTAATGTGCCAAGAAACCGACAAACAAATTTCGCACGTATCTGAGAGAGAAACTGCAACCAATGGTGCGTTGATGATGGTAAACTTACCAAAAATGTAAATGGTATTACAAGACATTTCACCACCACTACGTGAATCATCAGGCTACTTTTTAGACTTGTAACCTATAATTAAGTGTACATCTAGTAGTCATTGTAGCTCACATCTATTTAACATTTTATATCCAGGTCGGAGTCAGGAGTCGATACATTTTTACCAACTCCACCCAAAACTCCTTCTGACTCTGACTCCACAGCCCTTTATTAAAACTTTAGGATATGAAAATGGATCTATAAAGTTAAGACTATGGAAAATGGAAAGTAACATAAGATTCCTAGAAAAGGCTTCGATTTCTGTGGCCCAATAAATCCTGGGAATAAGATGATAAAATACTCTTCTCTGCACACAGCATGCACCTTGCTTTCTCTCAGAGCAGGAAACAGTTCTTCAACCCGCCGCAGTACAACTACTGGCACTCTTGTTCCTAGCGACTGCATACTGCTTTGTAAGCTTACAGTGTATCCGTCACTCACGATGGTCTGCACTTTTAATAACTCCGCTTACAACAATTCTATCGGCACCACTGCAAAGGTCTGACACGATGTGTCTAACATAGAATATTTGCCCTGGTCCTGGAAGGAATCATTGTGTCATTCCACATATCACACTTCATACAAAAATGTATTTATATTTCTAAGAGGCAAAGGATAATGTTTACAACAATCACAATGGGAAGAGCCATGAACTACTATTTACAATTGCAATATAACAGCACACCATTTACATGAATAATGTAGCTGTTTACTTTTGACTGATTCTTGTAAAAGACACATGACCAGCATCCAGCGTGTCCTTAGTTGTCAATCCTTCCTATAGCCTCCTGCCATTTCCTCTGTCCTGAGTTCAAACCCCATTCTGATCACTCTGTTCCCAAACAGACTCAGCCTACAAATAGCAGCAAGCACTCCCAGTCTTTATCAGCCTTGTATTACTTTATAAATGAAATACTAATTTGTCTCAAGTCATTCTGAAATATCTGAATGATTTGCCTCCTGGTTGTGCAAGATGAAGTCTCTTTAGCAAGTCTGCAAACCCACTTCTGGAACTCATCATGATCTACATAAATCCAGGACACAATTTCACAACCCATTTCTTTATTATTCACAGTAACCATCTGATCTTCTCACCATGCTGGAACATAGCAGATTTCCATTTGAATCTTGAAAACCTGGGAATATGTGGGTTGACAGAACCACGCAATAATGTATTAAAACACAGTTTACGCCTAAGTCTAACAAATATTGTTTTCTCTATTCTCCAAGAAAATTTTTTATGCTTTTCTTACCTCCCCTTTCAGTGCCACAGTCTTCATTTGATCACTGCAGAAACATTTGGTGAATACACAAAACAAGTTAGTTACACAATTTTATGAAACTTCCTATCACTTCATCTATTTTAGGGCCCAACTTTCTCCTCACACCCTCAATCCATGTCTCTACCTTAATATACAAGACCAGGTTCGAAACAGGTAAAACTACATATTACAGATCTCAGTCATTACAACTACATACGGGAAACAAGAATATAAAAGATCCGTTACACACAAGCTGAGTCAGATGAAATAAAAATGCACATAAAACACAACAGAGATAAAATGCAATGGAGTGGATTACAACAGCTTTGAAAGAGCAAAGTTCTTTCACATCACACTATGGACACGGACTAACGCACAACTCTGACAAAGTTCATTTATGTTCTAATACATAAGTCTTCACACCTCTTTCCTCGCCAAGCACTCAAAATGCTCTAGTTCCTCTACATGGAAACTGGTCCAAAGGGTTTAATGCTAGAACATTACCCTTGACCGAAAGCGATGTACAGCGCTAGCCTGGGAAACAGTAGGCCTACGGACAACCTCAATCACACACGCACTTCCAGCAACTTCATCGAAGGAGTTTACACAAATACGCTCAGAATTGGTCTGTTAACACCTAATATCTTACATGCTTCAACAAAATTCACCATTTAAACTTGCACTATACGATAAATAACGTCCTCCATCACTCTACACCTTTGCACGGTAGAAAAAACCGAGTCACATGGGTATACCCTCGCACCATAGATTACATGCAAGTTGGCACACACACTGATACAGTGCCCGTGGTCAGAATCACGAACATAACTCTGATTGGGATGAAATAAACCCGTTCTAAATAAGTCATATCCTAGTCCTGACCTCTTCTGCCTACTCACAGTAGGTCTTCAGTTTGTTTTTCACTTCATCACACTCAAAACACACACCACGGTCGGTAGCATTCCTATGGACGAGGGATCGGCCCGTGGCAGAGTTCTACGTGACAACACAAACACTCAAAAGCAACAAACATCCATGACCCTGAGGCGATTCGAACCCTGGATCCCAACAAGCGCTCGGCCGGAGACCTACGCCTTAGACCTCGCAGCCACTGGGATCGGCTACATTATAATGCCACATGTAAATACACCCATAACACGAGGCTGTCAAATTATGATGCTTCCTTGTAATCACGGGGAACCATACCTTCGCTGAGAGCTTAAACAAGGAAACATATAGTAAGCCGTGCTTTACGCAGGGCACATAATGAAAACCATGGACGTCTTCACTGCCGCCATATTTCCATCCTCAAAGTTACAGAATTGGAACATACTGTCACACAGAGAATTGGGCCACATTTTCCTGCAACTTCCATTGAGATAATGCTTTCATACTTTGTGTACAAATCACACTCGGACCGCACGCGTGTGTAGATCAAACTTGACAAGTGGACTGTATGTGTGTTGCATGCTCATCACACCAGTGTTGGTATTGTGATGAAGCTATAGGCAGAATGTCCAGTGAATTTCCATCTGATTCCAAGTGCGAACTACGGATTTATCTCTTCTCCAAACGCCCTGAGAGGCTCCATGGCCACCCAGCCTTCTAATCAACTGATACCACGAGCTCCTTCCGCGCCGTTAAAGTGGCAAGCACGTTCACAAAATTCACCACCATCCAATGCCGATGTTCGAAATTAGTGAGGTATACCTCCGCTGCCCCACTATACCCTAGCGGCCCCCCCCCCCAACTTTATCCCTTTCCCCTCCCTCCCGCTGTTAAATCGCAATTGGCTGTAACCCCGCTTACTTACTGTCCCCGTCCACACCTATACTACATAAACGATGTATTCTCATGCCGACTTCTTTTCCTCCACTTCTTCACCCTTGAAGATGGCACCCATACCTTGTCCCGAAACGTCGGTAGAGGATTACCATTCGACGATAATACCCCAGAAGGTCGCGGATCTCATCACCATAATGGCAGAAGCGACTGAAATCATGAATTTCACTTGTGTCCAGATGGTTTTACCAATTGATTTAACATGGAGACCCATCAGCGTATGTAGTCATGACTCTTCACAAAATAATCTGATCAGTACTGACTCACATCTCAGGACACTGAACGTTCACAAATGATGATTGCATTGATATTTTACAAGGCTACACTTGGAACATAAGTGCCTTAGAAATACGAACACCTACCACTATGTATGCATTAATCTCTTGCAGGACTACTGTCTTAAGTGACGGCATTATTACATATGACACAGGTATACTGATGCTCACAACAATGTATTCCTTGAAGTCCTGTAAGACTACAATTTTGACGGAATGTTGTATTACACACATCACAGGAATATGGGCACTCACAGGGTACATATGTGTTGATCTTACCCCGTGACTTAAGCAAGCTTTGTCCACACATAAGTACAATCTCTGCAGACAGTCCACATACTCGTACAGACTGCATATAAAGTTTTGTTTCCACACCTAACTGGCGTGTTCAAATGTACAAATATCAGGCCCCGCTACTGTGTCTGTGTATAATAGCCACATGGGATACGTTGACTTGCTCAACAGTAACACTGGGAGCTTTCAGATCTAGACGAGTTTGCGAGAATGGTATTTCAGAATTTTCTGTCACTTGGTTGATACAATTTTAATGAATGCCTGAGTGCTGAACTGGCAACTATGTCCCAAAACAGGAGCAAGCAGACTGAATCACAGAGTGTTCGGAGTTGATTTGGGTGACCGCCTGTGCATATTAGGACCACAGTGTGCACAAACGCAGACCATGAATTTCTGATCCAATTGAGGAAGCAAGAAAGAAATTCAAAGCCTCTTCTCTTCCCACAAAGGACGTTCAAACTGATCCAGATGGGGACTGGCCTTTATGGCAGGACAAAAGTACATGCAAACACCCTGACAGTAAGGGGTACACACATTTCATGTGAAAAATGTAAAGCGAATCTTTGGCTTAACAGGGACAAAAATTTTTTTAAAAAAATTTTTGGATATTAAAGTGTACATATGGGGAAAAATAAGATTAATTTTCTCACAATTACTTTCTTAAGACTTTGGCATGTATTTAATCTTCATGAATGACCTAGCACATGTTCAATGAAATAAAATATACAAAACAGCATGAGAAGGGAAATTTTGATAATTTTGTCAAGGTTGTATGCAGCAGTAGACTTGCCAAAAAACAAGACTATACAACTCCACAGTAAAGAAAATGCATGGATGGGTTAAAAGGTTCCTTTTTACACTCATGTCTTATTACAGACACCACATGAACTGTATACTCATCACTATGTATGCGTTGATGTGTTACCTCATGACTCTTTGACAGTTAAAGGCCTATTGCAGTAAAATCTGAGATATCTGGTATTGGATTATCCAGAAATCTCTATTAACCAGCAAACTGAAAAAGAGCCCCATTACATTTCACTCTTGCACTAACCCATAGTACCTGTGCCCACTCCAAGAATTTGACCAGCTCAGGTGTTGTTCGCGTTACTCTGAGTGGAGGTCAGATACCACAGTGTACTTTGCTTTCTTTTCTTTGCTTGTTACGGGGTTTCAGAATGCAGAGAATATTTCATTTTTTTTTGGAAGGGGCTGGTATAAAAGGGAAAAGAGGTGTGTTAACATGACAGGATAACAGGTGACAAGTTACATAGTTAGGTCCGTCCATCAGATCGCTAGATATGCCAAGCAACTTATTAAGTATAATATTCTGTTATCCGGAAAATTGCAATTTTTGACAAACCTTTGGTACTGGAGGTACAGGATATCGCAGATTTTACTGTACATACATCACGGCTGTATGGATGACCAGCAGTATGTTGGCGTTGATGACTTACCATGTGACTCTTTGCAATGAATGCTTTATCACACACATCACAGCAATACGGACGCTCACCACTATGTATGCGCTGATGTGTTATAAACGTACTTTGTTTACTAAATGCCTTATTACAGATATCACAGCAATATGGACGCTGACAACTATGTATGCGTTGATGTTTTACCATGTGACTCTTTTCACTGAATGCCTTATTACACACAATACAGGAATATGGACGCTCACCACTATGTACACGCTGATGTGTTATAAGGCCACTCTTTCGACTAAATGCCTTAGAGCACACATTGCAGCGATATGGACGCTCACCACTGTGTATACGTTGATGTGTTATAAGGCTACTCTTTTCAGTGAATGACTTATTACACACATCACAGCAATATGGGCGCTCACCACTATGTACACGTTGATGAGTTACAAGAACACTCTTTTGACTAAATGCTTTCTTACAGACATCACAGCAATAGGGACGCTCACCACTATGTATGCGTTGATGTGTTGTAAGGCTATGTTTTTGAGTGAATGCCTTATTGCACACATCACAGCAATATGGATGTTCACCACTGTGTACACGTTGATGTGTTATGAGATTACTCTGTCCACTAAATGCCTTATTACACATATCACAGCAATATGGACGCTCACCCCTATGTATACGTTGATGTATTATAAAGCTACCCAGTTGCCTAAATGCCTTATTACAAACACCACAACAATATGGACGCTCACCACTGTGCATACGTAGATGTGTTATAAGGCTATGCTTTTGAGTGAATGCCTTATTGCACACATCACATGAGTATCGAATGTCACTACTATTTCCACAAAGTTGGTCATTCAGAGTATCCTGAAAAATATAAAGGTAAAATATTAGGATATATCCTAATAGGAAGAACAGGTTAGGTTGAATACAATGTGTAAGCACACACCACACGAGACTTGGTGTTTCCAGAGACTGTCCTCAATGGAAGTATTATATCTATGGAATATTGCTGCTGTCCACAAACTTGCCATAAATTCTTTAAGCCATATCAAAAACACAAGTGTTAGAAGCGTTACATACACGAAATCCCATACCCATGTCCCAAAAGATTTTTGCAATGTGTGTGCAACCTGGAGCCGGGGAATCCATGAACTACAGCTACCATCTTATCCACTTGTAATTACATGTCATTTGCGTCTATGGGCATACTTCAAATACAAAGTCAATATGTGTTTTGGAGAATGAACACTTTGAAATATAAAGTGCTAATCCTAGTAAGCAATGAACATGGAGTTCAGAGTGACTAGTGACAGGGTATGAAAAGCAGATGCACATTTAAGGTACTTCTTTCATGAGCTCATGTAAGTAAATGAGTTTTCCTGACATTCTGTACGCATGGGCAGAAACCCCAAATAACAGCATGGTATCATGACAATCTGATATGAAAGAACCACCTAGCTAGAAATTACCCAAATTTTTGGAATGCCAGGCTTAATTAATTAGCGCGTTCAGAAAAGCCCATCACTGGACCCTGTTCGGAGGCATATGGGTGCAGTAAACACATCCCAATATCTTTCAATATTACCCTTCCATTTATGGCATGTAGCATCCCAGTCCCGGGGAACCTGGGTTCTGTCCCTGAGTTCGGTAACTAAGTGGGAGAGCAGGCTTAGTCGATGTAGAGTTTCACAACAGCCTCCTTGGACGGTACAATACACTTTATCTAATGTAAATAGTAACTATACATGAGAGTAAACACTGAACCGAAGGCGAGCTCTGGAGCTGTTAATTTCTATGCGAGTGATGCCGACTGTCTCGCTGGTGCCAAAAGAATCCCCCCAGTTAGCAGACGGCAAGTCTCATATATGCATGCCTGCTACACATTGTTATATATGTCACCCGTCTCTTGACCTCGCCTTGGTTTACAAAAAACAAAAGGGGTACAGAACTGTTTCCCATTTTAGACTAAACAGACGTGCAGGAATGCACTGCATTACTGCTGTCTGGGGAGTGAAGCTTGTGGTCAGTGGACTACCACAAGACCCTGGATGCTGTATGCATGTAGTCTCTTTTCTACCAGCTTAAAAGTCAGATTTCAGAAGGTATATGGAAAACGCAACGTAACACAAAGCAGGAAGTAGTTGAGTGAAATTAAGGAATATCTATTTTTGTGGCAGTATATGGTCAAAGAAGCAGGAACCTCTGGGTGTGCCCCCCTCCGTCTCTTACACACCACACACACAAACAGAGCCTTACCTCAGGTTCCATATTTATTGGTGGAAATGTTGTCGCTTCTGGATTTTCCTCCTTTATGTCTATGGCCTCCTCAACTTTCACATTAACTTCATCATTTCCGTCATCCGAAGTTCTTCCGCATGCCTCACTACAGGACTCGGGTTCATCTTTCACTACACCCACACACTTCTGTAACACCATCACACTATTTAAACAACACAACTGTGTCTTGTCATTATACGAAATACGACACACTTTATTACAAACTTTTTACCTTGCATCAAACTGGTAACAGCTACTTTGTACACATTACTTCAGTTCAACTTTCAAAATCATTAATAACACAAGAATGCCACAGACAACTATTCTATTCACAATGAAACAGCATCTCCCTCAGTCAAGAATTCCCCTGTGCTTTACACAATCTCAAAGGACATTGCCAAAGTTCAGAGGAGCCCTACAAAAATCATTCCTACCACCTATCAAACACATCCAATCCAAAACTCCTGTCTCATTTTCTTAACACTGGTTTTCATGTTATCTCCCAATCCATGTGGGATAGCACAGTCAACTTAGTGACTTGGCTATGGGCTGCATGATATCCAAGATATCTCTCTCCTCCCCACAACATCCAGACAACCTCCATTGTCCATTAAGCATCCTATTCAATGAGTTGCATGGGCTCTAATCCTAGAAGAAAACTGGGCGAAGCATGAGTGTAACCAGTCACCTCCGTCCAGTGTGAGGTTAACAATGGGTGGAGCTATATCTCTACCATATTATGGCACATAATGGAGCAACTTTATTAACTTTCACGTCACATCTATGTACACAAATTTCAAGATGCCCATTCCCTTCAGGTCTTATGACCAAAACTTTTATTCATTTATTCTCACACTCATGCTACAGGACCCACTCATTTTATCTTCGTTGAACTGATTAGGTTAACAATATCTGCTGAAGAGCTCAGATAATGAAGCTCAATATATAGTGTTATGCATCCTTCTGCTACTTCCTCCATCTTAGGTCATATATTCTCCTCAATACCTTTTTCTTTTTCTCAAAACCCATCAAACCATGTTCTTTCTTCAACATGAGAGACCACGTTTCATGGGCATGCAAAATGACAAGAAGAATGTTAGCGTTACAAATGGGAGGATGAAACATCCTGACCAGAATGTTGTAACCACTACTGAAATTTAATCTGCCCCTATTTCATCACAATCATCATTTTACATTATCTCAAATATTAACATAATGTTACTTAAACCAGACTTACGGCAAATTGGAAGTGACAGTTCAGAAGCAACATGTCAGAAATAAAACTTTCTTCAAGTTATTGTTTCACGGGGACAGACTGACACACAAGCAAGCAATTCTCGATTGCTATGAAACACCCTCACACAAAACTCACCAAAGGATCAGTCTTTATTAATGGAGATGACAATGGGTCTTCATTCTCTTTCTTGACCTCTTCAAGTTTTACAGATGTCACCTTATTTTCATCATCACTAGATGTCACACATGTCTCTGTACAGGAACCAAGCTCGCCATCCAGTAAATCAATGCAGTTCTGTAAAACCACCACAATTATTCACGGTTGTGCTCTCTCGTTACACAAAAGAGGACACACTGTCCACACTCCCCCGTCTAATTTACTTAATACTGACTTACAAACAATCCTCTCATCTACAAATAGCTCCTTAGTAGGCATGTCTTATCTCTCTTACAAGACCAGCCATCACCAGCATTCTCGACATGATCATTCTATGCCACAAAAGACACAAAGTACATCAAACGAGGGCTGTGCAGTCAGTACACAAAACCTCTTGACACTGAATCCTCAATTTTCAAGTCCAAATTCCGACTCCTTCACAAAAGCTCAATATGTATTAACACTCTGACAGTCGCGCCCCTAATACGAACGTAGTTGGTTGCATGTATCTCTGAGATACATCCTATATTTCTTGTAACCTATAATTAAGTGTACATCTAGTAGTCATTGTAGCTCACATCTATTTAACATTTTATATCCAGGTCGGAGTCAGGAGTCGATACATTTTTACCAACTCCACCCAAAATTCCTTCTGACTCTGACTCCACAGTCCTTCATTAAAACTTTAGTATATGAAAACGGATCTATAAAAGTTAAGACTATGGAAAATGGAAAGTAGCATAAGATTCCTAGAAAAGGTTTCAATTAACCTGGCCCAATAAATCCTGGGAATAAGATGATAAAATACTCTTCTCTGCACACAGCACGCACCTTGCTTTCTCTCAGAGCAGGAAACAGTTCTTCAACCCGCCGCAGTACAACTACTGGCACTCTTGTTCCTAGTGACTGCATACTGCTTCGTAAGCTTACAGTGGATTCATCACTCATGATGGTTTGCACTTTTAATAACTCCGCTTACAACAATTCTAGTGATACTACTTCAAAGCTTGGACATGATGTGTCTAACATAGAATATTTGCCCTGGTCCTGGAAGAAATCATTGTAAGTATCATTCTACACATCACACTTTATACAAGAATGTATTTATATGTCTAAGAGGCAAAGGAAAATTAACTGTGTATTTGCAAATATCATAAACTCCATCATGTGACCACAGACAATTCAGAAACAGTTCTATTAAACCACATAAAATCTGCGTGTCCAATAGACAGAAAAACATAAACTGTTAAAATGAGTGATCATCAGAATGATCATGTTCATGTGAAACGCTTAAATGTTCAGAATCACAATAGGAGGAGCCAGTAACTATTTGGAGCAACAATATAACAGCACAGCAGTTATGCGAATAACAAAGCTGTTTACTTTTGACTGTTTACTGTAAGAGACTCATGACCAGTATCTGGCCATGTCTTTATATGTCAATGCTTCCTATAGCATCCTGCCATTTCCTCTGTCCTTAGTTCAAACCTCGTCCTGTTCCCAAACAGACTCAATCTAAAAACAGCAACAAGCACTTCCCAGTCCCAATCAGCCTTATATTACTTCACGAATGACAAACTAATCTGTCTCAAGTCATTCTGAAATATCTGAATGACTTCCCTCCTGGTTGTGCAAGATGAAGCCTCTTTAGCAAGTTTGCAAACCCACTTCTGGAACTCATCAAGACCTACATAAATCCAGGGCACAATGTCACAGCCCATTTCTTTATGATTCACTGCAACTGTCTGATCATACCATCATGCTGCAACACAGCAAATTCTCATTTGAAACCTGTAAACCTGGTGACATCATAACTGACGCCACCATGCAATAGTGCATTAAACAGAACCCTGTCTATGCCTAGGTCTACAAAATATTCTGTTTTCTAGTCTCTCCAACTAAATTTTTAATGCTTTTCTTACCTTCCTTTTCAGTGCTACACAGTCTTCATTCGATTGTTGTACAAACATTTAGGTGAAGACATGAAACACATAGGTTACACAAATTTATCAAACCCCCCATCGCTTCACCTATATTAGGACCCAACCTTCTCGTCACACTGCTGTTGAACACCCTCAATCCATGTCTCTCCCTTAATGTACAAGACCATGTTACCTAACAGGTTAGACTACATATTACAGATCTCAATCATTACATCTGCATACAGGAGACAGAAAAATGAAAGGTACATTACACACAAGCCAAATCAGACGAAATAACAATGCACATAAAACATAACAGAGATAAAATGCAAAGGGCTGGGTTGCAATAGATTTGAAAGAGCAAAGTTGTGTCACATCACTTCATACAATGAGTACGGACTAATGCACAACTCTGACAAAGATTATTTATGTTCTAACATGTAAGTCTTCACAATGCTTTCCTCCCTAAGCACTCTTATTTAAGTGAAGTAGTATTCAGATCTAGCCTAGACCAAATAGTACCCTCACTGTCTTGGTTAACCGCTGACACCCGTCGGTTATCTTATATCTACCACCTAGCGGACAACTGCACGTTTCGATAATTCACACAACATTCAAAATTCTCCTTGAAGATGCATAAAGGGCTACACGCTAAAACATTATGCTCGATGCGACACACATGTATAGCCCTACGCAAGGAACCAGTCAGGTGACAGTCAACCTCACTAACGCGTGTACTTCTACGAACGCGATAGATATAGTGTACAGGCTACTTTATTTAAAATACATAAACAATTCCTACTATGTGTGACTGGGTTTACAGATAAGGGTACAAGAAAATTTAGAAATGCTAAGCACACACTCCACCTGCTCACTTCGGCTGAGAATAGCCGCAAGCTTCGGCATTAAACCCAAAACACGCGGAATTTAGAACGTGATTGCTGATCAAAATATAGCAAAATCTGCTCAGCTCGCACCCTATATCTCCCCTACTTCAACAAAATTTACCTACGGCAAACTGCACTATACGTCACAGCATCTGCTCCACCATTCCACGCATTTCCAACATAAACCAACAACGAATGAAAACTACAGACTAAACTCCCACAATAAATTAAACGAAGTTAAAACAAGCACGGATAAAGTGACCGTCGTCAGTTCTGCCAACATAACTAAAATAAGGAAGCACTACAACAGCCGTGCCAAATAAGGAACACACTAAACGTGCATGAGAAAAGTGAACTAAACTACGTTAATTACCTGTCACTCATTAATTACATTATAATACAATATGTAAATATATCCATAACACGGGGCTATCAAATTATTATGCTTGCTTGTAATAGCGGCCAAACCTAGATTATTGAGCGCTGGGGCCACGGATCATCTTGTACGCCGTACTTCATGCAGGGACACGTAATGAAAACAACGTATATGCCTTCACTGATGCCGTACTTCCATCCTTGACGTTATAGAATTGGACCACATTGCATGGCACAGAAGTCTGTGTCACATTTGCCCCGCACCCGCCCACGCACACATCCCATAGTATTAGGCTATCCTACTTTGTTTACAAATCACATTCGGACGAAGTGTCGACTGTGTGTGTTACATGCACAACACACCACAGTTGGTATTGTGATCAACCTGTAGGCTGCTTCTCCACGGAACTTCCAGCTGATTCCAGGTGGGAACCACGGATTTATATCTTCTCCAAAACGCCCTGAGCAGCTATACGGCCATCCAGCCTTCTACTCAACTGACAGCGTGAGCTCTTTCCGCGGGGTTAATGCGGCAGCGCGCTTACCCTACCATTCCCCACCATTCAACGTCGATATTCGAAATTAGTGGGGTGTACCTCCATTGCCCCAGTATGCCCTCGTAGCTTGCACTTGTACCTTTACTTAATAAAACTAGGCTTTGGATTTTCGTCTGCATGCTAGCAGTCGTGACTCATGTGATCGATTTTGACAATATTCACATCAGATTACATACTATTAAAACAGCAAGGCACAATGAAAATATGCCGTGTGACTATATAATCACACAGTTCACGCATTACCATTGGTAGTGTTACCACGGCAGGCGCGAGACATGTGGGCGCCCCCCGCTAAGTTAATAATTTGGCGCCCCTTCAAACAGACATTCTTTAACATTTTCGGACCACAGCAGGGCTGGCACATATTTTTGAGCGAGTGTGCCCAAATTGTGGATAATTTTCGGAAAAATTCTTTCGCGCGAGGAAAACCTGAATTTACGAGCATCATATTTCCGATCACTCCAGTAACGTCTTAACGCCCCTTATTAGTTGAAGCTCCAGGCAGTTGCCCGTCGGGCCCGTTCCTTATACCGGCCCTAGCTTTGAAGTATTAGTTACTGATCTGAACGTGGTTAATTCATTTTCAGAAGCCAGTACTCTTTACACAATCATGCGCAGGGATATTTTATAATTTCATGTAATAAGAGGGGAAAAACGAACAGAAACATGTCTGAGTACACCGGGTGAGCAAGAATGAAGTGAAGCTGTTTGCAAGTGCATTATCGTCACTTTGCAGAGAGTCAGAAATGATTTTTTAAAGATTGGTAACAGTGCCGCTGAAATCAGAATTTTTAATCAACAAATATTCTGACTGTTTGAATAGAAGTTTAAAGCTTCAGCAGCAAATGCTGCATGAGTTTGTAACGCCCAGTGTAATTAAGGAGCTTCGGCCAAAAAGTGCTATTACGGGAGAACCCTAAAAACTTTGCAGTAGTGACTGAAGCAAAAAAAAAAAAATGTACGTACAACTTGCAATCCATCATCAGTCATCGGAGAAGACAGTTTTTGCTGAAAAATGCTCTTGCCATTATCAAATACATATCACGTCGAGCGGACACAACACAGAACGCAGCATTTGTCCTTATAAGAATAAATTAAATTACCTACTAGTCTGACCGATGTAGATTCGCCAATTGCCAGCGAAAACAACATTAACCCTTTAAAGACGAAGCGTATCTGTTTTATATAAGGACTCAGTGCGTACCGCGCTNTAACCCTTTAAAGACGAAGCGTATCTGTTTTATATAAGGACTCAGTGCGTACCGCGCTGTAAACACTCTACACTTCGGTTATAAAAACCAGTCTCTTAATGTTTTATAAGGCAAAAGTTGCTGTTTGTTCTGAGATCCGTACAAAACACATAAACGCAATGTGGGCACCACGTAGAATTTTTTAATGTTAAACCTGGTGGTATGTAAAGTTACCGCTAGGCTTTAAAAGGTTAATGCGTGTCTGGGTGCCGTCCATCGAATGTTTGAGTGGTGTAGCTAGGTTCTGTGGGGCGCAGGGCAAGAGATCACAATAGCCGCTCATAAAAGGAATTATCAGCTTTGAAAAAATTACATGTATTGGATTTCCTTTTTATCTACACAACCTAAATGTTTTCAGTGAGGCAGAATAACATTTTCCCCCCCTAAAATATTCATTTTGCCGCCCACTTACCCGTCCGATGCGGCCGCAACACTCCGCCCTCTCCAAGGACACACCTTGTCACTACAGTGTGTTAACGTTAATAACGAAGGAACGTTGCTCGGGCCAACGTTTAACAAGGACTACCTGGAATACAGGTGCACAGTCGCCATACAGCTGTGCAAGAAGTGCGCTGCGCCGTGCTGCAAGCGGCAAGTCCGTTACACAAAGCACTTAAGGTGGGACATGCGACCTCTGTCACATGACAGTGGCATTGCTGTGACCCTAAATATTGCACATTCACTGTGACTTGCACTGTAACCTTCCAACAAGTGCAAAGGGACTAGTCGCTCTCTTAACGAACTCACATGCACACAGTCGGCACGTTTCAGTGCACAAGACATGAGTGCAGCGTGTTACCTATTACATCATTCATTGTTTTCCCAAGACAATGTTTATATAAACACGTTGCCCTCTGAGGCTAAGCCCATAAACGAAAACGTGTTACAGGTATAACTGTTATGTGCCTAAATTTTATATAGGCAGCTGCGATTGGTTGACTGCACTACAGTTATCTAAACTCAAGTAAGTACACGAGGCAAATTTGGTCACCATGATGTCTCTATGCGTCGACGCCGTATGGTCACATGGGACCCAGTTACCAAAAGTCCCCAGGTACTTGCCGCTGGGATTTCTTTCGCTATCTCTCGATTCTTTTCGGTTTGATTCGCTGTGCTGTGCGGTGGCCTCAACCGGACTCCCGAGATTTGAGGTCGGCCAGCGCATTCACTGTGCTATCAGTTGTCAAGGTGTCTTGTATCAGTGCGCAGATAGCAGGGCGGGATGGTTGACGCCGGTAGGCAGTAGTCAGCAACGGCGATGGAGGACCAGCTGGGTAACTGTAAGACCCGTAGGGTTCTCAACAGTGTCCAGTGTTCTGTAAGTTCTGCTCTGAAAGACAGAGAATGGTTCTGGGGCGTGGTGCTGATCTCTCTGCTTATAATAGGCTGTGTGGAGTCAAACCCTGGACCACGCTCAAACGAGGTAATTTTAAAAGTTGAACATTTTGCACAGTTTTTTATGTTGTCCATACCGAGCACGTAGTCAATAGGATTATATACAAATACACCAACACGTGCACACGTTTGATAAAAACGTGTGCACGTGTTGGTGTGTTTGTATATAGCCTTGCACAGTTGCCTATATCTGCTAAGAAAGACATAACCCACATAACACTGTACAAAATCAACATAGCACA
This sequence comes from Coptotermes formosanus, assembly GCA_013340265.1. Classification (NCBI taxonomy): domain Eukaryota; kingdom Metazoa; phylum Arthropoda; class Insecta; order Blattodea; family Rhinotermitidae; genus Coptotermes; species Coptotermes formosanus. The sequence goes on from BLKM01000197.1 coordinate 18,392, forward strand.
GGCAATTTCTTATTGAAGACAAGATTCAAAGGCGTCAGCATATATTATTATTATTATTATTATTATTATTATTTTGTTATTAATGTTGTTAGGCTTAATGCTACGTTGGAACTGTGGCTATACCCACCAGAAAGGGTAGGAATTTACTTAAATAACGCGCTTTTCTGATGACAGTGACAAACTGAAGCGTTTTGAACAACACTAAATCAACTGTTCGAGCAAGTACAGCCCAAGGAACGTCCTGTACATTCACGTTAAAAAATGTGTTAGAGTTGCACACCGAAATGAATGGAACAGGTGAACGATGTACTTGGAGTGTACAAAGCCCGGCGTTTATATATAAAAATAAGGTATATAGTAAAAGCAAAGTTGGCCTTGAACATGGAACTAAAAACACGGCAGGGAAGAAGAGGTATGGCTCCACTAATTCTTAACCTCGGCACTAGATGGAGATTAGGGGTTGTCTCCCCGCTCCGGCCGCTTTAACCACATGGAAAGGCCCAGAATACCTCTTGCGTAAGAAGGTGGGCGGGTCCCAGATCCGGTCTCTCCATTTTGGCGAAACAAAACGACAGGGATTTTTTTTGTGGTAGAAACAGGCTTTAAATTACGAATGCGGTATGACATCTGGGAATGCCAGCGAAACCAACAGTCTTATACGCAAAAGGAAAAGTGACCCTGGTATGATACCACAAATATCCATGAAGGTAATAGGTGCAAAGACTTTAAATAGGCGTTACGCATTGTATGTATATGCTTTTCAACGACGCTGTCCCTTGCTGAGGTTATGTAGCGTCCATGATGGCTGAAGGAATGAGTAAGAAGCATTGGTGGAATGATACTGACAGGGGAAACTGAAGTACTGGGAGAAAAACATTATACAGCGTCGGTGGTAGATGAATGAATGAGTATGGAGCATTGGTGGAATGATACTGACAGGGGAAACTGAAGTACCGGGAGAAAAACATTATACAGCGTCGGTGGTAGATGAATGAATGAGTATGGAGCATTGGTGGAATGATACTGAC
>BLKM01000197.1:34338-89043 GCA_013340265.1 Coptotermes formosanus
GTGACACATGTGGCACACTGCCCTAACGTGACACATCATGCGGCACATTGCAGTAACGTGACACATGTGGCACACTGCAGTAACGTGACACATAATGTGGCACCATGCAGTAACGTGACATCACGTGGCACCATGCAGTAACGTGACATCACGTGGCACACTGCAGTAACGTGACACATCATGTGGCACACTGCAGGCCAGGTCATAACTACTACTTCTAAATATAGCTATGTGCCATAACCAGTACAGTATTCAGAGTAACACGCGTTTTACCGTCAGGACATTTCATGAATCTTGATTTCAGGCTTCCGCCGCGACGTTGGTGAGATCTGCGCTCTTCTGGTATAATTCACGGCGTTGAGTCGTAATCTTTTACCGACGTTTCGGGACAACGTATCGGTCCAACCTTTAATCGTCAAGGGTTTTCTTGGACTTCTTGACGCTTGAACATGCGACCGATACGTTGTCCGGATACGTCGGTACATGATTACCACTCGACGCTGTGTAACGCCCCAGAAGATCGCACTTTTCATGAATCGTGATTTGACACGGGTTCATGTAAGTTTATTCGCCATATTCCACACCATTATTACTGTGAATCGGTAGAGAAGTGATGTATATCGCATTAAACCAATTACGTTTTCATTATCACAAACGGCCACGGTGCGTGCTGCAGTGCCCGCCCACGTGACTGATAAGACATGGCGCATGATACGTCTGTCTACTCAACAGGAAACAGCACTTGTCATATCTGAGTCATCGCGGTACTCCCTTAACTTTAACCCTTTAAAGACGAAGCGTATCTGTTTTATATAAGGACTCAGTGCGTACCGCGCTGTAAACACTCTCCACTTCGGTTATAAAAACCAGTCCTTTAACCTTTTAAAGCCTAGCGGTAACTTTACATACGACCAGGTTTAACATTAAAAAAATTCTACGTGGTGCCCACATTGCGTTTATGTGTTTTGTACGGATCTCAGAACAAACAGCGATTTTTGCTTTATAACACATTAAGAGATTGGTTTTTCTAACCGAAGTGGAGAGTGTTTACAGCGTGGTACGCACTGAGTCCTTATATAAAACAGATAGGCTTCTTCTTTAAAGGGTTAATGTTTTATAAGGCAAAAGTTGCTGTTTGTTCTGAGACCCGTACAAAACACATAAACGCAATGTGGGCACCACGTAGAATTTTTTAATGCTAAACCTGGCGGTACGTAAAGTTACCGCTAGGCTTTAAAATGTTAACGTTAAAACACATTTCATATCAGAAGCTATCTTTCTTCGCGGTGTCTTCAAGAACAAAACAAACTCGCTGTATCACGGATGGCGCTAGTGTTTGTGTAACCACTAAATTAACCCGGGACAGCTCAGTCAGTGTACTGACTAGGCTACGGAATACAAAACCGGAAGTCTGTGCCCTTCTTCAATGCGTGCAGACGAACTGAGACGTCCACGTTGCTCCCTATCTAGTGTGCACTAGGGGCTGTTTCCACGAGGGTAAAGCGACCGGGGCATGAAACTTGCCATTCACCTCAGGCTAGTGCGGTGATTAAAAATGTGTGGAGCTGTACCTCCACTTTCCCATACGCCTTTGTGGGGGTGGTGATTCATTAAGCATGGGGACAGCTCTGCCTTCAACTCCTTCATGCAGGTGCCAGTAGTGGCAGGCTGTACGAGTATATCCACTGCAAGGTGTTCTCACACGGTATATCACGGGTGTCCACGAATATTGCCTTCCTTTTGCACAACCCTGTATAACTAACGACTGTTACGCACTGTTATATTACGTTTTGTTTTTATTTACTTGTGCTTAGTGTGTATTTGGAATTCCAGCATTCTAAGATGTGACGGTGTGTCGTTGGTCGAGAGGTGCTCGACATTCCAGAGGATTCTGTGCCCTCACCCTCGGAGTCAACCCTTCTTTGACTGCCTGACCATGGAGGAATGAGGATCCTCCGAAACAACGGGAACCACTAGCGCAACGACACGTTGACACATCCTAGAAGACTAAAATCTTCAGCAACGCCGTTGTGAGAACCCCAAATCTCGCACAATATTTGCTCTGCTGTTGCAGATACTCTGACAAATGAATTTGACCATCACCACATCATCACAATTGCCGTCATCACATTCCTAGTCATTGATGTGGGGTCACGTGACCCATAAACCTCCACAAAATTACACAAGAGTCACGGTAGGGGCTAGACAGTGCAGTCAGTGGTGACTAGGGCAGTTACGGTGATTCTGTTACTGTTACAGGCATGAACGCCAGTGGGCCCAGGAAGAAACGCCAGCAGGATCGTCAGGTAAGTACAGTCACAGTTTGAGCAACGTTGCCTGTCGATATCAGCAATTCGATATATATCGATAATGCAAGACGTATGCTTGACTGTGTGTCGCAGGCTGCTGGCCGTTCATCTGGTGGTGCAGGAGTGAGCCACTGTTGGATGAGAGGAACTTACTGCAACAGAGGGCGGGGCGGAGTCCTGAGGGAGTTCAGAACTCACTGCAACACACAGGGAGGGAACTTTCTAATGAACAAGAGTCCGAAGACGACGAGCTTCTGCAGGACCATCAAGTGGGGCCGGTAAGTGCCAACTTGATTTGAACATCTGCAGGACCATCAAGTGGGGCCGGTAAGTGCCAACTTGATTTGAACATCTGCAGGACCATCAAGTGGGGCCGGTAAGTGCCAACTTGATTTGAATACAGTTTATCAGAAGGCAATGGTAAGTGCAAAGTGTAGTTATTGACCTGGGGGCAGTTTATCAAACGGTTATCATAAGAAAATTTCGAAAACTCGCGTAATTAACCCTGATATCCCAATATTTGATGTGTTTATTTAGCACAGGCCCAAAGGCTGACAGATCACGTTACACATAACCCCTGTACTCTCAACGTTGGTGTCTACTCATTTTGACAATACAACCAGTCACGCAGGCACGCCGGAAATGAACCAACTTGCAACATTTTGGTAACTTTACAAAAAGGAGACAACAAGCATAACTTACTGAAATGCAAAAACTCTTCCAACGAACAATCATACACGATACAAACAGTTCTGTTTGTCCTGATGTGGCTCTGCAGAATTTTAACATTCCTGTGAACTTCGTAATTCACCCGATCGCCGACTCTGCGGTGTCATATTTATAATCATAATGGTAACTTGGCTAATAACATTGGGGGGGGGGGCCCCAAAACCGACCAGGGGTATTAGGAACTTTATTTTACACAGGAGTCAAATTTGAAAGAGGGGAAAATTGGTCCCATACAACGCACATTTTTCATTTTCCTCTTTATATCTATTTTTTTATTTGCCATTACTGAATTCCGTAATCAAAAAAATTCCTGCGTTGAAAAAATATTGGGGGCAGGGGGCGTTTGCCCCCCTTTCCCCCCAAGTTACGCCTATGTTTACAATTAAGTTATATCGGAATAATTTGAAAAATCTGTAATTGGGTTATCGTGCCGAAATGTGGACATGCGGGTTAGCTGTGTTAAGATGGTAGAGGCGCTGTAAACTGCCCTGTCTGCTGTCGTCGTACTCGCGTTCAGGACACTGGCGCAGTAATTACTTAACACTTGCTACCATCCCACCTGACAATCACTACTGTTATTCGAATTGTCACTAGTACTTGAAGCGTCATTGTACGTTCCCTGGAACAAATGGAGCACCGCGATTTACTGTAACTTTTGCATGTTGCAGGTACGTGGGATCAACAAGCAAAGTGGAATTGACCTGCTGAAGGAAGAAGTTAAAAATCTGAAAAGTAAATTAGAACAAGAAGTGAAACATCGCCAGGAAGAAGGGCAAGCTCATGAAGCAAAACTTGCAAGTTACAAGAAAATTCAAGAGGAATCAGTCAGAATGCACGACGATTTACACGCGAAACTGGATGAAACAGTCCTCAAAAAATCACTGCTGGAACAACAGCTACGAGAGTTGGAATGCAAGAACGAACAGGTCGTCGCAGAAGGCGCTGAGAAGTACACAAAAGAGTTTCATCGACGAAAACAGTTAGAAGAAGAGCTGGAAAGAGAGACGCAAGAACGCAAACAACTGGCGGCAATTCTGGAACAGGAGACGCTGAAGCGACAGCAGCTTGAGCAAGAAATGAGGCTTCAGGAGTTCAACAGAGAGGCTGAGTTACGAGAACACAATCAGGAGCAAGAGATTCAGAGGAGGCAGCTGCAACAGGCTGTGCAGACGGAAGTACAGAGACGGCAGGAACTGACGCAACAACTGGAATACGAAAGGCAGAGGAGGCAGGAGGAGGCGCAGCAAAGGCACAGGCTGGAGGCGCAGCTGCAAGAGGAGGTTCAAGTCAGGCAAGAGCTTGAGGTGGAATTCAAGCAAGCAGACTTACAGAGCCAGATTCTTGAGCAAGAACTGCGGCAACAGCTAAGGCAAATGGAGCGTGTGTTTAGTAACAAGGAATCCGAGGACGCTGAAGTAGCTCCCCTGAAAGACAAAGAAGACGCAAGCTGCACGGGGACATCTGGGAGTGACACATCAAGTACTGGAGAAGTATCTGATAAAGCTGAGGAGAGGGAAGTAGTTGGTGACAATGAGAACAACGAGGATGACGAAAAACAAGAAATACGTCAGCTCCTTTTGGAGGAATTTCAGCGACTGCAGCCCCACCAAGACCAGGAAGAGCTACCAGCGGACATCACTGCGGTAACTAGATCTATTTACATAACCCGATACAGTCACAGTTCCGACAGAGTGTCAGCACTGTGTCCACACGCGTTGCATAGTTCGTAGCCCACAAAGAAACGCATCCGCTACTACTGTGGCCTCGATGTTTTACCTGACAACTATCGGTTTGGATCTTCGCTCTTCTGTGGTGTTACGTACCACAGATTGGTATTTAGATACCGACGTTTCGGGACAACCTATGAGTCCCATCTGAAGGGACCCACAGTTTGTGCCGAAACGTTGGTAACTAATTACCAATCTACGGTCCCCTCAAGACTGACTGAAACTTGGTGGGACATACAGGTTGTCCCGAAACGTCAGTAACTACCAATATACGCTGCGTAACATCCCACAAGGGCGAAGGTCTAATTTACACCGCGGCAGAAGCCTGAAATAACACAACTATTGGTCGACTCTTCGTGCGCGCTGGGTTGTCGTAGCAACGTACCTCACTCAGACGACTGCTTACACGAATGGCGGAATTGGGACGGGACGTGACAGAAGGTAGTTGTCAGATAAAATAAGTGTCCTGTAATTAGTAGACGTAGGCCCTCTTTACACTGCACCGCCCTGCAAACTGCGCATGACTATTTATGTCACGTCGCAAGTAACTGTCACTAAAGTAAAAAACTGCGCGCACAGCCATATTATTGATTCCCATTACGTAAATGTCACCTTCACAGCATCTGAATCCCCTAAAAAGTGTGATATGGGAACATTACACAAATTGTGCTTTATTGTTCCCATCTCACAAGTTTTTGTGTGTTAACGCTTGGAAGTAAATGGAAGGATAATATTAAAACAGGTCTTAAGGACACTGAATTTGTGCATTTCGACAGGATTCATCAGGCTGAGGACAGAGATGGGTGGCGGCCCCTTGTTAACACGGCAATGAACGTAAGAACCTTACCCAGTGCACTTCGTCCTCCAAAAATATGACATACCTTGACCTTGATTCGAACCCGGCAAAAAAATTCCACACGACCAGTACTGCCAAACGTATTGTACCTTCATCATCCAATCTGCAGAGCCTGTGAGAATTCATTCGTCACTCACGGAGACGGAAGTTCCAGCCGTCTTGTCGTACAACAGCCCTCCCTGGCCCCTACCCCGCTATCCTGACAGACGTGCAGTTTCTCCTCATTTCCGTGATCCGTTTCAATATTTCCGCCACGGATTGCAACTCCCTCTTCCCTAGTTACAAACATCTTCCTCAGCATTCTGGTCTGGAACAGCCTCAAATTCTATCCTCACTTGCGGGGAGACCGGGTTTCACACCCATACAATAACAGGAAAGGTGAATACCGTTGTGAGTGTCGCAATCATAACCATTACGCAATGGCGATAAGTGATAAGAGACAGCAGCTGTTACGCCTGAGTCTGTGTCGCGGTATTTGGCGCATCATAAGATCACACGCACGCGCTGATCGGCCGAACACAATTTCTTATTCCAATTTTTCTTCAGTCAAACACAACCTCTTCCTTTTTAATAATATTATCATATAGCTACATGTTTCGGCCTATGAGTGGCCATCATCAGGCATGCAATACAAAATCTAAAATACACCTTTCTTTTAGATTTCGTATTGTATGCCTGATGGCCACTCATAGGCCGAAACATGTAGTTATATAATAATATTAAAAAGGAAGAAGTTGTGATTGACTGAAGACAAATTGGAATAGTATTGTACAAACACAACGGGATGGGACATCTGAACAAAAAAGTTCCTAGCTTTTAACTAATTTGCTTAATGCGGGGGGCGGTATGAAGGTAATGCGCCCCATTTTTTCTCAGGAACTATAAACAGAATTATAACGAAATTTACATACGTCATTGGTACATCCCTTACAAAGTTTAAATTACTTTTCCACAAAGTTTTCTTAATTTAACAACACACTTTTCCTCGTCTGCGTGAGACGCTGTATGCCGGTCGACAAAAAATCTTTGCTGAAGCGTCGCAGCTCTTCACGCGCGCTGTGTTTCATCCCATCATTGTCTGCAAAACTGTGTCCTCACAGTGTATCATTCAGGGGGCCAAAAAGATGGAAGTAGAGGGTGCTAAATCGGGACTGCACGGGGGGATGAGGGAGAACAGTCCACCCCGTTGTTGCAGTTGCCTCCCTTGTGCAGTCTGGCGTTGTCATGCAGGAGGGGGGCTTGATTCATCTTCCTGTTTGGCCGAACCCTTCGAATCCCTTGCTTTAATTCTTTAACGTCTGCACATACCGCTTTGAACTGATTGTGGCATCTCTCTCCAACAATTCCACTAATAAGATTCCTTCACTATCCCATCGTTGCGTGTAACTGAGCTAACACCCATGGCACCCTAACTATACACGCTTCTCAGACGTCTATGAATCTCTATCGGACTAAATCCTGCCGCAGTAAGAAATCAAACCACCGTGACAGCAGCAGTGATGGTGCTGGTGCAACTGGACAGTGTCGCTATGCTGTCAGTAAGCCAGGAAACTCGACCTGGCACCACATTTAAAAGAAAAGAAAAGAAAAGAAAAACAGGTGGCATTACTTTCGTACCAACGTTTCGTAAGCGTAATCCCTCAGCTTCTACAAATAGATCGAAGGACAAAGTTTGGCCGGCTTTGGCTGCAGACATAGTGAAAGATCAGTAGTTGTAATTTTATAAAAAATCATTCAAGGCGGTTCTTACTGCACGAGTATTACACACTTAAGGAAATCCTCCGATGATACAGCTTGAATTTGTTTCATTCCAGGAAACAGGTGGCAGCATTATTTCCACGATTGACCCTATATCCCAACATTCGGAGGAAATGGACAGAGATTCAGCGCACGAACGAAGTCCCTTGGACGATTCAATACAAACAGATGTAAATACAGAATCTGGACCCCATAATCTAAGGGATTTACTTCAGAAAGAAGATTTCGGAGAAACAAACGTAAATGGTAACACCTCACTTCCTGAAGTTAGTGGCGACGAAGGAGCGGGGCCAAAAAGTCATGAGCGTGTAGCCACGGAACTTGAAGACGTTGGATCGGATATTATCACCAGGGGCAATGGTGACGTAACGTCACCGCTGTCGGAAGAGAAACTTTTCCCAGCAGGATATGAAGAAAGGCGTAAAGGAATTATACTGCAGGAAAGTCTATCTTTGGGCGTAGAGGGTCTTGTAGAGGAGCACTTTGACACAGTCACGGAACATGACAGCATGCTAAAGAAGAGTGCTTACTTAGATATACTTAGTGAAATGATAAATTTTCAGGGTAAAGATGTCACTGTAGCTTCCCTAATTGGTGAACCCATCCTGCCAGAAACACAAGTATTGCTAGATGAATTTAAAATATCACTAAGTACCGAAAGCAAACCTGTCATCGGATGTGCGTGCCCTCACAGTGACGAGCATTACATTCCCCGCACCTTGCAGAGGAACACCTTTTTACGCAGTGACGTTTTAAATCAGAGAACGAGCAAGCTGCCACCTGTCTTTGCTGTCAGTGGCATAACAGAACAAGAGCTTAAAGAAACATTGCTGCCAGATGAGAAGATCGGTCGCTTTCATGGGGGTTCGGGGATTGATAATTGTGGTCCAAGAATCATGTTACTCAGCGATGTAACAGCTGCCCGTGACTTTAAGGATCTCTGTAACCGGGCGCGCAACCTTAAAACAATACATTGGCTTGCAAAACAACCGGACGGACTGGAATGGAAGGGATCTAAAGGCAACATGGACGTCATACACCAATATATAGATTTCAATAAGAGCAAGCACATTCCTTCAATCACAAAATTGAAAGGGGAGACAGTTATCATAAGTGCAAATCCTGGAGAAGGAAAATCTACGTATCTGACGCATATACAAAGGGAATTTAAGGAAGCTTTCTCTGACACGTGGGTCATCAGACTTAACTTGAATGAGCACCAAAGTCTGATAGAGAAATGTGATGTGACAGAGGCTCGTGTTATCGAAATCTTATCATCTGCGGCTGGATTAGGGACCTCGCCCAGTGCTTCACTAGGGAAAGCACTACTGACGTACAGCTTGCAGATAACCGGGAAAGTAGTCCTGCTTGTTGACCAGATAGGCGTCCGCCAGAGAGATAAGGTCTATGATTTGCTAAGGGTTCTGAAAAACATGAAGATAATGAATTTAGTTATAGCGGCTGATTCATGTGTAAGCAGCGCGATTGAGAACAGCCTGTCCACAGTGGCCTTTAATTTGAAACCACTAACCAAAGACGAGTTACAGCTGTTGATGACAAAGCTGTGGGAAACAGATCTGCCGCAAGGTGATGGCACTTTGCGTGACAAATTTTCTGCTCAGTTGCTCGACATAATTGAAATGCATGCTATCAGTGGGTACTCACCCAGCCCATTGGACATTAAAATGGTATCCCAGACATTCAAGAAAGAATACATGTCATCCCTTGTGAATGAAGTAATTAATTTGCCGAAGAGTTTAGACAAGATTCAATTATATGAAAGGTACATTGAGCGGGAATTCGAAATGTACAACAAGAATAATGCCGGTTCGGAAGCAGACTGGAACAGTTACCTGGCATGTATCACACATTTGTCAATGTCCTCATTGTTTCCTGAAGACAATATTGAAGAAATACTTGCACTTGAAGAATCAACAAGGGAGATTAGAGACAAGTTACCCCTTATTTCCCGCAGCCTGCAAGAGTATGTGACAGCAAAGTGGTTTGCTCAAAATTACCAGAGTCACAGATCGCTTATTGAAGACAAATATTTCGAAGCTGAACTGCAAATAATGTGGGGAATGTTTGAAAGGATACTTGCCAAGCAAAGCGAACTCCACATGTCTGTGTTGGACGGAGACATTCAGACGGTCAGGGACTTGATGTCTAGTGGGCTTGATGTAAATTCTGTAGATAACGGCGGCAGAACAGCCTTGCACATTTCCGCTCTGCAAGGAAAGTATCTTGATTGCAAAGCTGATGACCAGCGTGTTTTGATAGCATCACTCCTAATAGACCACGGCGCAGATATCTCGATTGTTGATGGTGTACTAAATTGGACAGCGTTGCGGTATGCTGACAAGACAGGATGCTGGGCAATAATGGATAGACTACTGCACGCAATAGCAGCCGACATCAGCGACTTGGCGTGTACAAAACACAAACTTCGTGACCGCAATTTCTTGCAAGACTCCTTAACTGAAGCAGCTGTAAATGGATTTACGTACGTAGTGGCATTTATTATTGACACTGGAGTAGATATAAACACACCTCTTCATTCTACAAGGTACTCCCATCAGCAGTACGGACTTGTTCATATCGCGTCTGAAAACGGCCACACCTCACTTCTGGAATTTTTATTGGAAAAGGGAGCCGACCCGAATGCGTGTATTTGGGACAACAGCACAGCATTACACTTGGCCTGTAAGCAAGGCAACAAAGAATGCGTTCTGGCATTACTGGGAAGATCCGGCCGTATAGATCAGAGCAACAAGAAAGGCGACACACCTTTGCACGAAGCAGTTCGCTCGCGGAACTCTGACATCGTTGGAATTCTACTCAGCAACAAGGCGACGGCGGACATTTGCAATAAATACGGCGATACACCACTACACGTGGCATGTCAAGTGAACAACTTGGCAGCGGTCAGCCATCTTATGGACACAAACACCGACACAAATAAAACGAACAGAGATGGCGACAGTGCTCTGGATTGTGCCATCAGAGGAGGTCACACAACCCTGGTGAAGTACATTTTGAAGGCAGCCAAAGGAAGTGTTATGGACCGGAAAATGAACGGACACACATCTGTGCATCTTGCTGCTGAGATTGGCGATGTCCTAATGCTGGACTACTTGCTGCAAGGTATGCAGGAAGTAAATGTGCGCACAGATGGCGGAGACACTCCTCTACATATCGCGTCTCTGCACGGAAACACAGACGCTGTTGCTTTCTTGTTGAAAAAGGGAGCCGACAAGAACACAGCTAACAACCACGGGAATACGGCTTTACACCTTGCCTCAGTTCGAGGACACATTAACACAATGAAAGCATTATTGGAATGCGATGCAGAAGTTAATGCTACGAATGAGCAGGGTGACACGCCGCTACACTTGGTCTGTCTCCAAGGGCAAGCAAATGCGGCGCGGTGTTTAGTCACACACGACGCTCAAGTTGATGTGAAGAACCGCGAGAAAAATGCGCCACTGCATCTGGCAGCAATTAAAGGCGACACAGGAGTCATTACAAGCTTAGTAGAAGCTAACTGCGACGTCAATCTCCCAAATAAACACGGGGACACGATTCTACATCAGTGCGCACAGACTGGAAAATTAGATATTGTGAAACTACTGGTACAAACTGGTCGTTGTCATTTAGAGGCAAAAAACTCTGCGGGGGACACGCCTTTGCTTACAGCCACAAGGGGTGGTTTCGCCGATATTGTAGGGTGCTTAGCACGCCATGGAGCAGATATCAATTGTCTGACATAAGATCGCGTAGCTCCAATACATTCAGCGGTTATGAACGAAGACGTGGAGCTTGTGAGTAAACTTTGTGACCTAGGAGCCGATCTAAATATCCGTAATTTCAACGGGAACACTCCTCTTCACACAGCTGTGTACAGACACAACGAGTTACTCATACGGAAACTGGTGGAACACGGAGCGGACAGGAGCGTTCAGAATCTGTCGGGTTACACGCCACTCGATCTGGCTGATCACCTGAAGAGTAACGAAGCCATTCGTAGTGCTCTGTGAAGAGTAATGCTTCTTCCTTGCCCAAAACATGTTCCTGGAACGGAAAAAAAATACTGACAAATTTCTCGCTGTCTGGCTGATAACAGGCCTTGTGCTACTGCTAACCACTGCTGTGTTCTGGTGTGTCGGTAACTGCCCTTACCGGTCTGTGTCTAAGGAGACAGACACATGTGACTATCCCACTGTTTCTTCAATGCTTGGGCTGTTTTTATGGGAGTGTCTGTTCCACAGCTGCCCACCACTTCAAACCTCAGAGTTTTCTTCTTTCTGTATGTGCGATATTGTTTTGCTATAAGTACAGGGTTCCAAGCATTCTTTGTTTCTCATCTTGTGGAACCGGAATATGAAATAAGACTGAAACATTAGATGAACCCCCAGATTCAGACACAGTTTATGGTTACAGTTCGGGTTTGGACGTAACTGCTCACAGCATACAATATCCACCAACTGTCAAAGTTCATCGGACGCAAGAAACTCGCGGGAAAAGGTAGTGACACTAAAAAATGCGTTGAATGAATGATAACAAAGGGTGACATTGCTTCAACCGTTCCAGTCTACACAGCCTGCACTGCTGGCGTGGTGCGGATTGCGGATGCTTGTAAAGTGATGTTGTTTTGATGGAATCACAGTTCCTGCAGGTATCATAGTTCTTGTTAAAAAGGCAAGTGTATTTCTCTGTAGATCCAACGTGATAACACGTCGTTTGGAAGCTGCCTTGCTGGCAAGACACTGGTCACACGTACAATATCGAGCTGTTTAAGAAGCACAGACAAATTAAGAGAAGCAAGTAGTGACGTGCTCGTCACCTTTTCTCTTTCTCATTTAACTCCAGCATTTCTGGTGCTTGTTTTAAGAAATACACTGAGTTCTGTGGTGTATTGCTGAATTAACTAATAAGAGGGCCTGGACATAAATTAGAGGGTCTGAACTTTTAAGCGTGTTAGAATGTGGTATTAGTAATATAGCTTTAAATATTCAAGCGTACGATTTATATGTAGATTACATTTACTTCTAATTACAAAGTGAGCATACTGCACTACGTATTTATAATGTGTGTATATATATATGCACTTCCTAATTACGGTAAGAAAGGTAAAGGAATCCCATTACAGGCCTGGACAGACCCTGAGGGTTCCAGGAGGTCGAGGCTTCCAGATTTCTAGACAGTCGGCACTTGAAGGTAGTCAGGTTGTCAGCCGTACGCACCGGCGGCCTTTACCCGCCAGGAAATATTCGTGGTACTCATTTCTGTTAGAGACTGAGTCGACCCGCGACCTTCCGGCGTGTAGCGCAGTGTCACAAAAAACTGCGCCAGAATTCTGCGGTACAAGGTACCTAATGTACGATATTAGGCTACTGTTTCTTTCGTCTTTCCTTCAACTGTCTGTTGGCGGTGTGCGTCTGGCAGGTGTCGTTGCCAGTGTACAGGACACAGACGCAGGCTACTGTTTGCAATACACAGCACTTGTAGAGCGTAGTGGAATAGTGTGAACACACTGCGTCAGTTCATTACACGAGCAGTTTAAATTTCGATAAGACACTGGACACAATACAGTATCTGCCTTAAGTCATCACCTGAAGCCGCATCACAGTTTGCAGTCCAGGAGCGACAGTTCCACACGTGTAGCACACAGGAGCGACAATTCCACACGTGTAGCACACAGGAGCGACAATTCCACACGTGTAGCATACAGGAGCGACAATTCCACACGTGTAGCACACAGGAGTGACAATTCCACACGTGTAGCACACATTGTGTGCTACACTCGTCATTTATCACGCAGTCTGTCTTACGACATGTCCACAGTCTGCTACAGCTCTCCACAGAATGGGATCTGCTGCTTCCTCTTTCAATTTGCAGTATCCTCTCGTTGCCTTAAGGTCGTCCAGTGGCTCCTTACGTCTTCTTCCTCGTCTTCCCGTCACTCCTGTCTTTCTTTTTATCTTTCCTACAATAACGTGCTTTAGAAGGCAGTTCCTACGCAAGATGTGACCAATCCAGTTAGCCTTCCTCCTTTTTACTACCCACACGATATTCCTGTCCTCCTTAATTTTCTGTAATACTTCTCATTTTTCATGTGATCCGTCCAACTCATCTTCTCCAGCCTTCTTCAGCACCACATATCAAAACTTTCCAGATACTTCTGATGTGCTTTCCGAAGTGGTTTTATATTAATCGTAAATAAACGTAATACATTAATTGCAATGTTACGTAATTAGGAGGGGGCAGCGGTGGCACAGTTGGTTGAGGCACTGCGCTACAAACCGGCAGGTCGCGGGTTCGATTCCCAATGGTGTCAGTGGATTTTTTCATTGGCATAATCCTTCCGGCCGCGCTGTGGCAATGGGGTCGACCCAGCCTCTAACAGAAATCAGTACCAAGAATATTTCCTCGGGGGTAAAGACGGCCTTGCGTAAGGCTCACAACCTTACCACCTCCATGCGCCGATTGTCTTGAAATCTGGGAACCTCAACCTCCTGGAACCCTCAGGGCCTGTCTAAGGCCTGTACAGGGATTATCATCAAATATTTAGGGCGCGTCCAGGCCTGTAGAGGGACTGTCATCAAAAATTAGTTATTTTCATGGTTTTGGTTTTAATCCACAGTATAATATTGGATCAGTGGCTTAAATATTGTGTGTATTGTATCTTCCCAGCCGATACAGGGTAACGCCCTGCACTATCCTTCCCGGTGTCCGGGCGGGAGTTGTGCACGGCGTTGATAGCGCTGCCACCACCCACGGATTCCTAAGTTCTATGGATCTGAGCTAGCTCCGTGGGTAAGCTAGCGGTGGCTGGGATCGCACTGCTCACCCTAATGGTTCCTACCCTCTTCGGGACGTGAGTGGGAAGGGAAGGGGGTGCGCTCGTGTAAGGCACAATGGTCTATCAGCTCGACGGCTTTCTGAATAAGGCACCAGCTAACCTATCACTACTCTTTATTTACAAATATACAATGATCTAACCCTGAATCATTCTAACTACTTCTCTTTCGTCTAGACGTCTACCTCCGTCATTTCCCTGAGGCTCTGACCCACATAGTTACAGAAATCTCTACTCACTCCAGGCCGACCCGCCGCTGGATGCGAACACCCCAAGTAGAATCGCCATTCGTTTTCCATCCATGGTCGTCTGTTCCTCGGTGCCGCCTCCGTCCTCTCGACCTCTGGAGAACCACCTCCGGGTTGTCGTCCAAACACTTGTCCTACCTCCCTCTGAATGAATTTCCAACCCTGCATGCCTACCTTTTCTTTCGTCTGCCTGCTGGGTCATTACCCCGACTCTCCTCGCTACCGGGGAAAGTGCTGACCCCACACCTACTATTGTACGGGCCGGTGACCTCAGGGATCTGACGTCGCAACTAAGTAAGACTCTACATCACTACAGTGTGTTTTGTGAGTCGGGTTATCAGTATTAACGATTCAGAAACTGTTCTATGTTCTGTATAAATTTCCATGCCCAGTTGAGGCACTTCTATCGCACGCACGCGAAGCTGGCGTTATCATAATGACAGAAGCGCGGAACGGTACGATTGGTGCAAGAATTACGGCTATTCTGACCGTGTTTTTCTGATTGTCTCTAAAGGAACAGAGCGTAATTATTCACAAGGCAACAAACAGTTGTACCAGTACCCTGATTTGTACTTTAATGGAATACACACGTGGGTGGCTACATTCAGGTGGGATAAAACTCGTTGTATTCATAACAACACAGGCATTTTTGTATTCTTCAGCTGTGTTTGGAAGAACACTGTTGAAGCTTACAGTCTTTTGGAATATGACGCCGTGTCGACTGATGAATAAAAGGTAAAAAAAAAGGTAAATCAGTCCCATTACAGGCCTGGACAGGCCCACAGGGTTCCAGGAGGTTGAGGATCCCAGATTTCTACACAATCATGAAGGTGGTAAGGTTGTCGGCCCTACGCACCGGCCGCGTTTACCCCCCAGGAAATATTCCTGGTACTCATTTCCGTTAGAGGCTGAGTCGACCCCAGGGCCATACTGCGACCGACAGGATTATGCCAATGAAAAATTCCACTGACACCATCGGGAATCGAACCCGCGACCTGCCGGTTTGTAGCACAGTGCCTCAACCAACTGCGCCACCGCGGCCCCCGACTGATGAATAATTACGAATATTTAGGGGAACCTTACGTAACAATTTTGAAGGTCAAAAAATTCAAAGATCTGAAGATGGAAGCAAATCGAAACATCATCACACGGCAAAATACATTTTCATCGGCAACACCGTGAGGGCCTAAACTCTTACACGCCCACTCTTGATTGTTCAATATGCACGTTTGAGAATAGTTGCTCTTTCTCCTCTACTTAAGCACCTTCAAACCCACAGGCAAGCAGGGGTGCACCCAAGGGAAGGGGAGTCTACCGGGCTGCAGCCTCCCCCCACACCCCCCAAAACCGAAATTTAAAAGACACAGATTTAGCAGATATTATGATATCAGAAGTTTTACGTGATTTCCCCGTCAGTCGAAATCAGCCACTGAAATCGGATGATGACCAGTAAGTTACAATTTTGAAAAGTAAATTAACAAAATTAAAAAAAAAGAAGACAGGACACTGTGAATGAGTCACGGGAATATGTGGTTATATTCCTATGTATGCAAACGCAGCTGCAGGCAGCGTTATGTTGTGCTTACAGCATGATTTTTATAATATAATTTTTAAAATCAAACATAAATTGTGTATAGCCTCAGGGTCAGCCGCCCCCCCCCCCCCGCGCCCACAAAAAAATTTCTGGGTGTGCACCTGCAAGCAAGTGGCACCTTGTATGATCTACGTGTAGACTGAGAATTAAGAAAACAGAATTAGGCCATGTGGCGTTTGAAACTACAGTTTGGATTGCCTATGTTCAGAATATTACATGTTCCTCCCACGTTACGTTAACCCTTTAAAGACGAAGCGTATCTGTTTTATATAAGGACTCAGTGCGTACCGCGCTGTAAACACTCTCCACTTCGGTTATAAAAACCACCTCTTAGCGTTTTATAAGGCAAAAGTTGCTGTTTGTTCTAAGATCCGTACAAAACACATAAACGTAATGTTGCCACCACGTAGAATTTTTTAACCCTTTAAAGACGAAGCCTATCTGTTTTATATAAGGACTCAGTGCGTACCGCGCTGTAAACACTCACCACTTCGGTTATAAAAACCAGTCTCTTAATGTTTTATAAGGCAAAAGTTGCTGTTTGTTCTGACATCCGTACAAAACACATAAACGCAATGTGGGCACCACGTAGAATTTTTTAATGTTAAACCTGGCGGTACGTAAAGTTACCGCTAGGCTTTAAACGGTTAAGCTCAGTTACATGGGACTGCAAGTTGAATAAGTGTTTGTGTTCTTTGATCGTTGCAAAACTGGTCTGATTTGTGTAAAGTCTGTTCGATTTATGCATTTGGGCTACCCGTGGCGTGTTGATGCTCTGCGTGACAGTCCCGGCCATGTTTCGACATACGATTAAGTTCTACTGATTTCGTTACTGAATGACACTTAATAATTCATACGTGTTACGACAGACAATACACAGCGAGGAGGCGCCTTTGAAACACTGCTGCAATCTGGAAAGGCTGATCGAACACATTAGAGAGTAAGTGACGTCAGAACACAGCTGTCAACGGAGACACAAAGGAAATGTGTGTGGCTGTACACGGATAGGCTTAGCAGTCTAGAAAGCTGAAGGAAATCTACAGGTAGACTGGAGAATATCATCAGCAGTTTGAAGCCTGATGCCAATTGAGGGGGTTAAACATTCAGTTAACCTTTTAAAGCCTAGCGGTAACTTTACGCACCGCCAGGTTTAACATTAAAAAATTCTACGTGGTGCCCACATTGCGTTTATGTGTTTTGTACGGATCTCAGAACAAACAGCAACTTTTGCCTCATAAACGATTAAGAGATTGGTTTTTATAACCGAAGTGGAGAGTGTTTACAGCGCGGTAGGCACTGAGTCCTTATATAAAACGGATACGCTTCGTCTTTAAAGGGTTAATAGTCCGAAGAAGGTTGACTGTGTGTTTTTATTACACATGCCAAAGCTGTTTGTTGTGAGTATCATATGAGTCAGGCACAATACAGTACAGTCCCGGCATCTGTGACCCACGATGTTTAAAATTTCGACCTTCACGTGATTAATTACTCTAATAAATTGTTTCGATTTCTGTGACTAATTCTGACTAATCCAGACGAGGCAACGAGGTTCGCTAATCTAACTATCCCACTGCATTTCTCACATCAACCTCAGTTCAGTGTCTTTCGTCAAGAAATGTCGATCGCTTTTGTGCTGGATGGAATGAAACGTTCCTTGATGCATTTTATGCTTCGAAAATATGCTTGCATTTCACTAAAAACGGAATTCCATGTTGTTATGATTTTCTAACGTCATTTTATGTACTTACCGCTGGTGTTTCATAGTAACTTGGAGCCGAGTGTTCGTTCTACACGGACAACGGACCCCGACAATCGTTACGGCGTCATCGGCGCCAACTAACAGCAAACAGCGAGACTCTACCGTAAACTGTGTGGGCAAAACGCAGGGGTTCGGATGTCTCAGCAGGTGTAACTGTGCCTTTAGACGCTAAAATGTATTAAACTATGGCAAGTGTAGAGGATTCAACTGGCTCAGGACATGGCCCAGCGGCGTTTTACGTATATACCACCATTCTTATCCACCAGACATATTTATCTCCATATGTTTCCTTCTTTCATAAACGCTTCGCGTGGGAAATCAATTTTACCGGTTGGCGGTAAAAAAAAGACAAGAAAATCTATTTTCATGAAAGTTCCAGATTTTCTCTCGCAGTTTTTCTATATGGTAAATCGTCCCGCGACCGATGTAACCTCCTTAAAACACCTTTTTAATGAACGCTTTCATTGGGATTTGAATTTCTAGATCAGGGTACTCGAATAGCTCAGTCACTGCAGTGACTCGCCTTTTTCAACTACAAAAACAAGACGAAATTGATTATAACATAGTCTGTGCAAGTCTAGTCACTACTGTACGTGAGCCTAGCACAAGCAGTAAGTGCCTAGAACTGTCATGTGCCTAAACTGTATTATCGCACAAGCAAATCTTCAACATCTGGTCACTCCTGAGGTGACTAATGCATTAGACAATGCTCACCTGCAATCAAGGGCGCACCGAAAGGGGCGGCTGCCAGGCTGCAGCCCCCCCAACCCCCAAAACCGAAATTTAAAAACACAGATTTTGTAGATATTATGATATCAAAAGTTTTACGTGATTTCCCCTTCAGCCGAAATCAGCCACTGAAATCGGCTGATGACCAGTACATTAGAATTTTCAAAAATAAATTAATGAAATTTAAAAACAAGGAGACAGGACACTGTGACTGAGTGACGGAACATGTAGTTATATCCGTATGTATATAAATACAGTTGCAGGCAGCGTTATGTTGTGCTTACAGCATGATTCGTATAACGTAATTTTTAAAATCGAACATAAATTGTATATAGCCTCAGGGTCAGCCCCCCCCCCCCCTCTCCCAGGAAAAATTCTGGATGTGCGCCTGCCTGCAATGATCAGTACAAGGGTTAGCCCGTAACTCTCCCTGTTGATTCTCTACCCACTAACCAAAACCTCTCACACACGACCAACACCGAAGACGGCTGCCTACCCAACGTCATGAAGTCTGTCTAATCAGCCCTGAACACACTTCCTGTCGGCAACTAAAAAGGTAAACTTACTCCCTAGTGCTAAGCACCAGGTCAGCAGTGACTAGGCTTGGCACCTCAAATACGAAGAGATAAGGCAAAGTCGACAGTACCTCGTAGTACGGATGAACGACAGGACACGTGAGATCTGTTCCTGACAGAAGCTAAGATTCTCTGCGTCCTGGCCGGCTGGCGCGTCCTTCCAGTGACTGACGACGGCCACAAAGGGATCAGGAACGTGAAGCGTACCACTGCCATCTAAATGCCGAGGTGCAGAATGCATGGTTCTATCACTCCATTGCCCCCATACGACTTCACGGCATCATCCTGAAACAAGGAGGCGGACAAACACCTCGATCATAATGTGTTTGATTTGTACGTTTTCGGGCAAAAATGAAATTACTGAAAAGCAGAAGCTGTTTTATCATTGTTAGAAGCCTTTGCCTTCCAGCAGCACTTACACTAAACTGCGTGTAAGCTAGACAAATGCAAACTTGAAAACAATGTATCCCACTTCGTTGGTCAATGTCAGGTGATGAACGCACGCAGCGTGGTTGGACTGGTGTCAGATATAGGGGTTTATGATAGAACAGTAGGATTTTATGAAGCTGAGTGTTGATGTTTCTGCTACTGCCAGCAGCAAAACATTTCAGGAACTGCCATACTTAGCACAGCACCTCAGAAGGAAATAGCCTCAGATTTGATACATGGCGTGGCAAAGGTCACACCAATTAATAATATACATATTCGCAAATGCACGTATATCCTTACAATTGTGACAGGTTCCCCAATAATTGTAACTTTCTCAAAAGAAACAGCGTTTAAACGTTAAAAAAGACGTATAAGAAAACCATTTCCAGCACCTTCTTAAACATGGTGAGTAAAAAGCTAATATTACCTGCAAAACACTGAACTGAAACGTGTGGACCCCGAGTGAAGCCAGACTGGAACAGCGGCGAACGCTAAACCGCCAGCCGTCACGCGAAACGGTCGGAATGAAAACGGATGCGGATTGCCAGATAAGATAATATCTCTGGATTAGATGATTTAAATGCTATGTTCAGAAATGGATTTACTTTCAATAGAAGTGGAGGAAGCAAAGACGTGCATACGGGCTGTGCCGAGGCACATCCCGTATATCTAAAAAATTTGGTATTTTGCGTCTCATTGTTTTAAGTTTGTATTTTTAAATGTAGTTTAGTTGTTTATTAATTAGTTACGTGTTATTTTCCTCAGTCTGTTAGGTGAATAACGTAATGCCCTTCATCAGTGTGTGTTCAATAAATGTTCGTGTTTAAGAAAGGAAAAATAAAATATCTTGGGTACCGCAGTGAAGTGAACTGCGCACCGTTACAGTGGGAGGTGAAGTTTACATGTGAACTGCGCACCGTTACAGTGGGAGGTGAAGTTTGCATGTGAACTGCGCACCGTTACAGTGGGAGGTGAAGTTTACATGTGAACGGCACAGAGAGATGTGTGTTGGCTGATATAATTGGTTACTGAGTTAATCATTTATGGACAGAACTGCATCGCCACTCCGGGGGGCGGGGAGCCTGCCGCCATAATCCGATAGTTCGCATCTTCCTTTACAAAGGATGACGAGTCGTGGTCAAAGCCTGACCTTACAAAAGTGACTCAGTTCACTCACAATGAGTACAAGGTCAATAGGACAGCTAACTTACACACGCGGTAAGCGGGACACAGAGAATGTTTCTGTTCGTGTATGGGTTTAAAACTGAGATCTGCGTTCTAGGATACTACGTGGCGTCGAGTGGTAATTATTTATCGACGTTTCGGGACAACGTATCGGTCCCATCTTCAACGGTAAAGAAGTCTTCTTGGACTTGTGTGACCCTTGAAGATGGGACCGACATGTCCCGAAACGTCGGTAAAGGATTACCACTCGACGCTGCGTAATGTCCTAGAAGAACGCAGATCTCATCAACAAGGCGGTGGAAGCCTGAAATCACGGATGGGTCAAAATTTGTCTTTCATTGGGATATATGTCCAAAATTATGGACGGCATATATCAAAGAACTCTGAACACCGGGCAATTTTAGTGTCAAGTACAACGCTGTGGCATGTGCAGCAGTTGGCACGCGAAACGTCCCAAAACAGGTTACTTGTACTTTCACAAACATCGGCTGTCAGAAGGTAACTTTTACGCACCAGGCATAGACCCCACATTACCTCCACCTTCAAACTAGAAGAATGAAAATAGAGGCAGAAGGTCACTACGAACGTTTGTTAAGTTTTTACCAACCTACACGGCGTCACATTCCGGAACACAGTAATTTTCTTGTATTATTTATGCGACTATTAAGGCCTGAAGGCGTATGACTCAACTCGTTTACACGCTCACGTACGTTCTCATTGCAGATCACAACAATCCAAACTAAAAGCAGAAAATATGGCGATCAACAGCGTATTGCTGTTTACTGCATTGATACAAGCTGTCCACGCTAGGTGGGACACCGCGCTGACCACAGAACACGTGCACACAGTCCTGTGCGTGGAAACCATTGCACGCAGATATTTCACACCTGGAAGACCTCTCATCGCCTCACGGCCGGGCTGAAGGCAGGACGTCACAGGCAGACCGTGCAGAGAAACTGTGCCACACACGGACGATATGCAGACGCTGAACGCCATGTTAGAAAAGTTAAATGAGAGAATGAGATGGCCGATTGAAGTATTTCGACCAAGCAATGACGAGACTGCAGACACAACAGTTTTACACCACAGTGACATCTTGTTTGTGTGGTTGGAGGAGCGGCTGAGTCTGAGAGAAACGCTTGAAAGCCAGGTGGAGGATCTCAAATACAGTATGTCATGGAATCCCCGAGGGAAGTTCCTTGTCGTGGTAACTGACAGGAGTAATTACCCTCCACACATACTGGCCGCTCTGTGATGTTCCACACTGTGGGAGATATAGCCAATATTGTGAATGTGGTGGTTTTTATCCCACACTAATTTCCCAAATCCTCCACTAAACACTACGAGCAGCACACATAGAACGGGATCTGACATGTTGAATTTGTACACTTGGTTTCCGTACAAACTTAGAAGACGTAGAAAAATTCTAGAGGTCATTTTACAAGATAAATGGCTATCTGAAAATAAAGGAAGGTTTCCAGAAAATGTGCATTTATATCCTGCTAAAGTTCCTAATAGCTTCATGGGATGTTCCATTAAAGCAGCTACTATAGGAGTTGATCCACATGTCACTTTGACAGAAAACTACACAAACAGTGACAGTGGTATTAAGTACAAAGTGACAGGTTTATCGGTAGAGATATTTTCATCAGTTTGTTGAAAAAATGAACCTGACAACGGTTTTCCTTCCACCTGCAATTAGTACTGAATCGGATGCATAATTCAAGGTGCTGTCTGACTTTGAAGATGGTTTATCTGATGCCCTTACTGGTGCATTCCCTCTAATACCTATTGTTGTAACACATCCTATGATACCACAACCCCCTACACATATGCCGGAATGAAGATGCTTCTTCCTTGCCCAAAACCTATTCCTGGAACAGAGAAAATACTGACAACCTTCTTGCTGTCTCTCCGGTTGACACTGGGTCTTGTGCTGCTGCTAACCACTGCCGTGTTCTGGTGTGTTGGTAATGGTACTTACCGGTCTGTGTTTAAGGAGACACACACATGTAAGTCACTTATGCACATACCATCCATTCTTAGAACATGCCCAAGCCATTCCAATCTATGACCTTTAATAACAGTTACAATATGTGGAGATTAAAGTGGTTAAAAATTTCTTTATTCGTTGTTATCCTCCAATAACCACTTTTTCTCAGCATTTTCCTTTTCCACATCATTAAGACTACTTTATTTGCCAGGGACTATGATTCCACCAAAGGTTATGCTTGGTCTTATAATTGTTGTATAATGACACACTTTTAAGGACTGTGTTATGTATCTTTTCTTCAGTAAATGACTTAGTGCATGGTTTTTATGAAGGTAAAGCCGTAGATTAGTTCTGAGACTGGAGGCAGCACACTCACTCAAAACACTGGTTAACTACCTACCATACTACAATGTGTCATAACCCAGAAAGCCAAAATCCATGATATCTTCAAACTCACAAATATTATTAATTACAATGAAATTTCTACAGCCAATAAAAGGTTAACTTTTGGACCTTTCGGCATGTCAGTGTTTGTGGGAACAAAACTGGAACTGAAAGAGATATTTACAGTCTACACATTTATTATTAAAAATTGTGTGTAAATCAATAATAACTCCAACATGTGTTTAGCTGTGCAGACACTGTCCTCAGGCTACCAGTTTTCAGAATTTGCTATGCTTACTTCTTTATGGGTAATTAGCACCTTGACTATTATTTGCGTTCAGATCTCAACTAGCGTCTCATCAAGGACTCTACTCCATGTGTTTTTGGTCCCTTTATTAGGTGATACAAATTAACATTTTTGCAATGCTGAACACAAATACTGAACCATCACAGAAAGTGGCAACACACTGTCTCCAACAGTATTGCCAACATCATGCCCTTCCCATTATATCCCATAACATTTATTCACACAATTCCAATTAAGTGCACTTCCATTTAGTTGGAATTATGAATAACATGCTTAATGCACAGAATACGAATAGTATTTGGATCTTATGACATACTCTTTGTGTCTGTGTGTGGTCATGAAGGCTCAATAAACAATAGGCCCCGGCCCACTAAATGCTGTTGCGCCACGGAAAGAGCAAAAACCCTATTCCTTACACTCCAACAGACATCAACACACTGTCAATGTTACACTCACCAGCCCACTGATAGAGGCACTTTAATCCCTCAAACTGTTCCACAATCCAATTAAATCTTAAATATGAGGTGCAGCTTGTCACATCAAAGAGACAGCTCCATGGTAATGGTGTGAAGATTCTGATGTGTTACATACCTTTAGTATAGATACTCCTCATGTACTATGTTACAGGAACGCAATTGGTTAATGCTAGCTTCTTCACTCAAAGCGCAGGATATTGTTGCAGAACCCTGGTTGTTGTTAATAATCACGTGATACAACTTCGCCTGTAAAAGTGCCTTTCTCTGCCATCTATGGGCACTAAGCACAGACACCGGGCGCCCGTTACAGTCACGCACGTAGGCGACGCTTGTGACCTTGTTCCTTGGGTCTATTGAACCTTTACTGGGGTAGTCACGAGGGCAAAGCTCTTGTCTCATGCAGGCAGGGGTAGAGTTTCACTTCAGAGTCTGTTCCGCGCCTTGTGAAACTTGCGAATCGCATTGCATGTAAACAGGTTCACTCCCTTGGGAATCGTTGCGCAGCTTACATTGTATCAGAATGCACCATGTGTATTTCGTAAATTGAGAGGTTTCATTTAAATTACACATATAGAGCTTTCGTTATCACGGCCCCTTTTATTGGCAGGATTTCCTTTCTCCTCACGCACACAGATATGAACAACGAAAGAAATATGATCAGTATACACCATAAGGGTTCGGCTCCAGTTTGCCTACTATAAGCACATATGACACAAGGGCAAAAACACGAATATATGGACAGCGAAATTACAGACTACAATTTTTTGAAGCATACGTAATTTCTATTCGCGAGCAACACGCACATTACCCACCATAAATGTGCGTCCGTCTCTAGATCAGCCGCATCGTGGATACACATTTTGAGCCTACCTGCGTCAAATGTTACCTACAGTAATCGTCCAGCTGACTAACGTAAACCTAGGCACCGAAGCCTCATTAAAATCTGCCTCTCACGAAATTCTGAGAACACGTGTTCTACACATCGTCAATCCCGCAACGCTGTAAAATTTCCGCTACGGCCTACAGCCACACAGGGGCATCAAGTATGCAGTGGTAGAAGTAGACGGAAAGGAGGCGACATGTACTTTGAGGTTTATATTTCCATGTTTCTTTGTGTGTAATAGTTGATTTCTGATGCGAAAAGTATTTGGGTGAACCCGTATTTGCTGAAATTTGAAAGTGAATGGAGCATGTACACACATGAATGTGATTATCTGAAATGCTGAGTACAGTAGCCCCATAAAATAGATTTCAGATCGGAATATTTGATTTCGTAACCAATCAACCATTCTCTTCATTGTATAATGATGTCTCCAGTAATAAATGTTGATAAAGTGTGCCGACTTTGCATGGAAGAATCATCACTGCTGTTACCAATTTTCAGTCAAGATAATCCGGATCATGAAACTGCTTTATTACCACACATGATCATGACTCTTGCAGCCATTCAGGTAAATGCAATGTTATTGTAGGAGAGAAGTAATGAGCTTTGTAGTACAGTTTTTTTGTTCATATTGTTCATAATGGACCATTTAGGTATAAAATAGTCGATATTTAGCATACTTATAAATGAAATATATATATTGTTGGTTGTTGAAAATATCACCATAGTGTCTTTGTGAGTTGGTTGTATATTACTTCTTTTTACCTTCTGTTGTTTTAACTTTTGCAAAGACATGTCGTCCGTTTTAAATAATCAACCTGATGTGTTGTGTTGTGTGTGCATACTTTTGGGACTGCTTCTCACCAACTAATGCAATGTTACCCAGATGTTTCCGGATGATGGCTTGCCAAGCAATGTCTGTCCAAAGTGTGTACAACAGGCCAACAAAGCTTATGAATTCAAAAAGAAATGTGAAGCTTCTGATTCCAAACTCAGGGTGCATCTAAGCAAAATGCAACATTTACAGGTAATATTGTATTTAACATGGCAAAGTTCCAACTTCTGGTAGTGATGGAAGTGAAAGTGATTCTAGTTGCTCTGAAGTGTTTTCTGGATTTTAAGGGTTTGTGTGATGTTCTGCGACTGTGTACATTGCACACTTCTCAGCTTTTTGGTGTTCATGTTGTTGGTTTCATGATGTAACTGTTGATTATGTTGGATTTATATTTTGTAGAAAATCTTCAGCATATTGTAACTATACACACACAAGAATTTTTTTTATATCTGTGTGGTAGCCAGGGACCATGTTGTCATGAGACAATAAATTGTGTGTTTTTCTTCATGTAATACCCGAGTGAGAAGCGAAGGCCTGCTTGTCGGTTGGTAACTTTAGCAGTGTGTTATGAGACACAATGTGTAGTCTGGAACATTAAAAATGTCTTGTGAAAGTTATGCAGAGGTAATAACAGATAATACTGAATACAATGACATAAGTAGTTTAGCCATTGCCAACACATGGATGAAGTTACAACAAGTATCTAAAGATATTGTATTGCTGCATGATTTACTGTGTATGGACTATATGCTCATGCAGTGAAATCCCAGCACAGTACATAAACAAATATGTATAAAATCCAATTTGTTTTTCTCCTATAATTTTCTGCCCTGTGGGTCAATTCTTACGGAGATCATATTCTACCGAGTTTTTCATGAGAGCTCAGCTCACTGGGGTGCTATGGTTAGATGTAAACTTCAGCAATCTCCTCTGCTATTATATGATCTTCCTTAGGATGGCTGAGAAATTTGAGAGAAAAATAAATTGGTTTTCATTTATATTGATTTGTGATCACATGCATAGAGTCTGATGCAGGTACCACAGCTTGCAGTACACCATACCAACAAGCACTTTAACGTTTGTGTACATGTACTGTCTGCTCACCCAAAATGTCCTCCCCCCCCCCCCCCCCAGGCTGATCTTTAGTTTGTTCATGAACACACCCTTGAGCCAAAACATTCTTCCATACCCAGTTAATTGCATCTCTGACTAGAATATCAGCTACATCATTTTGTAAGTAGGCAACAGAATTTTTGTGTGTGTCAAAGAAACTCTGGAGAATCTGAAACTATAGCACACAGCTGAAAGTTTCTACTAGTGCCAATTTAAAACAAACAGAAACTCACTACAATTATAGAAATGTGCTACAGTGTGAAATTGTCTTGAAGCAGGATTTGAAACACAAGTGCACTTTGCAGACTGGGCACCAGTATTGCTCTTTCATCCATTTGTAGAACACATTGCGCACAAACTTCTGGGCTTAGCTTATTTCTTTGTTCAAGAGAGTGTCTCGTTCAACTGCTGCTCTACTGGGTGGTGTGGTGGGAAATTCACCGAGGATGTGCGTGCACTTGGTGCTCTAGGCACTTCTGCAAATGACTTGTATGGTTGTTGGAATTCATGGACAGTGGAACATTCAATAACATGTAACATTTGCTATTGTTCTTCCTTCCCACTTTCTGCCCTTTCAGATCTTCATCACTTACGTATTCATTGGCCTGTTATCACGGATGCCCAAGTTCAATCCCAGGCCTGTCCACGTGGGGTTTGTAGTGGCCAGAGTGCCCCATACTCATTCTTTCATCTATCACTGACACTAATTGTTGCAGTTGACATTGTCACTAAATAACACACTTGGCAGTATGTACACTTGTAAAATTTATCTTGGACCTCTCTGTGTTACGAACTGTGGAAATGTAGTCTGTCCTTTGAAGTCACAATCGCAATTCTTAGTGCTGTCCTGGCCCACAGTCTGGTCACTGTGTGTGTGTGCAACAGTCAGTCCTCATGTGTTCAGCACTGCAACTACGTGTGATGAGTTACGGAGATCGTCCATCTAAAGTGAGTATCCAAAGTGGAGTATTTTTCAATAAGATGGATGACTTACAGTAAAAATAAAAGGTAAAGTTCACTGTATAATCTGCCATGAAGGCCGTAGATGGGGGGTGGGTTTATTAACAGCATGCCACAGCCACTTTACCTCCGGGAATAACCTGGTACCCATCGTATAGGAGGCTGGGTGGGCCTGTATAATCTGCCATGAAGGCCGTAGATGGGGGGTGGGTTTATTAACGGCATGCCACAGCCACTTCACCTCTGGGAATAACCTGGTACCCATTGTATAGGAGGCTGGGTGGGACCCAGGGCCAGTCTGGATGGGTGCAGAAGCACTCACCCCCACCAGGATTCGATCCCCAGACCGTCCAGCCCGTAGCAAGTTGCAGTACTGACTAAGCCATTCTGGCCCATGGATGACATACAGCTTCAAGACCAAATCTTGATACCGTGAAATTTTTTTCCAGTTCAGAAACCAGCTCAGAATCTTAGGAGCTAGACTTTTCTCTCCTTCTGTGGATTTGTGTTGTAATTACTAGCGACACTGAAGGCAATTCCCTCTTGTTGTGGGTGGTGTGCATGCATGCGTGTGTGTTATAAATCACACTGAAGATAGCTTCCAAAATATACCACTTTTTGCAAATTTTTTTATCACAACAGTGCCCCAAATTGCACATAAAATCACAATGCAAGATTAAAAATCCTTAGAAATACACTGAAATAAGAACCCTCATATTTACACTCCTTATCCAACATTCAGATACATGAACAACATGCAGTTGGCCGTAATGAACATGCCACGCCCACTAACAACATCCAACTTGATCACTGTTACTGTTACTGTTGCTGTGATGCCCATCATTTTGTGCACCAGACCTCACGTACCAAGCTACAAGGGCGCACATGACAGTTCACAGCACTTGCCTAACAGAAGGGCAAGATGTTGGCTTGGTTTCTGCAGTGGCCATCTGGGTGAGATGGAAAATAACAAAAAAATCTTGGGGAGTCTGTGAATGAACAGCTTACATGATGCCTGGAACACTGTGTTGGAAGACAGAATAGAATATTCTTATATTGTGTATCAATATGCAAAACCACATACCCCTGCAAGTCCTGTGTCCTGTATCTCGCTGGCTTTTCCATGTGTGTGTGAAATGCTAGGTGCCTTGGCAATTTGGCGCCCACAGTAT
This sequence comes from Coptotermes formosanus, assembly GCA_013340265.1. Taxonomy (NCBI): domain Eukaryota; kingdom Metazoa; phylum Arthropoda; class Insecta; order Blattodea; family Rhinotermitidae; genus Coptotermes; species Coptotermes formosanus. The sequence goes on from BLKM01000197.1 coordinate 63,219, forward strand.
TTTGAGCTGTGGTGTATTCTTTCTGGTCACATTGTAATGCAGGATGATATGAATATTGAAACTTCACATTGGAGATGCTGATTACCAGGCAGTTGTACAAAGACCTTCGTGGGTCCTGTAATGTCCGCAAACAAACAGTCATAAGTTGAAGTCTGTCTCGTGTCACAGTTTATTTGAACATGGGAGTATCCAGAAAGGCATCTTCAGAAAAATATGACTTTTTTGTTGGTTGCCATATAACGTCCAGCAGCATCAAGATCTCACGTCACATATTTCATCTTGTCTTACAAGTTTCTAGTTTCTAACCAGAGACCTGGGCTTCAAGACAGACTTTTAATGTACACTTCTGCATGCTTGTTTACCTCATGCACAACATAATCTGCAATTTCTGCGTTAACAGAAACATAAAATCTTTTGTCAACACCATTTACATTCCCCTGTAATCCAATTCTGCTAGTGAAAGATATTTTGCTATCGTAATTGCTAAGATATCCAAGACAGTGTCTGTGTACACCAGCCACCTTGGTAGACACCACAGATGCCAACACTTCAACATGGACATTTTGGAAAACTTCAGTCTTCATCAAGTCTGCTGTGAGGACCTCAGTACTCACAGGGGAAGAACTGTGCAGTTTAGAAGGCTGTGTGTGTGAATTCATTATTATATGGATTTCCCTGCCATGTGTGTGTGTGTGTGTGTGTGTGTGTATACTAAAATTTAACACGCGGCTACATTTCTGGGACAGGATCAGTTCCCATCCTCAGGTGTACTAGTTACAAGACATGTTACTGTGTAATAATTATCTACACTGTGATTTAACATGGATTAGAGTTAAATTAGTAAATTCAGCATATTTCAATAACAGTTCAGAAACTATGGCAACCAAAATCTCACTGAACGGCAGGTGTCCGACAAACATGACTGGTCCCTACACATAATTTCTCTTACTAAACAGTGGCACTCTGTAGGTAGTGCTGCTAGTGAGACCATTATAATTGTAGGCCAAGTCAGTCAGTCGAGTTTTGCCCTAGCTGTTATTTGCTCTCAACTGTGAGTAAGCAGGAGGGATGAATTTTATACTCTGAGGTGCAAACAGAACCAGATTACTGTTTCAAAATGGAATGATTACAAATAGGACTAATTTGTAAACTATAACTATACTGTATCTGCTGCTGACTGAATTGGAACTTTTGGCAGTCTCTTGGGATGTGATTCTTTGTCATTGGGTGAGCAGTTCTGACATTTGAAGGGACCATAGTGCCTTCATATTCAGGGTCAAATAATCCAAGAAGAATAGCCACATGTGAAAATAGGAATGCATTATGTAGCTAATGGTGATAAAGAGTGGCATGTAGCCAAAGAGGGTGGGAAATCAATCGGGGTGATATTGGGAAGGACTGTGGGTTAAGTAGAGTGAGTTATAGATAATAATAAAATTAATCAGAATTAAAATGGGAAGTTAAAATAACCTGTTCAGTTAAATTAATTAAATGAAATGATAAAATAAATAAAGTAAGTCAAAGTAGTGGACCCAGAAGGTGCAGGCACTGTGATCCTTTGGAGTAGACATCTGGAACTGTTTGCCTAATGACGCAGCCTTACCCTCCAGAAGACTTGAATCGAGTGGCAAATTCTCATCCCAATATCAGGTTTTGTTGAAGAGTACAGTGTGGTGTTCTGCTGTTCCACCAGACCTGACCTCCAGATCAGGGCTTGTCCGCTGCTTTAATCATCAGCAATGCCATTGTTACACCCTCCAGACTTGCATAAGGGAAGGTGTTTTCAGGTAAATATTTAAGATGCCAGTTAAGAAATAAGCTTCGTGTATTCTTTCAGGATGTTCGTGTGAAGTCTGAGCCACCATGGGATTTCTATGATCAGTGTGACACGTACAGGAATAATGCAGCTGCCAGTGCAGATCAGTACAATGAGGAAGCAGACAGCAATGATATGTGGGATCAGAATTCTGCGTACTTGGAGCCCGTAGTGGAGTGCACAATCAAGGAGGAAGTCGTGGATCGTGATGATGATGATGATGACGACAATGATGATGAGGATGATGATGACAATGATGATGATGATGTCAAAATGGTATCTGACGCTAATCCTGTTGCACACTTAAAGGTGGAGTCCACAGACATTAAAATAGAGGAAAACACAATTTCAAACTCAAACTGTGAGACATTGGGTGGCATGGCCAATGGGCAGAAAATAATTGTTCCAGGTGGAAACATGGGCACATTGCAAGAAAATATTCAGTCATGTTACATTGACAATCAGGTACAGCATATGTGTCAGATATGTACAAAGGTTTTTAAGAGAAAATTTCAACTGACTGAACACATGCGTACACACACAGGTAATTTGCCATACAAGTGCACGCACTGTCCAAAATCATTTGCTCGTAAATTTTCTCTTAAAGACCACCTGAATTTGCATGCTGGTATCAAACCCTATTTGTGCAATCTGTGTCAGAAAGCATTTGCAAGAAGAGTTACTTTAAATGTACACATTAAAGCTCATTCAGCCTCAAAAGTTTTCAAATGTGAAATATGTGAAAAATCATTCACTAAGAAGGTGCATTTAGCAGATCATTTGCGACTGCATTCTGGTGACCAGCCATTTGTGTGCACCATCTGTGGGAAGGCCTTCACTCACAAGTATTCTCTGACCGTACATTTGAGACATCACCGTGGCGAGAAGCCGTACGTGTGTGAATGTGGCAAAGCGTTTTCGCAGCAGAGTCATCTGACTGTACATCAGCGGACACACACGGGTGAAAGACCGTACCAGTGCTGCATTTGTAGCAAAGCATTCAATCATAACGGTCATCTGAAGGAACATCTCAAAGTGCACAAAATATGACACTAGTGTTTGAGCTGTAGGGGCGAGCAGTGTGTGGGCTGATGGCAACACAGCATAACAACAGCAATGAGAAACAGACCTTCGGCTGGGTATTTCTCTCAGATGGTCAGTTGCTTTACTTTATTTTATGAAGACAAGCCTCAATCTGAAGATATTTTTTGTTATCTCTTATGTATAAAGAATCTTTCACCAGACTAGTTTAACATGCAGAGTCTTTCAGAAATGGTAACACTGCACAGCTGGTACATAGAATGTAGTGTGATGTAGTTGCATTTTGCAGTAAAAGTTGATTTATGTGGCACAGTTGGGCAAGACGTTCTGGTAGTGCTGCCAGACAGAATGGTGGAATATTAAATGTAATTTTTCGTGGGGGATGATGAAAAAATAAACATATTTACAAAACATCACAAACAGTAATGTATACAGCACACTGTTTTATTGCCTACAGAGTGTTCTGGGAGCTGGTAAGTCACTGACATTTTCGTCTGGGAGATAAGCAATGTTCGAACCAAGATCAGTATCAAAAACATGCCCTTAGAGCAAACTTGACATTAAACAAGGTGCTGGATGGTTAACTTCTGTGGAACGTTTCTCTTATTGCTGTTTTGAGTACTGTCACAGTCGTGGGATATCCGACTGGGTGCAGGCTTTCTGTCTGGTAAAACTGCTGTGCTCATTGTGGTCGTAAAAGAAAGCCCCTGTAGGACAGCAGTAAGCAAATTTTCCAAAAATCTAATGGCCACCTTCAAATCTTGGGTGCCTGAAGGGTATCATAAGGCAAGTTGCACATTAAGGGGCGACAGTTTTTGGGAGCCCCGTGAAGCTTGCTGTTGTCTCGTGCTGTGTGCTTGATGTATGTGAACAGTTACACATTTTTTATTTAGGGGAAAATTGTAGTTATTATGCTGAAAATATTAGGTGCCACAGCACAAAATTTAGTTGCCTGGGATCTGTGTACCCCAGCTGTAGGAAATGTATTCTTTTTCATTTCTTTGATTGTGGTATTTCACAGCTGTTATTTGCTAAGATTATATAGCACTGTTGAAAGATGAGTGGATGAATATGGAGCATCGGTGGAATGATACTGGCAGTGAAAAACTGAAGAACTTCAACAAAAACCTGTCCTACTGCCACTTTGTGTACCACAAACCCCACGTAGACTGAGCTGGGATTGAACACAGGTCTCTGCTGTGAGATGCTGGTGACCAGCCACGTGATCCATGACATGGGAAGATGTTTGATGTTCAAGATTAGTATAATACTGCGCTACTAAGCAAAACATAGATACAGACTGTACCACAAAGATATTTTTTAAGAGTTCTGGAGTAATGTTCTGTATTGTAATACAGCTGTTTGTACTAAGACACGTTTCTAATGTTCTGGATGGTATAACACCTGTTGTAAGACATTTTGCTGATGATTTGTATTGTAAAGCAGCTGTTTGATTGTGCTAATTACCTTTATGGTCCCATTCCCCCTGGTCAAAGTGCCCCATGAGTTTGTGGATTTGTCAAGTAGAGTAAGTGCATGTTAAAATGCCTGGCGTGTATAGGACATGCCACTGAGGTAAAGGACAGTTCTGTGTGTATCGTAGGTTGGGTAAACCTGCTGAAAGTTTTGTGCTTGTTTATATATGTGCCTGTTGTGGGAATACGATCTCAAAACTGTAAATAATGCAGAACGTTCTTCAGTCTCTGAAATCATTCCGCATTATTAGGCAAAACAATGAACTATATAAGCGCCCTGCATTCATTTATGAACACCCTAAAATATTATCAGGGTCAGGGACTTGTGAAGCTTGTAGCAGTACTTAAGCTCGTGGGACCCTACATTCATACATGCATACATGTATAGCATGTCATGGTGTATGTTACATAATGATAAATATTAAAGTAATGCTATTTATTAATATGTTCGGATGTGTTTAGATACAGAGTGCTATGATGTATGTATAGATACTTGGTTTTGTTTGGCAGCGGTGATGCAACACTGTATGTACAGAAACAGTTGGTATCAGTGCTAGTGCAGGTATGTTGAAGGTAGCTGATACAAGAGCAGTTTGTAGTAATTTGACAACCAACAGAATTTATACACTTCTGTCAAGTATCGTAGATGAACCGTTGTTTCCACCCTTCATTCAGGCGTCATCATCAGTGTCACTAACATTTACACAAATGTTTCAGTGTATTTTATAATATGCAAAGACTTGCACAAATGGCATAAACAAAACGCACGTGTACAGAAACGACAACAAGATCAGCAACCACCGTGGTATGCACAATGGCACTGGGTATGAGGGACAAACAGTTGGAAAAGTGACAGCTTAACAGGCAGTTGGACATTGTGCAGCTGCAGTAACTGACCAACACTGAGTGAAGTGACGCACCAGTAAGAAGTTAACATAGCCTGAATGATAGAGCCAAAAGACCTGTTTTAACCCTTTAACTATTTTGTTCTTTCTAACCCTCTGGAGTGAGGTCTTTGGTCATAAATTAAAACTGGGTCTCGACGAGAGATGACAGCAGTAGTGGTTGAACCCAGTCTTTAAGATTGTAAATTGCAGGTAGTCCTCCTGTGGACCAGGAAGTGACAGCACTGCTGAGAGCATTGATTGAACAAGTCAGTCAAGTGTTAGTGTTCATGATTACTTGGTTTTGATTAAACCATCATGAACATTAGAATAAATTTTCAATGTAAAACGCCAATTTGGTTTTAAAAACTTACAAAATGCTATTAACAAAAATACAAAACAACCCAAGAAAAGGATTAGAATGATGGAAGTTTATTTTGAATGAAATACAAACAGGATGTAGGTTTTCTTGGGTGTGGGATGCTGTGCCACTGGGCAAGTGGTTCACAACACTTTGTAGGAGCACGGTCTGTGCATCTTCAAGGGTTAAGGTGTCCCTGAAGAAGATTCCTACTGGACCACGTGACCAAACAGTGCATTGTCACACCCCACGAGACTGACGTGCTCAGCTACACTGCTGTGATAATGTCAACTCACCAAACGCAAACGGTTTTTGGAAGCATAACGTACATTAAGTTGATTGAAGGAGAGTCTCATTCCACAAAGATGCATGGTAGTTCATTCTGGTTAGAAGTTTGAAGGCACTCAAATGAAAATGCAGAATATGAAAAGATGTTCTGGTTTTTGCAGCAACTTTGAGATGAAGCTCTTTGACGTTTAAGTAACCTGTCGAGTTGTGTTTGTCTCGGTCTCTGTTAGTTTAGTCTTATATAGGAGACGGGCTGCTGGAGTAACGTAACATTTAAATGCTCTGTCCTGACATGCAGTGCTTTTCAACCAATGGTACGTGTACCACTGTTGTTACATGGGGTCATCTGGTGGTATGCAAAGTAATTTTGGAATTATTTTTTCATAATCCAATTTTCAGGATGTTAGTTGCATTATTAAAATTGTTTTAAATGTATATAATTAAAAAGAAAAGCATTCATAAAGTGTATACCAAAATACTGTTTCATTCAAAAACACTAATCACCAACAAATGCACAGAGAGAGCTTTATCATCAATCGTAACACACTCCTACATATTTCCACCCTGCTGGGTCATCTTCAGGGAGAACTTTTTGTTATCGTTACACTAAGGTTGCACTTTACAGTTGAGTGAGAGTGTGCTGTTGACACAGTTAATAGCACACTCTCACTCAACTGTAAAGTGCAGCCCCAGTGTAACGGTAACGAAAAGTTCTCCCTGAAGATGACCCAGCAGGGTGGAAACATGTAGGAGTGTGTTACGATTGATGATAAAGCTCTCTTTGTGCATTTGTTGGTGATTAGTGTTTTTGTATGATACAGTGCACGGACATGGAACACATTGCTGTTTCATTGTTTGGATATGAAGACCTCGGCATCTGATTGTGATTGACAATGGAATATTGTAACATTCTGGAACACATTAAACAGTGTGTCAGACAGACAGAGTAACTGAGGACCCTATGCAATGTTGCAGTTATTATTTTTGGCTGTTCTGTTACATCTCAACTGGTGGCCACTACTGAGGGAACACTACAGAATCACAGGCCCTTGCAAGCACTGTACCTTCACTGTTTGGTTGCAATATTTTGAGCCTAGAAACCGAAGTAGCAAGCAGGAAATCAGTATATATTTTACAAGAGAGACCACCCCAAATCTACACGCCTGAGGTTTCACTGTTAGGGGGCAAGGGAACATTGTAACAGTTAATCTGTGTGTCCTAAAAGACTTAACCCCCAGTTGAAAACAAGTACTAATCCTAGGCTGAGTAGTGCAATTGTTGTGTGATTGTTATTAACACATACATTGCAGAGTTAACAAATGAGTGCACAAGTAATGGGTATGAACACTTTAATTAACCCTTTAAAGACGAAGCGTATCTGTTTTATATAAGGACTCGGTGCGTACCGCTCTGTAAACACTCTCCACTTCGGTTATAAAAACCAGTCTCTTAATGTTTTATAAGGCAAAAGTTGCTGTTTGTTCTGAGATCCGTACAAACACATAAACACAATGTGGGCACCATGTAGAATTTTTTAACCCTTTAAAGACGAAGCATATCTGTTTTATATAAGGACTCAGTGCGTACCGCTCTGTAAACACTCTCCACTTCGGTTATAAAAACCAGTCTCTTAATGTTTTATAAGGCAAAAGTTGCTGTTTGTTCTGAGATCCGTACAAAACACATAAACGCAATGTGGGCGGCACGTAGAATTTTTTAATGTTAAACCTGGTGGTACGTAAAGTTACCGCTGGGCTTTAAAAGGTTAATTTCCTATCTTTATTTTATTTCCAGTGTTTTATTAGTGCATTAAAGCATTTTAAATTAACATTAATTGTAAAAAATTTAAATCAGGAAGTTGTAAAATGTATGTTATTAATATTTTCAGTACCTAGTGGTACACGTATTATTTCTTGTGATAACGGCATATGAGAAACAGAAGGTGCAAAAGCACTGTTGTATTGGATTATTGTCACGATTATCTTGCCGGAATCAGTATATGTAAACAGTTGTTTTAAACCCATTGCTGTCAAACCCCTCAGTTGTTCATCTCTCTGAATTCTTCAAGCTCAGAATCTCCGGATCCTTTTGTGTTTGACTGTTCCAAGAATGTCATCCTCAGACTTTCATTGTGTGACCGTAACAACCTCCAAGAAGTTCTGAAACCTGGATGGCCAGAGCGCTGCCATTTTCTGCTGTTTTTCTGTTCACTTCTTCAGGTGTAGGCTCAAAATATGCTAAATAATCACACGATCTGGTTACAGAGTCTTCCAGGCAGAAGCTAAACATTTTCCACTGCTTTGTTCCCAAGCCGCAGCAATATTAACTGACTCAATGGAGCAGAGTACTCCTTGAAAAGCTGCTGATTCCTCAGCTAGTGAGAAAATTCTCTATATTTTATGGAACCTGAAGGTTTTTTTTGTGCTGTGTTTACAAGATCCCACCAGTTGCCCATATTCTGATCCAGATGAATCTAGTTCATGCCCTTCCACCATGTTTCTGTAACATCCATTTTAATATGATTCTCCCATCTATGCCTAGGTCTTCCAAGTGGTCTCTTTCCTTCAGGTTTCCCCACCAAAACCCTGAATGTATTTCGCTCCTCCCCCACACATGCCACTTGCCACACCCACCTCCTCCTTGATTTGCTCACCCTAATAATATTTGGTGAGGAGTACAGATTATGAAGCTCCTCATTATGCAGTTGTCACCAGTCTGCTATTACTTCCTCCATAATAAACCGAAATATTATCCTCAGCACTAAATTCTCAGACACCCTCAGCTTATGTTTTTCCCTTAACGTGACAGATCAAGTTTCACATGTCTGAAACAACAGGCAAAACTGTTTCTTGGTGTGTTTCAATTTTTATATTGGGTAGCTAATTTGGATCTTGCAGCTTTTTTGGTCCTGTCACAGGTGCACACACCTTCCTCGCTCAGTTCTCTAATTTATGTTTTGGTTTGTAGATGGGTGAATTTTGGAACCTTTTATTGCGCGTAGGTTTCACATTTTTTATGTTTTTGTTTTAGGGCCAATTTTTGGGAGAAAAAATTTTTGTTGTTCCGTAATTTACTCCTTCGTTCTAAGACCATATGAAGCACAAAGCATGCCACGTGATGAGTAACCAAAGACCGTAAGACTTGTGCTGCTATGGGTACTATGGGACTCACTCAGCATCAACGCTGAACTCACAGCCAAGTGCAGTACTGTAACACAAAACAGTACTTGTACAGCAGAGTTATGGGGCACATAAGCAATCGACTGTACTTAATGACAGACACCTAGACTGAGCTCAGAGTGATGTGCAAAATAGCAGGAGAGTTGGGAAAGCTGACTTTCCAGCCATTTGGTCTCGTCCTGCCTCATTGGAACCGGGAAAGGTTGAGACAATATTATTAAAATGGGGAGGTCAGTCACAAACGATGGAAACCCTGAAAACTGAAGTTCACAAAGTTTGAAACTGTACTGCGTAACTACTGCAGGGACCCATGTATGGACTGTTGTAGACTTAAACTGTAATGGTGCAAAGTAAGGCGCTAATGGCTTTTATATTTTATAGTTCTATAGTTTTATGCTAACAGTTTAAAATAACCGACTAGTGTATTTTACAAAATACAGTTAACCAGTTGTGTAGGTGATTTAATGACACTGATGACGGTATGCAAGTGTGAAAATATGTCTGAGAACTAAGGTAACTGGCAAAACTGTACAAAGAGCCATTGGATGTGGCATGAAAATTGTGTGCACTACATAGTACACTAGGAATAAACATGAGAGGTTGTTTTGCATTTAAAATTCAAAGAGAGGACACTGGCTGTGCTGTTAGTTGTGAGTCTTGCTGTTTGTGTTACTTCTGTTGTCGTGACAGTAATATGCATTGCACTAGAAAGAGAATTAGAACTGCAATAAGTAAGAGAAGACATGATGATGTAAATAGCTAATTATAAAATTCTGTATATAGGTGACAGATCTTGTGAATGTTCACAGTTAGCTGTCTGTGTAGTGTCGGCAGTAAATCCTCGTTTAACGTTGGGTTTGCATTCATGAAAATCGCAACACAGAGCAAAACAAGGTAGAATGGACAATTCTTTCTCATAAGGATTAACTAGAAACCAAAGAGGCTGGCCATTGAAGATACCACCAGTTGCCAGGGAAAACTCTTTATCAAAGTCTGGACAATGTTTATGGAATCTTTGGTCACTAAAATTTGTCAACAAGAAAGCGAAGCGACATTTAAATGAGGATTGCCTGCGTTTGATAATTTTACAATGGATGAGAAGCAGCATAATGACACAGAATACAGGAGGAGTGCTGAGTATGATTGTAATGTTAGGTAACTGTTATTGAATCAGTTATATTTGCAGCTCAGTTATCTAGAAGTAGTGCACAGATTATTGCATTTCTGCTTGCTTTTTAAAGCGAGGCCTGGAAGTGTTGAGAAGTGAAATATAGTTACTGAAAATAAGTAAGCATAATTTATACATGGATTAATTTAATGATACATAAGTTGGTTGATATGGCACTGCTTTTTGGAGTGAAAAGTACAAATGAATGTGCATTATGGTACTAGCAAGGACTTTCCTTTGGAAAATGTGACGCGTACAAGTAACCAGACCTCAGCAGTTAGTCGTAAAGGAAAATTTTGTTAGGAGGTGAGAAGTTTGTAACCGTGGTGCTGGGTAATGAAATTTCAGGTTGATTCCAAAAACAGTGTCAATTCTGTACCAAAATAAGAAAATGAATTTTTTTTTATTTTGTGAATGTTTTTCCAGTGTCTTCAGTAGCTATATTTTGCATAGCTGACATGAATTTTCGTAGGTATTTTTTGTGTAGAAAGAAGAATGATTAAGTATATTAAAAATTCATAAAAGGGGTTAAAACATTTTATAAATGGTATGTAGTTGTTTTGAAATATCTACAAACAAGTACTTTAGTTACTTAGTGCAAAACCTGATATTGATATTACAAAACATGGCATCATTTACTTTAGCCTGAGGGTGATTCATTCCATTCTATTTATTATCACTTAGTTTATGAACTTCTCAGTTATTTTCTGTCTCTGTCACTTTCATATTTCTTACATCAGTAGTGTCACTATTGGTCACAAATGGCAGCACCTGTCACCTTCTGCAAGTCATGTTTCCAATTCCCAAAGTAAAAGCATTAGTTTTTCTGAAGCTGTGGGGTAAGTAAGCTTTTTGCACGAAAAGGGTTAAGGTGAATGATGAAGAACTTCTTCGCAGCGGGAATACAGTTTTCACGACCATGGCCCTCCTGCCCATACTGTATGTATTATAATTATAGGACAGAGTCAGTAAAAGTTCAGAGAAATGGACTTGAACTTCACTCGAACTTAAATGGAGGTCATTCTGAAGAGCGGTTCTTGCTGAGAGTGGTACTGACATATAAAGTTTAAAAACATCTGCTGTCACACTTTGCATCAGGTATGCAGGACAAAGGGTAACTGTTTTATGCATATGTCTCTGGCAAAAACAGAACCAGGATATTTAAACTATGGACACTGAAATTCCTGCAAGAAGAAATGTATCTTTTCAGAAAAATAGATGTGGTTTGTTTAATATTACATATCCTTGTAACTTAGGTGGAATATTAATAAAGAAATACCTGCCAAATTGATGTGTATAAATTCAATTAAAGTGTATGAAGTACAGTCCAATTTAAGTGTATGAAGTACAGTGAAAGATGGACTTTATGTTTCTGAGGTGACCACTGAAAACAAACATAAAATTGAGGATAGTATAAGATCAAGGCAATAAAAATGTGCGCAGCTGATGAAATTAAGTGCATTGAAATAATACAGTGCTGCATTAAACTTGTAAACTAGTTAAATGTAGTGTTTTCGAAATGTAATCTATTTCACTTCTTCCGCGTGTCCATTACAGTAAGTTACTGCTGCTTCACTTCATGCTGCACCACGAACACCTCATTCTCAGTACTGCTGAGGGCAGCCATCATGTTACTGTCAACATCGAACCTCATGAGGTATTTTCTTGCAACGTTCATGCCCTCCAATACTGACATCACTGCCACCCCCACCACCACCACCATCAGACACGAGACATGAACTTTTCATCCATAATTCATTCTAAGGTTTGCACCTCGCACATTAAAAAATCACCATCACATGATATGTATTCTTCAAATGACAGACCCTCTTCCAGCTGATCGCCTTCATCTCTGGCAATGCTAACTTCCATTTCCTCTTCACCATCATTGATTTCACTTAAGCAAAATCCACTGTTGCCACATGTGTGACATGCTGCCATGATTCTGCAGTGAAATGTAGTGCATCCAAGACATTTACCATCACCAGTGTTACGACATGAAGCATTTGTGATAAGTCATAGAAGTAACTTCCCTACTCTTCTTGGACCCTTGAAGATGGGACCGATACATTGTCCCAAAACGTCGGTAAAGGATTACCACTCGACACTGCATTATACCCCAGAAGAGCACAGATCTCAACTTTTCTTACAAGTTATTTGCGGTAATAATGTTTGACTACTGGATCATTCCCTGTTATTCCCTGGTTAAAGTGGTTGCAGAATGCTGATGTACTTTGTGGCAGAAAACACAACTTGTGTCCATTCTTTAGGTAACTTGGATTTTGGGGACGTGCAGCAGACTGGTTCACAAAGAGTAACACCTTTCTATTTTGGGAACTCATTTTGGCATCTGGTGCCTTTAAATAGTCAGTAAAAATAGCCTGTGTGACCCATGCTTTTCTGTTGGCTACATACTTTTTTCACAACTTTCTGACATCTTTAACCCTTTAAAGACGAAGCGTATCTGTTTTATATAAGGACTCAGTGCATACCGCGCTGTAAACACTCTCCACTTCGGTTATAAAAACCAGTCTCTTAATGTTTTATAAGGCAAAAGTCGCTGTTAGTTCTGAGATCCGTACAGAACACATAAACACAATGTGCGTACCATGTAGAATTTTTTAATGTTAAACGTGGTGGTATGTAAAGTTACCGCTAGGCTTTAAAAGGTTAAAGCAGTGAGGCAGTTCGCTCTTCCCAGTAACTTATGCTGAGAGTCTGTCGGCTCCCTGGGCAGTGCAGGCAAACAGGACTGATATTGTCTCCTCAAAATTATTTGCACCATTGCGTGGATCTCCTTTGTAACTCAGTGTCTTGTTACATGGAAACCTGATGAACAACCGCCATTCATCAGCATTATAAATGTTCTTAGGTTCGTAACCCTCAATAACTGTCAGCATCTGTTAATTTCTCCATACCTCTACTGTTGAACAATCTACACTTCTGCACTCCACCAGTATGGGTTTTTACACAGCCGTGTGTTGTTATTAGAAATCGTTACTCCAGCCATTAGATGCTCTGAAATCTTTTAACACCCAATCTTGTGCCAGTGTGTAGAGTCTTTTCTCTCAGCACCAAGCCACTGATTACTGTAGTGCTGGCTCTAGCCTGTTATAAACCTGTGGTCCACACACTCTCCATTTCCTGATTTGGTGACTCTTTCAGGCTTTTCCTTTAACCAGAGAACCTACCACATTTTGTGTAACACTTTTGGTGTCTTTCCTGTTCTGAACTATAGTGTTCAGTTGAAAAAAGCAACCAACAAATGCACTGTACTTACTTATTCAACTTTTTACTCTGCTTTTCCCCGACATGTTTCGGCGTAGCAAGACGCCATCCTCAGGGGGTCGTATATAATTAAGACATTATTTTCCTCAGGCGATGTTTTCCACACATGTGAAATTGTTAAAATATAGCATTTACACACATAACACACTGTTTTCCAATATTAATTTGATGACAGTTCTTGGATTACAACACATAACTATATGGTCCGATGTGAATAGCACATTATTAACTGTGAGCGCAGTGGCACCCCATTAAATAATAAGAATGTCTACAAGATTATTAAAATGTAACACAGCACATTGTCACAAAACTATAAAATGTTAAAAGTATGGTATACAATGAGAATAATAAGCCACATTATGAGTGCAACACTAACAGCCATATCATGAGTGTGCAACGTGCAGGCATGATAACGAAACATAACCACAAAAAAATTATGTACATGAAACTGTCAAGTTTTATTCACAGTAAATTCAGAATGTAACACTTGCTCACATCAAAAGTCGTTTGTAAATACACAGGCTTGACGCCAGTATGATGCAGGCACAAATCATCTGTGATGCAGGTTTCCTTGCTGGCATGATTTTGAAGACACAGAAGACAGTGTGGATGGCACGGACCGTCTAGTATGGATATGTAAAGACAATAGAGGGGCAGGAAATTAATTGTAACTGAAATTAAATTTTCTTCTCTGATTTATATTTCAAAGTATGTAAAACGACAGCAACAGGCCAACTTAATGCTCAACTTGAATGTGTAATCAAGGAATGGGGAGAGAGAATAAATTTAAAATTAATTCAGTTCACAGGGGCAGTGCTACTACTAACACTTCTCATTCTCTCTCTTTACTGTTGAATGACAACTGATCAAATTCTCAAAAATTTAGGGGTTCTGGCATGCTGGTATATGACACCATGTTGTGGTTCATCACATTTCAATGCATTATAGCACCTTCATCTTCAGCGTTGAAGCAGTTCAAGAAGAACAGCCAACATAGAAGAAACTGTACTAACATACAGGCATAGTGACAAAGGTTAACAGGAGGCTGTGAAGGTTGGTGAGCCAATCAGGGAGGTGTGGAAGGGGCCTGGGTGTGCTGTGTAGCCCTTAACAGATGTGTGATTGAACACTGCGCAGTGAATGGGAAACAACACTCACAGATAAAGTGTCACATCCCAGATGACTGGAACCCTGAAAAATGGGACTGTGAGGACCTTAAATGCCACACTCTTTGGTAATCTGGGCGTCAGATTTCTTGAAAGGGGTTTATGAACAATGTCATCAATTTGATTTGATGTCTGGCCACCCTCGCATAAACACACGGCAGATTTGACCTCTCAAGTAGGTACTGTCATTTAACACATTAGTGGAGTCGAGCTTCCATTTGGACATGGCATGGGTTCAGTGGAAGGCTGCACCACGGTGAAATGTAGTTCAAGCTTACATTCATCATGAAATGACACAGGCACTCCCAAGGGCTCTGTTCTGGAAACCGTTATGTGCCTTGACTTATTGTTCTGTTGGAATTCAACTGGCTGCTCACCCTATGTACTCACATGGTGTACATGTGTGTATGCTGTTAAGCCTGTGTCTGCCTACTCAATACTAAGAAAAGTGTAATTCTGTTAAAACCTGAAAAATAATTGTGCGTGCAGTAAAGAACGTAGGTGATTTATTTGTGGCTGAATTCCAGGTGTTTCTGTCCCTGCAGTTCTTAACGGGAAATGTGAAGTAAAGTGGTCCCTGTGCACGCCAAAAAGGCATATAGGGGGAGTAGAGGTATAGCTCCACTAATTCTCAACCTCAACACTAGAAAGAGTTGAGCGGTCAACCTGAAACCCCAGCTGCTGTACCCCCAGGAAGGAACCCCAGTACCCAGTAAATAAGAAGCTGGGGGGGGGGGGCCAGAACTGGTCTGGATGCTTTGGTGAAGAGAAGAAATCCTGTGTCCCTATTGGGATGCACTAAACCAACTAAGTTATCCTGACTGCCTACCTCTTAGGGGACAGTACCTCAGTTTGTGTGGCACTCTCTTTCAGTTAGGGGACAGTACCTCAGTTTGTGTGACACTCTCTTTCAGTTAGGGGACAGTACCTCAGTTTGTGTGACACTCTCTTTCACTTAGGGGACAGTACCTCAGTTTGTGTGACACTCTCTTTCAGTTAGGGGACAGTACCTCAGTTTGTGTGACCCTCTCTTTCACTTAGGGGACAGTACCTCAGTTTGTGTGACACTCTCTTTCAGTTAGGGGACAGTACCTCAGTTTGTGTGACACTCTCTTTCACTTAGGGGACAGTACCTCAGTTTGTGTGACACTCTCTTTCAGTAAGGGGACAGTACCTCAGTTTGTGTGACACTCTCTTTCACTTAGGGGACAGTACCTCAGTTTGTGTGACACTCTCTTTCAGTTAGGGGACAGTACCTCAGTTTGTGTGACACTCTCTTTCACTTAGGGGACAGTACCTCAGTTTGTGTGACACTCTCTTTCAGTTAGGGGACAGTACCTCAGTTTGTGTGACACTCTCTTTCACTTAGGGGACAGTACCTCAGTTTGTGTGACACTCTCTTTCAGTAAGGGGACATTACCTCAGTTTGTGTGACACTCTCTTTCACTTAGGGGACAGTACCTCAGTTTGTGTGACACTCTCTTTCAGTAAGGGGACAGTACCTCAGTTTGTGTGACACTCTCTTTCACTTAGGGGACAGTACCTCAGTTTGTGTGACACTCTCTTTCAGTAAGGGGACAGTACCTCAGTTTGTGTGACACTCTCTTTCACTTAGGGGACAGTACCTCAGTTTGTGTGACACTCTCTTTCAGTAAGGGGACAGTACCTCAGTTTGTGTGACACTCTCTTTCACTTAGGGGACAGTACCTCAGTTTGTGTGACACTCTCTTTCAGTAAGGGGACAGTACCTCAGTTTGTGTGACACTCTCTTTCACTTAGGGGACAGTACCTCAGTTTGTGTGACACTCTCTTTCAGTAAGGGGACAGTACCTCAGTTTGTGTGACACTCTCTTTCACTTAGGGGACAGTACCTCAGTTTGTGTGACACTCTCTTTCAGTAAGGGGACAGTACCTCAGTTTGTGTGACACTCTCTTTCACTTAGGGGACAGTACCTCAGTTTGTGTGACACTCTCTTTCAGTAAGGGGACAGTACCTCAGTTTGTGTGACACTCTCTTTCACTTAGGGGACAGTACCTCAGTTTGTGTGACACTCTCTTTCAGTAAGGGGACAGTACCTCAGTTTGTGTGACACTCTCTTTCACTTAGGGGACAGTACCTCAGTTTGTGTGACACTCTCTTTCAGTAAGGGGACAGTACCTCAGTTTGTGTGACACTCTCTTTCACTTAGGGGACAGTACCTCAGTTTGTGTGACACTCTCTTTCAGTAAGGGGACAGTACCTCAGTTTGTGTGACACTCTCTTTCACTTAGGGGACAGTACCTCAGTTTGTGTGACACTCTCTTTCAGTAAGGGGACAGTACCTCAGTTTGTGTGACACTCTCTTTCACTTAGGGGACAGTACCTCAGTTTGTGTGACACTCTCTTTCAGTAAGGGGACAGTACCTCAGTTTGTGTGACACTCTCTTTCACTTAGGGGACAGTACCTCAGTTTGTGTGACACTCTCTTTCAGTAAGGGGACAGTACCTCAGTTTGTGTGACACTCTCTTTCACTTAGGGGACAGTACCTCAGTTTGTGTGACACTCTCTTTCAGTAAGGGGACAGTACCTCAGTTTGTGTGACACTCTCTTTCACTTAGGGGACAGTACCTCAGTTTGTGTGACACTCTCTTTCAGTAAGGGGACAGTACCTCAGTTTGTGTGACACTCTCTTTCACTTAGGGGACAGTACCTCAGTTTGTGTGACACTCTCTTTCAGTAAGGGGACAGTACCTCAGTTTGTGTGACACTCTCTTTCACTTAGGGGACAGTACCTCAGTTTGTGTGACACTCTCTTTCAGTAAGGGGACAGTACCTCAGTTTGTGTGACACTCTCTTTCACTTAGGGGACAGTACCTCAGTTTGTGTGACACTCTCTTTCAGTAAGGGGACAGTACCTCAGTTTGTGTGACACTCTCTTTCACTTAGGGGACAGTACCTCAGTTTGTGTGACACTCTCTTTCAGTAAGGGGACAGTACCTCAGTTTGTGTGACACTCTCTTTCACTTAGGGGACAGTACCTCAGTTTGTGTGACACTCTCTTTCAGTAAGGGGACAGTACCTCAGTTTGTGTGACACTCTCTTTCACTTAGGGGACAGTACCTCAGTTTGTGTGACACTCTCTTTCAGTAAGGGGACAGTACCTCAGTTTGTGTGACACTCTCTTTCACTTAGGGGACAGTACCTCAGTTTGTGTGACACTCTCTTTCAGTAAGGGGACAGTACCTCAGTTTGTGTGACACTCTCTTTCACTTAGGGGACAGTACCTCAGTTTGTGTGACACTCTCTTTCAGTAAGGGGACAGTACCTCAGTTTGTGTGACACTCTCTTTCACTTAGGGGACAGTACCTCAGTTTGTGTGACACTCTCTTTCAGTAAGGGGACAGTACCTCAGTTTGTGTGACACTCTCTTTCACTTAGGGGACAGTACCTCAGTTTGTGTGACACTCTCTTTCAGTAAGGGGACAGTACCTCAGTTTGTGTGACACTCTCTTTCACTTAGGGGACAGTACCTCAGTTTGTGTGACACTCTCTTTCAGTAAGGGGACAGTACCTCAGTTTGTGTGACACTCTCTTTCACTTAGGGGACAGTACCTCAGTTTGTGTGACACTCTCTTTCAGTAAGGGGACAGTACCTCAGTTTGTGTGACACTCTCTTTCACTTAGGGGACAGTACCTCAGTTTGTGTGACACTCTCTTTCAGTAAGGGGACAGTACCTCAGTTTGTGTGACACTCTCTTTCACTTAGGGGACAGTACCTCAGTTTGTGTGACACTCTCTTTCAGTAAGGGGACAGTACCTCAGTTTGTGTGACACTCTCTTTCACTTAGGGGACAGTACCTCAGTTTGTGTGACACTCTCTTTCAGTAAGGGGACAGTACCTCAGTTTGTGTGACACTCTCTTTCACTTAGGGGACAGTACCTCAGTTTGTGTGACACTCTCTTTCAGTAAGGGGACAGTACCTCAGTTTGTGTGACACTCTCTTTCACTTAGGGGACAGTACCTCAGTTTGTGTGACACTCTCTTTCAGTAAGGGGACAGTACCTCAGTTTGTGTGACACTCTCTTTCACTTAGGGGACAGTACCTCAGTTTGTGTGACACTCTCTTTCAGTAAGGGGACAGTACCTCAGTTTGTGTGACACTCTCTTTCACTTAGGGGACAGTACCTCAGTTTGTGTGACACTCTCTTTCAGTAAGGGGACAGTACCTCAGTTTGTGTGACACTCTCTTTCACTTAGGGGACAGTACCTCAGTTTGTGTGACACTCTCTTTCAGTTAAGAGGTGTATCAATTTTTAAAACTGCATTAAGTGGGTCCCTGTCACCACGGCATGGCGCGTCCTGCGATTGGGGATGGAGGAACGGCCTCCATTTATGGAGGGTAGCTGCGAATACATTGAATAAGCAGTTGCGGACAGCCGACAAGGGGTGGTACTCCAGCTTGGGGGCTGGGCGAAGTGCTAACAAGTTCTCACCGTAAAATTATGATGTTACGAAACAGACAAAAAAGCTGCACTCATCACCAAATATTATTTGTGTAATCAAATCGAGAATAATTAGATGGGCGGGGCATGTAGCACGTATAGGGGAAAAGAGAGGTGTATACAGGATTTTGGTCGGGAGACCTGAGGGAAGGCGATCACTTGGGAGACCCACGCGTAGATGGGAGGATAATATTAAAATGGATCTTAAAGACGTGGGATGGGGGACATGTTCTGGATTGAGCTGGCTGAGGATAGGGGCAGGTGGCTGGCTCTTGTGAATGCGGTAATGAACCTCCGGGTTCCATAAAATGCGGGAAATTTCTTGATTAGCTGAGAAACTGTTAACTTCTCTAGAAGGTCTCTGCTCCATGGAGTTAGTCAGTCAGTCAGTCAGTCAGTTAGTCAGTCAGTTATTAATTTTTAAAATATCCCTGATAATGGAGCACTTCCCAGCACAATGTAACATTTATACCCCTAAATTCCTTTGTATGCAGTTTATGGAAAAGTGCAGATCATGTTGAATTTGCACTAAGTCACGGCTGACGTAACTTGGAACGCGCGCGCGCGCGCGCGCGCGTGTGTGTGTGTGTGTGTGTGTGTGCAGCTGTTACTGTGATGTGTGAGACAGGAGACGCAACTGTGTGAACTTCTCTGCTGCCAAGCGAGGCAGTAACATCCAACTACTCCGTAATAAGTACAAAGTCTAACAGTAAGTACACTGCTGTACAAACGGGAAGGTCGCGGGTTCGATTCCCGATGGTGTCACTGGAATTTTTCATTGATATAACCTTTCCGGTCACACTATGGCCCTGGGGTCGACCCAGCCTCTAACAGAAATGTGTACCAGGAATATTTCCTTGGGGGGGGGGGGGGGGTAAAGGCGGCCGGTGCGTAGGGCTGACAACCTTACCACCTTCATGTGCCAATGTCTTGAAATCTGGGAGCCTCAACCTCCTGGAACCCTCAGGGCCTGTCCAGGCCTGTAGAGGGATACCTTTACCCTCACCTGGCGGTAAGTAACTACCCCAATTGTAAAATATAGCCTTAACACCCCCCCCTTACACACAGACAGCCCACATCTGAAACCTGTACGCCCGCTGTTGTCACATTGCTTTGCACGTCGACACAGTGACACTAGATGTTTCAGGTCTTCCGGGTTGTGACACAGACTAGTCCTCGACGTTTCGGTGGGTACTCATGCCTTTGAAACGTCAGCAGTCACTCACCCACTGACGGTGTGTGACGTCACAGAAGACATACGTGTGTAAGGGTGAAACTAGACGTTTCAGTGACCTTTTTAACTCTGTGATCAGAACGTATGTGTCACGAAATCCAGTAGAATGGTGCACAGATATAACCGTGACTCAGCATGTGTCACCTGTCACTCAGCATTATCATCAGTGCAGGCCACACAGTAACGACATGGCCAGTGCGCTTGGCCAGGATATCACGTGCTATTGCACCAGGTAACTTGTGTATTTCGGCCTGAAGAACCAATCACAGAGCCTTCACAAAAGTTCATAAACTTCTACTTTGCGATGCATTCAAAAGCAGTCCCATTACAGGCCTGGACAGGCCCTGAGGGTTCCAGGAGGTTGAGGCTCCCAGATTTCTAGACAATCGGCATATGAAGGTGGTAAGGTTGTCAGCCCTACGCACCGGCCGGCTTTACCCCCCAGGAAATATTCCTGGTACTGATTTCTGTTAGAGGCTGAGTCAACCCCAGGGCCATAGTGCGGCCGGGAGGATTATGTCAATGAAAAATTCCAGTGACACCATCGGGAATCGAACCCGCGACCTTCCGGCTTGCAGCGCACAGCCCTAACGAAATGCACCACCGCGTGCCTGCCCTGTATTTAAGAACATTAATAATTCTAAGTTTCAAATGTATGTCAGATGCACGTACGTACTTAACTTACGTAACTTAAATAAAAAGGAAATATTTTTCAAAGATATTTATTCACCTTTGTGTGTGTGTGTGTGCGCGTGCGTGCGCGCGCGCGCATTGGTCGAATGATGACCGAGGGAAACCGGATTACTGGGAGAACTTCTTGTCCCATGGCCAGTCTTCGCGCCACAAATGTCACACGGACTAACCTGCGATCGGACCCGGGCGTCCGAGCTGAGGGGCCGAGGGCTAATCATCTTAGTCATAGCACGGTCAAAGACTAAAATTCACTTAAATTATATATAAAGACCCAGTCCGTACCGCGCAGTAAACACTCTCCGTCTCGGTTACAAAAACCAGTCAGTTAATGCTGTATAGGGAAATAATCGCTGTTTGTTCTGAGATCCACACAAACACATAAACACACTGTGTGGGCAGAACGTAGAATTGTTGAATGTTAAAGACCCAGTCCGTACCGCGCAGTAAACACTCTCCGTCCCGGCTATAAAAACCAGCCAGTTAATGCTGTATAGGGAAATAATCGCTGTTTGTTCTGAGATCCACACAAAACACATAAACACACTGTGTGGGCAGAACGTAGAATTGTTTAATGTTAAACCTGGCGGTACGTAAAGTTACCGCTAGGCTTTAAAGGGTTAACTGTGTGGGGCATTCTCCTTCTGCCAAGCTGGAGCGTTGTTAGAGAGACGAGAAAGTGAGGGCGAACGAACAGTCTGAGATCTGGACCAACCCCAGTGTGGAGGAATGGACCCCACCGACAGACAGCCTGTAAGGCACACACCCCTCTGTGCTCCCTCGTTCTGTTATATACACCCGCACCCTTTCGACAGATTCCTACAATACAGGGGTGAACAAACTGAGTCTGTCACACATGAAGCGTCAGCCTAGGAGGCCAACTCTCCTGTGTTAACGTGGTTTGACTCAGTTGCTACACGGCAGTGTGTTGATGGCGGCAGACTCCTTATGTCCACATGTTTGTCCTGCGCGTCACATTGTTCAACGTCTCCGAACTCTGGCAGGGCGTGAGATATAGCTGCCTGTAGCTACCTTGCATACAGAGACACGTGTCCGCACCTGTGCTGAACATGGCGTGCAGTCGTCATGATTTGTGCGTGCTTTCCAAACATACAAACACGTATTTGCACAAACACTTACTGCCTACTTTAAAACACCGCTGTCTGGCCACTCGTTCGACTGTTAACAACGACGCATAGCCTCTAATTTAACCTTTTAAAGCCTAGCGGTAACTTTACGTACCACCAGGTTTAACATTAAAAAATTCTACGTGGTGCCCACATTGCGTTTATGTGTTTTGTACGGATCTCAGAAGAAACAGCAACTTTTGCCTTATAAAACATTAAGAGACTGGTTTTTATAACCGAAGTGGAGAGTGTTTACAGCGCGGTACGCACTGAGTCCCGATATAAAACAGATACGCTTCGTCTTTAAAGGGTTAATACTCAGTTGTAAGCGTGCTGGTCTGCAAGTCAGTGCGGAGGCGTCGTTTTTGTGTTTCTTTCGGGACAGTAATGACTTCAGCCTCTTCCCATTGAGTGGGGAAAATTTAGCGCTATTGTCTTGTTATGTGGCCGCGCGGTCTAAGGCGTAGGTCTGCGGCCGAGCGCTTGCTGGGATCGTGGGTTCGAATCCCACCGGGGGCATGGATGTTTGTCTTGTACAGTGTTTGTGTTGTCAGGTAGAGGTCTCTGCTGCGACGGGCCGATCCCTCGTCCAGAGGAGCCCTACCGACTGTGGTGTGTGTCTGAGTGTGATCAAGTGAAAATAAACAACCTCGACACCTGCTGTGAACAGGTAGGTAGAAGAGGGAAGGACGGCGACCACGTCTTGTTAAATATTCTGGCAACAAATTTAAAGCCAGTAGTTACGGTACTTAATTACTGTGATGTGAATGGCGTCAGGTCCGGCGGGTTGGGGTGGTGCTGAGGTCTTTCGATATCAGATTAATTTGCAAGTATTTTATCGTCTCGACGACATATTTCTCTGGGAAGCCATCTTCAAATTTTCAGCGCTAATACTAAAGTTATGATTAACACTCGACACTGCTGTAAAGATCCATTCTAAATTACATTCAACCCTTTAAAGACGAAATTTAATCTGTTTTATATAAGTACTCAGTCCGTACCGCGCAGTAAACACTCCGTCTCGGTTATAAAAACCAGTCAGTTAATGCTGTATAGGGAAATAATCGCTGTTTGTTCTGAGATCCGTACAAAACACATAAATACACTGTGTGGGCAGAACGTAGAATTGTTGAATGTTAAACCTGGCGGTACGTAAAGTTACCGCTAGGCTTTAAAAGGTTAAAATGTTTTATTTCTTAGTAATAGAAGTTGCTTGGTATACTAAACACTGTCCAATAATTATTTTTTCTTTTTCAGTACAAATGCACAAACCATCAACTAACACCTAAATACATCAACACAAAAGTGAATGGTGTTAATAAACGAACTCAAAACACACAAGACGCAGGCATTAAATATAGGTTGAACCAAGAAGTTAAATTTCGGTATATGAAAACACAAAAACATAATGAAAAATTGCATAACACCCACTTAGAAAATGTTAAGTAACGGAACAATTTATGGAAATGTATCCAAACATCTACCGAATGCAAGTTACAAACCATGCGTCACACTCTGAACAACAAACAACAAAAATTAGACAAATGACATCACACATCTAACAGACATAACACTAAACCATAACTGGCAGTACAACAGAATCACTGTGCAGTGGTTGGCGTAACAAAAAACTTACATGTAAAACTGCTGTGGGCCGCGATAGCTCAGTCGGTATAGCGACTCGCTACGGGCTGGACGGTCCGGGGATCGAATCCCGGTCGGGCGAGAATTTCCGCAGCCGTCCAGACCGCCCGTGGGGCCCACCCAGCCCCCTGGACAATGGGTACCGGGTCTCTTTCCCCGGGGGTAAAGCGGCCGGGGCGTGGGGCTAGCCACCCCATCCCCTCCTCGTGCCGAGGCTCACGAACGGGTAGAGCTATACCTCTACTCCCCCCTCTTGGGCCCTCAGGCCCTGTTATAGGGTGGCCTTTACCTTTACCTTATGTAAAACTGCTGCACGGAATGTGTAGCCTGTAGCGTTTGTTACCGACGTTTTTGCGTCATGTTTTAAGGTACGAATTGTAACGCCAGCGCATCCTTCACGTATTTTTATCGATACATTACAAAGCCCGTTGCCACGTATCTCACAGTTGGTTTACTACTAACCGTATTTCCCCTTCCAGACCGCTAACGGTACGGCTCAGAACCCATTCGCGGGCCCCACAGTATAAGGAGCGGAGGTCGGGCTCCACTTTTCATTAATGCAAAGGTTTTCGGCTCAAGCATCATTAATTTTACGCCAAACACTTTATTTGATTCAATTGTTCGCAATGACGTAAGCACGTGACATGCCGCTAAACCGCGCTGTTCGGAAGACAATCAACTGCAGTAATAAGCTGCCAGTTGCTTAGTAAACATAGGTAGTGCACAGAGTAAAACACTGAAAGTGAAGACAACGCTGTAAACTGACACTGCCGCGATGAAGTAACCAGCGAGGGACGGACACGCTGAATGTAAGAACTCGGCGTACGTCTGCCAACATACATCTACCGTCACGCACGCAAGACGTACTGAGCTACACAACGGACAGTAATAACCAAGGTAAGTGGGCAGTTTGGAAGAGCTGACAGTAGAACCAGTTGACGAGAAACTAAGAAGATACAAATCAAACTGGCTACAACATGCAACAAGAACAAACAGCAGCAGGATGCCCAACATAATGCTGAGTTACAGACCGAATGGACGAAGGCGACCTGGAAGGCCTTGGAAGAGACTACTGGACAAGGCCGAAACAGGTCTATTGAGGCCTGACTGGTGACGGGTGATGACGACAAGTATCCAGCCAATTACTCAAATCAAAACATCGTCTTTTACCCACAAATTTTAATTTTAATTTTAATTTTTTTAATTTTTGAACTCTACTTCACAAATTATCATCCTAAGGAATCTAAAAAAACAGCAAGTTGGTTACACAGTCGACCGCTTACACGGTACACTGTCAAAAACTGCACTTTTATTGTAACAAATATTTTGTAATATTCGAGCGATCCCGCAAACAACAATATTTTACCTTGATTTTGAAAGATCTGTAAAGAATGCCTAATGATAATCGTTTTCGATCGAAACGTGTAGCGTTGAACGAAGTGACAAAGCGCTGTGTTCAGACGGAACACTTTCAAGGTGTCCAGTCCGTGCATTTTTAGCCCAGTGCATTCAGTTTACTGCGCCAACCAAACGCACGTTATAGCGTGCGTTTGGTTGGCACAGTAAACTGAATACACTGGAACAGTGTGTATGTATGCCGAGCGCCATGGCACACCGACTGGCACACTACACCGAGCCTGACTGAGCTACCTGCAGTAGCGTCAGTTCCTGCAGTTCTGCACTGCATTCTGCGGCGTGACACCCGGTGTGTCTGGCGTGTAACTTGTGAACACCTGTCACTTGGCTTCAGTACAGACAAGTGTTTAATTTAGTCCCTTTGGATTGGACCACGTACGGGCAGAGAAAGTGACCTGTGGTCGGATATCGCGGGCTCCTGACGTGCCGAGAGAGACGTTTGGGCCTCAGACTTGGAGTTAACAGTGGACTGGGCGAACGTGTGGAGTTAACAGTGCACTAAGAGAAGGTGTGGAGTTAACAGTGGACTGGGCGAAGGTGTGGAGTTAACAGTGGACTGGGCGA